>OX459115.1:8165775-8765775 GCA_949775065.1 Brachyopa scutellaris | reverse complement strand
CATTAGTTACGTAGCAAGAATTATTCATATCAGTACACATTTCAGTGAGAGGCAGCCTTCAAACATAGAGGTATTTTTTATCAATAACAAAGAGCTTTAATAGCTGTAAATCTTTTGCGCCAAGCTATAATGTAATAGATTTGAGGCATTGAACCTTGAACTTCACAAACAAAAAGAAATTAGCTGCGGTAACTTGCGGTTCTTGTGTTGGCACGCAATTAACGTAAGCTATTACTAATTTTTTTAAATACCTTCTCATGAAGGTGGTAAGATGCGTCGGTGAACTGAACTGCTCAAAGTGGTCTTTTCTATTACTTCAGGCTCCAAGGAAACCATTATGGACAACTAACCAGAATCTTTTCTGTGAATTCAAAGTTGTCGAATGAAAATTTTTAAAAGGCATCAAAGAAAGTTTGCTTTAAAAAAATAAATTTTTTTCATTTCAATTGTAAAGAAATGTTTTTATTTTTATTTTTTATTTTATTTTATTTACTTTAATTGTAACGACAAAATTCATATATTTTGGTGCAAAATTCATCAAAATCGGTCCAGTACTTCAAGAGATATTGAATTATTTCCGCGCTTCCATACAACCTAAACCACTGTGCGCCGCACATAGCCTGAATGTACATATGTACCATACTGTACTAAATGTGTGCGTCATTCCTGTTATATTTTTCTTTTTCGTTGCATCTGTTGCGACTGTTAAAAATAATGTTTCAAATGGAAATAAAAACAAAAACTTGGTGTTAAGCTATGGAGGATTTTTTTTTGTTTTTGTCCGTCTAATGGAATTAAATTAAATAATTTCTAACAGATATGCATGTCCGCGCCCGATCAAGGGAGTGTCCTTTTAAGGGATCGTTAAATGTATGCAATCTGAAATATCAAAGCTTTGCCAGGAAAATTTGGCCGCCTGAGGGATCTTTCCGTCTAAGGGAGCTGTCCGTTATGGGAGATTTGACTGTACCATGTCTTTCGACGTAACCTAACTTATACTATTAAACTTTAATAACCGTTAATTCTCTCTTATGCGGACAGCCACTGGACCGGAGTTTTTTGTCCGGTTATAAGAGCTGTCCGTTTATAAGAACCCATTTTATATGTGATATTACAAATTGGTTCTCTAAAAATGCGAATGTCCGCTAATGAGAGCAAAAAGACATATAGATGGAGTCGCCATTTGTTACTCAAAGTGACAGCTCAAAGTATTGATGGTTTGAAGTCAACCCGCATTACTTAGTCTTCACAAGAATATTTTAAAGATGTTCCACAAGATTATTTTATAGGACCTATACATTTTATTTTTATGAATTGTGGATTTTTCCATTGACTCGTTACAAGTAAACAACAGATAAAGGCAATCATTTCTTCGTATCAAATTCGATTCCTCTTGAATCATCAAACTTTCAACCAAGTAAATCCATCACGTGAACGTTCCTATGCACAAGAGCCAACACACAATCATAAACAGTGAATACTACGAATCAGTCGTGCGCGCATATCAACAACTCAACTGTTTGTATTGTGCTCATAAAAACGTGTATGTAGCCCAACTCCGTGGACAATATGCGATGCTGGGGTCCATGATCTGCGGTGTGATGGTTGTTGGTACTCTGGCCCAGGATTTTTCCTGACTTTTCTGTGATTACTTTGAGCGTTGAGCTCGTGCTAATCCTATCGCCTTGCATATCTTTCTTCTTCTTTGTCGTATTCTTCGATTGTTGCTGCCGCTTTAATGTGGCAAAGGTACAGAAATAATTAATCCGCTAATTTATGTAGGTATCACCTTATGCACGTTAAACTCGGCACCAGTATTCAGGTTCTCTACTTGGTGCCGCAAATCTCGTGCCTCAAAAAACAAAATGAATAATTGCAAACTTTTGCAGATATACGAGCGTGCCGTTTGGTTTGGCTTTTCATTTATTTTTCTTCAAACGGCTGGTTTTCCGCCATCAGACTTTTCGATTATTAATTCTGGTTTTAACGTTTTTCTTACATTCTTTCTTTTCTCGTTTTGGCCATCAATTATGGCTTTAATCTGATTATAGTCCACGGAGCTACGGTTGCCGCGCTGTGCTATGGTACACGAAATGGAATGCAATTTTTATCGAATTTCTATGCCGAAGAGTTGAGCTTCTTTGTTGAACTTCCGTAGGTTGAAACTTGGAACTTTATTTAGAAATAAACGGACACCCACAACATTGAAGCAGGGCCAAGACCGCTAATGGACGACCCACGAAAAAAAATGAAAAAAAAAAAATATTCAAATTGAGGGGAAATGGAGAATGTTTGTACGCCTAAAATGGAAATTAGTGATATAGCTACCGGACATTGGGCAATAAAGTTTTGTTACAGAAAGAGTGTGGTAAATACCGATCATATAACAGTTAACGAACAAAAGAAGGCTGTGGTATTAGAGTCACAACAAAGGATTTAAAATTTTAAGTGGTCTAATTTGGGTATTTTGTTTTTAACGCCTTCCCAATAAGTCGAACATTTTCGAACGTTTTATTCGTCATAACTTGGCATTTGAATGACATTTAGGAGGAAGCATGAGAACATACATATAAATAGGTGCATAGGAAGTCTCTGATCAAAAAGTTGATTTTAAGCTCACGCTGATAGGAACCGGATGTAGGGTACTGAGGTAAAAGGATGCTCTTACAAAAACTCTCAATGAATATGTACACATGTATGTAAATAAAGTTAATAATAATAATAAGTAAATATAGACCTTGCAGACCCATCAAGTCTAAATGGTTTTGTTTATTACACTGAATCTACCTACAAAATGACTCCAAAAACGAAATGGCGACAATATCAAACAAATAAGAAGTCATTGACGTTTAAACGGTTGGAATTTTCTACAGGTTGTAAAAATTAGGGAATGATTGAGTAATGCTTCACATAAGTTTGACCATTCCAGTCAAATGAAGAGACATGACAGATCGGTATAGTGGTTCGAAACTTAGATATTATTATAAAGGAAAGAAAGACAATCACATCTATCACAGAATCCGTCGTACTCGGAATTTTGCTACGAACCCCGGAATAACTATCACAGAATCCGTCGTAGTGGAATCCGAATGTGCATTGCCGCACTTAACAACTTAACACTTTCTACGAAATTCGAAATTCGTAGCAAAAATTTCCACTACTACGGATTCTGTGATAGTTCTTTCAGGGTTCGTAACAAAATTCCGAATACGACGGATTCTGTGATAGAAGTGAATGTTAGTAAGAACTATTTCGAGGGAAACTGGCTTTTTTAAATCACAATATTGAATCTCCTGCAAGATCTCCTTATATTACATCACTCAAACTTGACACAGTCAATAAAACAAATTATAGATAGGACGGCGGATCTGCTTGCCTTGCCATCAGACAGATCTGGCCTAGACTGGTGCCAAGCCGCTCTAACAACCTTCTGACTGTAAAAAGACTACATATGAGTAGGTACGATTGGTTCGTTATAGGTAAGAATGCAACTCGGCTTGGCTTCAAGAGGAAAAGGACGAGAGTCCCCTCTGTGCATGCCCAGATCTTTTCCGTAGTAGAAAAATACACCTAGGTGAATACTTCTTCAATGATCTCAGTGACCTAGCCCAAAAAGACGTTGGAAGCCTATTTTGCTTTATACAAATTACAAAGTCCCAAATGGTTCTCATGAGCAGCGGAGATAAACATCCCCAAGATCCTTGGTATGGCCTAAGTGTGTGGCTGGTATTCGTTGCTGGCAACCACTGCTACCTAACCTAACCTAGGTTACGTACCGTTTATAGCGATTTTTACACTGGACTACTCTTAGAAATACATGAGTTGCACGCACATATACATACATAAATGCCGACTTTGTGTGCATTTTAAAGAAAATCTGCAATTAAAATCTCCCATTACGGACAGCTCCATTCGACGGAGATTGCGCTTTTATGTTTCAGATTGCATACATTTTACGATCCATTAACCGGACACTCCCTTGATCGGACGCGGACAAGCGTATCTGATGGAAATTATTTTATTTATTTATTTTTTCCATTAGGCGGACAGAAACAAAAAAAATGTCCGCAACTTCACACTTAATTGTTGTTACTTGCTCACAGTCGCAACAGATGCCAATGAAAAGACAAAATACTGTAGAAATAACGATTACATTTAGAAGTGTGGTGCGGCGGTGGTAAATGTCAATTTTGTAGCAAAACCAATGTGTATGAAGTATGACGCATTTGATCTGTTTGGTAACTTTTTTATGCACAAGGAATTGAGACATGTCAAATAGTAAAATCCCGTCAAAGAGAGAGAAATCCACTCAAAGATAGAAAACTTGAACAAAAGTTACCAAACGCTTTTGAAACAACACTTGGTCAAACTTTTCAATTTATTTTTGTTTTCCACTAACAATGAAAATTATGACATTTCACAAACTGTCCGATGGCTGGTTTGACAGAATTGAACAGCATACTCCAACGAAAGGGTGTAGCGTAAAATACATCTCAAGCTGAGAGCCAAATGAGAGTAAAAAATATTGAGAGCCATGAAACTGTCCTGATTCTATGAAAGTTTACATAGTACATATTTCGAAAACTAGCATGTTACCAAACAGACCTATTTTTTCAAAAGATTTCTGTATTTTGTTGATACCCAAACTCTTCGTCCCATTCAATCGTTTGGGTAGGCGAACAAATACCGAAGCACGCTGCAGAGATCAGAAATATTCAAATATCTTGAATACAGCCTGCGTATTTGGGTTAGGTACGATACGGTGCGTACTCGGTAGGATTCGCTTAGATTAAAGTAGGTCCATAGTGTGCTTTTGGTGCTTTTGGAACCATTATGTGAAAGTTGGATACATTTCCGTATTTTTATGGATATTCGTTGAGGAAATATACTTAAGGTGTGTGTAGGTAGGTATATGTATGAAACATTTTCAATCTTTGATGTTTTGTTTGTTTTGTTAATAATTTCAAATAAAGTTTTTATATGTATACGTTTTGATAAATAAAGATAATTTATTTAAAAATATCATGTTAATCCCTTGGACGGACAATTCCCTTGGACGGACGAACATTTTATAACCGTCACTGCTCGCATAAGGGAGATTACACTGTACCTAGTTCCGAGTAGAATTAAGAATCCTTTGCCGGACTCTTTCCTTAAATCAATGTCAGCAAAGACAATTGTCAAGTTTCCGCCGACTGTAGCTATGAGCTTAACCCAATTGTTGTGCGAAAGGTGTTTAACCGATCGAATCGACTGAATGTTGGTTGAAGCCAAAGTCCAACCAATAATTTCAAGCAAACTATATCTGTCACGTGTAGAAATTCACACATACTTTCATTTTAAATCGTCAGATACTTTTTTTCTTCTCTCCAGCATACAGATGATAATTTCTCTTAGGTATAGTGAATACCTGGTTGCTGTCAGCTTTACCTGCAACATTCACAATGCAACAACAACATCAAGGTACAAACAACACTTAATGTGTTGTTTTTTGTGTACCGAGACATTGCTGGTACATACATAAATGTTAGGCTGACTACGGCGCGGCGACGGAGATGATGATAATAATGATGATAATGATGATGATGATGATTGTGATGGCTGCCGTGTCCAAGTGTGTGTTAACTTAAGAACCAAAACTCTCCAACAATTACGTTGGCTCTGTGTATTCGTAGTAGATGCGATTAAAACCGGTTATCTCCGTAACAGACTGAAATTCCAAAAATGGTATTCCATCTAGCCAACTGAGACTCTGACTCTCTCAGATGCTGTACGGCATGTATGTGTGAGTGTTAGTACCATGGACCACAACACAGATACCACACCTAGATGTTGAAAGTACCACTCTTGCAGCACACACCATCAAACCGAAGTTGGGTATAGTAAAAATTGTTTGTATCCGGACGAGTTGAAAACGAAAACCCAACAACATGGCGATCATGGTATGCATATGGCAATGGATCCAGGTGTGCGTGTTACCCTCGCCACACACTTGTTCAAATCGCAATTCCAATTAGAAAAAAATATTACTTATGCTCACGCAAACATATTTGGAATGCCTGACAATCCCATGACCCGATAATGCGACCCATCTGCTATGCGCAGTCATAGATACATATGTTCTCGTATATGTCGAGGCGGTGGTTTGGCGGTTCTAGAAAATCCCTTATTTTTGGGGAAGAACCCCAACACTCCCATTCAAGCGAATTCGGGTGAAATTCCCATTCCTGGGAACATTTTATTACCCTTCCCTTGTAACGGACTGTCTTATTTTTAGCAGACAATAAATGGCATTGTACGCAGCAGAAATAGATAAATCAACAAACGAACACACAGAGATATACATACTGACGCGCGCTTTCTTAAATATAAATATTTGCCAATTTGTCCAGGTTGCGCGCAGTTTTCTAATCCACGAAATGTTTGCGAATGCTAATTGATTTTATTACGCCACAACTACGCAATGCAAACAAACTGATTAGAAAACGATAAATTTTCTCAGAAGAAGTTCGATTGGGGTTAGAAAAGAATTGGGGTGCCTGTCGCAACAAATTCAGCTGTATATATGTTTACAATAGATAACTGAGCCCTAATCTAGCAGCGCGCTGAACCCATACTAGAAAAGCCACCCAATACACTAACCCTACGCAGCAGAAATCTGTTTGGAGAATGGAGACTTCTGTCGGTAAGGCGGGTTTTTGTGTCTTGGATACGTTGAAGTTCTACCTTTTAAATTTTGAGCGAGTCGCTTCGCACTTTCTTAGAACAATCGGCTTACGATAAAAACGCTCTTGTGCTGCCCATGATCATATCATTCATTTCTCGCCACATAAATCGGCGTTGCATACTTCGTCGTTTGAATGGGAATAGGTACTGATCACGTTATTTTTTTTTTTTTTAGGCACATTCTTTATCTACGACGACAACACTCTGATTGAGGGGATGATAACATTTTTGATTGATACGATTCATTTCGTTACTAAATTTTGTTCATAGATGGCGCTTCGAAAGATAGTTTATCTTATATACAAACCGAGCAGTAAAAAGTCACTGAAGAGGTTTTCTACACTAAACGCTGTCTACACTAAACGAGTGAACGAACTTAGTCAGAAAAAGCTTTAACGAGTTGGTTTGTGCACGAACTCAACGAAGCAATGTTGACGATCGTTGGATGGAACATTGAATAAATGTAGCTTTTCATCGAAATGAGCACAGGGTGTTGAAAAACACATTAGATTGTTAAAAAGTTTTTAAAGCTTTTTTCCGTTTTAAAAAATGTAAAGAAATTATGTATGTAAATATAAATAACCGTCAAGTTTCGTTTTTTTTATTGTATTTTTTAGATTGACATGAAGAAACAGCTTATTGTAGTCAAGGTTCTATGAGAATGTTGGAGAATCGCCTGCTACAGATCTACTATAGAAGTTTTTTTTTTTGTAACCTACATAGGCTTAAAAAATGTAAAATACAATAACAACCTAACCTATATGGAATTCGTTTAGCCTGTATAGCTATCGAGTATAAGAAGGTAGGCCGCGACCTGTAAAATAAATAAATATTTGGCTTCAGCAGTCCAAATGGTAGAACCAAGCCTAGCTTCCCGCAACCATTTGTGCGAGTTGGGAAGCTTTACATGACAAATGATACTCTTGAATGCTTATCAGGCATTCGGAAGAGGTGGGCACTGTGAAAATCTTTTTAGGTGTTTGCGGCGGGATTCGAACCCAAGACCGCTGGCTCAGTAGTCCGACGCACTAACCACTTGCACTACGGTGCCCACAGGCAGCGACCTGTGCTTCCAAATTATTTTTCTCGAAAAGTGTTATACGAAATGTCAAAAACGACAAGACGTCATGTCAGTTACGAAAAAAATTGGGCAGAGAAGGATAAGGATGTATTCAAAGGAGAAAAGGTAATAATCAAAACTAAAAGCTAAATGGAAAAATGTCTGAATATGCCCAGTAGTGCCAGGTGTATATTAACCCGGAGCTCTCTTAAGAGAACTTAAATTGTGTAAAAATTAATTTAATTAATTTGACAGCAGATGTTAAACTGATATTTTCATAGTGTGGACAGTGAACGAGCGTTTTTTGTCTAATTTTTAGTTAAGCCTATATAGATTATGAAAAAAAACACGTCTTATGTAGTATGCAAAGTTCAAACAATCATCCTTTGATTTGAGTACAGTTACGTTTTCAGTAAGTCTTTTGAAGTGGCTTTCTGAGACCGACTGTTGTTCTGGAGTAATGAAGCTAGAATGAATTGAATAGTATTTATGCAGCAAGGAACTTGTTGTCAACGCAGCAGAAGGATACAATAAGTCGATGATGTTGCCTTAGCTCAAAATGAAACGTATTTAGTAAGGAAGTATGGAGATCACCGGTTGTATACTTAACTTCTTTCCTTCAATTCAAACGGAAGAGGTTTCACTTTCAAGAAAAAAAAAACAAACAATAATTATCTAACCTTTTTCCATGCAAATGTCTACCACTCATCCAGATTAATACAAATCCAAATAAGTCAGCGACCAAATTTTACGCGACACAAATTAATTCGATCAAATCGCCCAAATTTGAAATCGAAGTAACAAAACCCATTACGTATTGTTGTTGACGCCAATAGAAGTTCATATGGAACATTGATTTGACGTGCTGTGCATGCACAGCAGCTCATCAATTCGCTGCCATTTCACTATAAATTATTACGCCTAATAACAGGGGATTCTAGTCATATTTGGGGCGTGTACCTATGGGTATGAAGTTAATTTTAAAAAGCTTTATTTAAAGCCGATGCCAATGAGAGAATATAGTAAAGATGAACCCGGACAATGGGGTCTTTTGTCGTTTGGTAGGATCGAACATTTGAAACACGTAGTACATTGTTTGTCGAACCATGCTGAGTGAATATTTAGGCATTTTTGCCGCGCATAATCAAGTTGTTTAGAGTGGATTGTAGTACCCGCATACACTTGTGTTCTGGAAGAAATTGCTTGTCAATTTAGTAGAGATCTGTTATTTGGTTTTAGCACTGTGTGATTTCTTGGCAATTCTGTCGAATAAAATAACGTCATTGTTCTCGTGAAATAAATGATCATCTGTTCGTTGGGATTACTCACATCTAATGTTTGATTTCTTGACTGCTGCTGATAGGGACGAAAGATCGGCTACCGAGATTTTTCTTATCGTCCCTATTAATTTCAACAAGTGTCTCTACTTCTGTACGGATTCCCACTTCACAATTTATCATCTTTGGTATCAGAAAACGAGTTTTTAGTATCATCAAATTGGAAAAGTACCTGAATTTGAGTCGCTGAAGGAAAATACAAAACTCTCTTGGTTGCACTTATACCAGGGGTGGCCAAACTTTTAAGATATGTTTTCGACTTTTCGCTGAAATTGGTAGCACGTACTACCTACCCATTATTTTTACTTGGAAGAAAATACATATAAATACATATTTATTCACCATAAGAAGGTCACTAGCCATAATGAATACGCCAAACTACTTGCGAAAGATTGTATGCGAAGCTATTTCATTAATAAAGATATAAAACCGAAGAAGGAGAAATTTACTATAAAGTCCAAAAGGATCAGTACTGAGCCCCCCCCCTTCAGACTATCATGTGCGACGGCAATTAACACTGCCACCAGGAGTAAAAATAATCAGATTCGTTGACGATATCGCCGTTGTTACTGTTGCAAAGAACATCTGCGTGATTCAGTCAGCTATGAACGCAGCAGGCAACCTCATCAAAGACTGGCTAATGTCCGTCCGTGAAGTCAACTATCAGATCGAAAGACTCTGTAAAATACTTAGACTTAGTTTTAAGCCTTACATCAGCTATTCGGGAGAAAAGGCGTCAAAGCTTCAGGCAGCACTTTCTGGAATACTGCCAAGCATCGGAGGACTTGGATATGGTAGAAGAAACTTCATATCCAAGGTAGTAAGCTCAGTCCTGTTCAGGAATCAACAAGAAACTTATCGTCAACAAGAAACTTATCGTCAACATATCGACTTGGGGCACTAAGGTTAATTAGTGGCTTCAGAACAATTTTGGACGAAGCAGCAGGGAGGGTCCCCATCGATATCCTTGCGGACGACATGCCAAAGTTCTATAAGAGGAGAACTTGTAACCATGACCGTCGCCATCAAACGGGTCAAGGAAGAAGAAAGAGTAACTTATGTAAATGGCCAGCTGGCAAGCTAGGTGAGACATCACTAAGATGGCAGATGGAACTACAGATTTATCCGAATCATAGGCAGTCCTATCTGGTCACGGTGGGTATCGGAAATACCCACTCTGTTTTAGCACGATAGCTCGCCTTTTTGACCAAATCAGAAAGAAGACACAGAGCACGCAGTATTCCATTGCACACGCTTTCTGGGATGGAGTGCACTGTGGTGTTGTTCTTGTTACATTTTTTAAGAACTAGTGTGCCCGTGCGAGATCCAACCCCCAAAATACAAACTTCCCGTCAAACATCCAAACTTCCCATATGATTTCCATCTGTCAACTCATGGAAATCCAATGGAAACCATATAGGAAGTGTTTGTTATTTCTGAAACTTCATTTTGGTTGATATAATGTGTTTGTCCACTACCAATGGCATCAATAGCAAATATATCAACCAAAATGATTTCATTTCCATCAGTTGACAAATGGAAATCATACGGGAAGTGTTTATTCTTTTGGGTGTTCATTTTAGATAGAATATTTCTTTGATCGGTTTTTTAATTTGTTAAAATTTTTAAAGTGAAACTGCAATTCGTCACTGTTTCAGAAAACTATCTTTCTTTTGACACCTCATTTGTTAAGAATGATTAAGTGTGAGGGCCGCAAATGGTACCTATATGTACTACAGAAATGTTGCACTTTTTAAGAATGATATTCATGTATTGCGTATTTGTTAAATTGTATTAATTTATAGCATATGCGTAGGGTTCGATCGCAACCGCGGTCTACGGTTTGGCCACCCATGGAATATAGGGTTCGTCAAGTCAAGTTTCGTCAAGTTTACGTTCACAATCTCCTGCATTTTTCATTCATTTTATTTGGGAACTTTAAACTAAACAGGTTGACAGTGTTTTTCGTTAAATAATGACACTAAAATTCGTTCAGATAGTGAAAACTGTCAAAAACTTACCCTAACCTGACCTGACCTAAACTAAAAAAAATACTTTTCGTTTTAAAATGCTTTCAATTCGTACAAGAATATAACTTTGTGGCCAGCTCAGATATGTTTTTGTGGACATATTTGAAACGCATTAAAAATACCAAAACCATATGGACACTTTTAAGATCAGCCGCTGGCAGGTGAATCACGAGCACATTTGAAATACCAAATAATTGGCATCACCGCGCCGCCATTAAAGTTTGACGTTGGGATAAGGATCACTGCACAATTCTTCTTTTTTTTATTCCATCGACAACGCACTAAAAGTGGTAGTTCCAGGAACAGTACCTGTTTCCATCATTATAATGCAAATGCTCGAATAAATTTTAATATGTAATTACGACGACCAAGCAAACAGGTGGATTGCTGAAAATTACTCGCACACCAACCACGTTATGCATGACAGATTACGACGCATGTAGGGAGGGTTTCTCCTTTCCTCTCTTCCCAAAGGAGTTGATCATCAGTTTTCTTTTTTCCTTCAGAATCATGTGGGCGCGCAGTTTGCTTCCTTCCTTCCGACTCATATGTTAAACACCATAATATTCATTCGTTTTGAGATACTTTTTGTAACGGTGAACGGGTTAATGTACGTAGCTAGGTACTAGGTAGGTACTCCCCTTTTATTCCGTGGTATCGGTCTGCTACTACTGCTAATTACAATGTTAGCTACAATCTGTCACATTTTAGTTCCGAAATAAATCAGTTGTGTTAGAGAGACGTAATTTTTTTTTTTGTTGTTTTATTAGAAAAATCGGATATTCATCATACAATGGACGACAGACACATAGATACATAGATACAGATAAACATAGGAGAATCACAAAGCGTGGTAATTATTTAACGACCCAACGCCAGAAAGGAACACCAAATTCACGCCTCGCTAGTTTCATTGGACGCAGAGTATGTGTGATGTGACACCGGCCTGAATAGCACCGGCTCCAGCGGCGGCGGCGTCGTCGTCGTCGTCATCGTCTAGCTCAATCGAAGTGGGTTACCGAATTTTTCCACCGCTCGCACTAGCAATCGCTCATTGCAATTAAAATTTATTAAAAAAAAAAAGAAACAAGCTAATAAAACGATTGTGTATTTGAAACAACAATAGATACTCGTACGCACACCATAGTAGCTACCGAGTATCGAACTTCTTGCCATGGTCGTTGTAGCCTGACTTCTGATTAATAAAATAAATTAAAACATTTATCATCATCTCGGGTGGATTAGGGTGAGGGGTGTTTGTATCTCTCTCATGTGGGTGGGTGGGAAAAATGTTTTCCAATGATAGTGCGAAACTTTCACACCACCATCGCCAATTAGCTGATCTATGACTGTGAGCCATCTACGATCCCATGACCGAAACTACAGACGCGAGGATGGTAAGTGGTGTGCATATGCATTTCCAATGTGCCTGGGAATATGCTTGACACAATTTTCGCTGGTTTTCCACTTTTTTTTTTGTGTTTTGCCGTCTCGCGTAAAATATACTTTTTTTTATTTTAGATCTGTCATAAGATACCGAATTAGCATACAGTTGACACTGGCCAATAAATTGCATTCGAAGTTCAATTGTCGTCTAGATGGAGATACATTTGCATACGAGTATTGAATTCTTGACGGTTGAAGGGTGGAGCACGGTAGTAGTATTAAATCACTAAGACTGGAACGAGCTTGGATAAGTGGTGATCGATAATAGATCATTATCCCTGCACTCGCTGGCCAACGCCTAGAAAAAAAAGTGTCCACGATACATTCGCGGTAGCGGTCATCAGTGGTTCTAAAACATCGAAAGAGTGTGAGGGAGAAAGAGAAAGAGGAAGGATGTAATTACGCTAGCCTGGAGTGTGGAACCTGTTTCGGAGGATGTAAATCGCCGGAAATGGTTGCAGTTTGATTGGAACTATCGTGGGGAGTAGGGATAATTAATGTGTGTCGCGTAACTAATAAGAGAGATCTGATGGACGATGGAATTCTTCGGTGCATATTATATTAGGTTATTGAACTAAAAGTATGTGGATCAAGGTGGAGTCAGGTAAACGCGTAGTTCGGACACAATATCAGACAAAACCTAACATCGCATTATTCAACAAATGGTCATTCTTGAAATGGTTGGAATGGAAATGGGTCCAGCGGGTCAAATTGGACGATTTAAGCGCACGCATTGATATTTACATCGACAGCCAGGCTGCGCTTAAGGCTTCAGAATCGTGCACTATTAAATCGGAACTGCCGCACAATGCTCAGGGCATTGTGCACGCAGAGCCGGGTAAGACTATGTTGGGTGCCTGGTCACTCGGGGATAGAAGGGAACGAGTTTGCCGATGATGAAAGGAAAGGGGGGGAAATGCTACTACCCGACGCGATGGAATGTGCTGCATCGCTATGCTGCAGCAAATTAAAGGCAAAAGGTACGAGAAAGGCTGATCATAGATGGTCTAACATTGAAGGGAATAGGGTTTCCAAGGCAGTTTGGCCGGCCGACGCTGGACCGTACAAGGACTAGTGAAATCCTTAGACTTAGCAGGGCACAAGGGAGTATAGCTATAGGAATATAATCCGGGCATTGCCTTCTGGGAAAACACGCCAAGAGTCTCAGACTCGTACGGGTATTTGTAGATATTGTAACGATATAGGTGAAGTAGATGATATCGCACATATTTTGTATGAATGTCAGGGCGTAGCACATAGTCGCAGGAACATTTTAGGCTCCTACTTCTATAGTAACCTGGAGGAGGTAGGCAAACTCAATTCTAAAATGTTGCAGGGTAATAAAATGCTTTGAGGAAATTGTGGCGGTTTAGGTTCTGGTTAGGGGCAGCGGTTGCCGCGAGCAAATTTTAAAAAGCGTCCAAAAAAGGGGTCCAGAAGCAAAAAAAGGGTCTCACTTATATATGTATGAAAAAATGCAATTTTTCGAAAAACTGTATCTTATTGCTGAACTTAAAATAAAATAAATATTGGGAAAAAAATATCAAAGATAAAAAAAGCATGTATGCAGAACGAGTTCTTGGAAGGGAAATTCCGACTAACAAAAATACTTTGTTGATTTCATCACTGGGTGAAAAAAATGGGTGTGTTTTAAAAGTAAAGTACCATGTTTTACAAGTAAAAGAAACATGAAATGAAAATAAATTGAAAAAAGTGTCCTGTATTTTCAAAATGCGTCAAAATCGGAGTTTTATTGAAAAGTGGGGTCCCGGTTCCTATCGCCGAAAAGCGTCAAAATGACGCAAAAGCGTCCCAAATGGCAACGCTGGTTAGGGGATCACGATGGGTCCACTCTGGTGTCTGGTATTTTGGAATGACTCAGTCTCTCAACTCCTCTAAACCTAACTTTACCTAAGCGAACGCACATACCTAATGCTGCTGGATACTTACAGGCTCACTGCACATGTGAAATTCGCGAGCAGAAAAGCCACATCAAAAGATCACTCATTCTGGATGAACCCGATCGCAAATCGCTCTGGGTTTTCAGGGCAGACGTGGTTTTGAAGTTGGAAATTGGCATTACCACTAAAAATAATGTTCTGGTGCATGTAAATATGTTTCCATGATGAAAAAGACGGAAAAGGATCGTTTTATTATTCGGACAGCAGAACGAGTGTGCGATTTACCTGGTTAAATAAAAGGCAATGAGAATAAGATTGCTCGATCTTAGACTCACGCCCATTTCTATTTATTTCTGACCCGATCGCTCAACTTGGTCAAAGCCAAAACCTGAGACTAATTTCGACGCTGCTTCAACTCTAGATGAGCTCAGATCCTCTGCTTGGTTCTGCAATTCAACAAAGAACTACTTCACAAAATAGGATAAACACAACTTACGCAATCATGATCAGCCGCCCGTCCATATACGATCAGTATCAAATCTATGATTATACAACTCCTTTGCTTACCTAAAAGTAGAAAGAGAAGAAAATAAAAACAGATTAGTTTCTCGTTCACATAAATTCCGTCGCTTAATCCTAATAACGATCTCAATTGAATGAAACCCTTTCTCGTTCTCCCCAGATACACCCGACAAACTGCACACAGGCTGTTCGCAATCCACACCATATGCGCGCTCTACGAGTATATGGTATACAAATACTAGCCACCCCTCCTATCAAAGACGCAATCAACAGAAACCGCTCATAGACAATGGATGCGCTTCAATGGAGATGCATATTAGATTTCCCACCCTCGTTCGATGGCTTCCCCACATTATAGTGTGGTCTGTCGGGAAAGACCCCATCCCCTCTTGTTTAAGTGCTTTAATTACGAACATAAAGATTTTCAAATAAATAAACACGCAATCACTAGACACTCGTCGGAAAACCAAACTCATATCCGAAACAGAAAAGGAAAATCCATGTGGAAAGTACTTTCGCGCCAATTATCACCAAAGACAAACGACAACAAAACCAACTGTGAATTTAAATAATTCTCACGGTATGTGTCTCCAAAGCAAACTCCATCCGAAACTCCCATTCACTCTCGCACGTCACCATAGCACTTATATGGACTTATTACGCCACTTCAGTGAAACACCATCTCCTCCACTTTTTGACACTGGATGTTGGAGACTCTAATGAGTCAACACACTACATGCGCCTCTGAAACAAGGTATTAGACGTAAATCTGAACAGAACGGGCAAGATGACATCTAAATTCGAACTCCACGATCGACGATGACAGAAAACATCGCATCGCACCGCACCGCTGCAGCAGCAGCATGTGTTTGTTTTGTGGATTTGTTTAATATTTTCCATAAAAAAAAAAAAACGGAAAATATTTAAAATAAAAAAATTAAAACTATTTTTCCCCAACGCTGCGCGTCTGTGTGACACTCTGACATTGAATTGCAAGATGTGGATCGTCGCGTCGCGACGTCGTTGGCTCTGTTTTTTTTTTCTACATAGCTTGGGAAATTCTCACGGTTGTTTTGAAAATTTTTAATATAATGGATTTTTCTTTTAGTGATGCAAAAATTGTTTTCATCTTGAAATCTATTTTTTTTTTTTTATTATCAAAACGATGGATATGCCTGCAGCCAGCCGACGATGACGCGACGCGTTGTTTGTATACGAAGAGAATCTCTGGTTTTTTGATTCGATCGCCATTTGGGCCGGGCCTTTTGTTTGATTTTCTTTCCTTATGTTGTTGTTGGTAATTTTTGGGCATTATAAGGCACTTCATCTTCTTTAAGACATTTTTTTTCCTGTTTGTTTACCGCGGAGCATTATTTATGTTTGGTATCCATTAAAAATTGAAGTATGGAACAGATGCAAAAATTTGGAACTTGGAATATCGTCATGTTTTTTTTCTCTGTGTTTTGTTTTCTTTTTTACTGCCACGAATTTGGAATTAAAGAGGTGTTTGATGATGGATTTTGGGAGCAGTGAAGCGAATTATATGTTGCAGTTGGTGATCAGGGGGATTGTGTTCGTTTCTTCTTTTTTTTCCATTTTTTTTTTGTTTGAGAATTAAGAGCTTTAAACTGTATGGTGAATAACACCATTTTGTAATGACAGCGAACAGCGAAGTTGAAGTGTCAAACTGGTGATTAAGAGCTTATTTCTGTGATGAAGTACGAGTGCGTTGACCGAGTTTTTGTTTTAATTTTTTTTTTTTGCGGGTAGATTTCATTTATTCACATAAAGAAGAACATTAGTGAATTTTAAGAAATGTTAAAACTATTTCAAGGATGAATGCAAAGAGGTAGTATATTTCTGAGAAAGACGCCAGGGACGACTAGCAGACCATAACATGACCGTGTTTTGCTGAAAAGGTACCTTTGAAATAAATAAGTTTGTTCTAAGAGCAAGACAAGTACGACATGTAACAAAAATTCAGGTAGCGTCAGTTAAGAATAACAAACAGTCGAGCTATTAAAGCTGTCATAAATTCGATTTACATGTGAGAGACTACGTAAGACCAGAAGTAAGGTAGGTGGTCCAAATAAGGCCCAGAACCTAATAAGGCCCAGTGTGCAAAAAGTGGCATAACCGACAAGCTACAGGAATTATATTTTAAATATGCTTCTGGCCTCCTATGTCTACACGAAAATCGATGGAAAATTCAATCTGACGCAATCCTGTTTTTTCTTACAGTCAATACAAGTTAGTGAATGTGCACGCATGCGCTTTTTATAAGAAAGTGGTTTTTTTAATTGATTTTATTGTAAAATAATAATTCGGGTAAGTCTATTTTTTACACTAAATATATTACATATAAAACTAAGGTTTAGTATGGTTTAAGTACTATTTTAATATTTTGAGTAGATTATCGTTAACATTTTTGTAAAGAAAAGTTTTTCATGTTCCTTAAAAGGCCCACCGAAAAAATAAACGGGCCTTATTAGGAATATGAAAAATTCCAAAGACCAAGAGGTTACCATAGATTTATTTATGGACAAACGCCAATCGACATCTTCTAGCTTCACAACCTCATTCAATCCGTCATCAGCCATCAGCGCAGCTCAAAAAAAAACGAAAAGACCGGAGCAAAGTACTGTCACTCGTGTAAAGTAGACCGAATGAAAGATATGAGACAGTGTTAAAATTGTGGTGTTTGGTACCATGGACGGTCTAACGGAAGGTGACGAAGAATTATATTGTCCTGGTGGATGTACCCAAACTTAAATTTAACTTTAACCTAACTAAATTCTTAATAATAATCTCCTTATTTTTAAATTAATTTATTGATGTCAAATTTATATATAATTTATATATATATAGTTTAACAAATAAATGTTGTGTTTTTATATAGATAACTGAACTAAGGCTTATGCTAATGTCAATTTAGTAATTTTCTTTAAGGCGTTTGCAAGTTACTAGCGAAAAACTATAAGGTGGGCCTTATTTGGGTCACCTACCTTATATAGATAAAGAAAGTGCTTCAACTTGAACTTTTTTATGCGAATGCTGCCTCCATACTGCTTTAGGGAGCCCAAGTATGGGGATACTTTCAATTTGGAGAGGTAGAATAATTCCTGATGATTCTATCTTCGACTACAGGAATTTCTTAAAACGAATTTTCCTACTACCAGCTGGCACACCAAACATTTAGAAACAACAGCACCACCATTGTTTTTAGGCACCCTTAAACTGCATTTTGAGTATGTCCTGAGAAAGAATGCTGCCCAAGCAAGTGTTAAAGCGTGATACACATTATCGATCAAAACTGATGTCATTTTTGAATGAAGAGTTTCGCGTACACACTAAAAGTTTTGTTGGACACTCAAAACATCGTTGTTGTTTTTGTTGTTCTTCGACCCTCTCTTCCTTTGTTTGCTTTTTGAATGACGAAATTTGTGTACACACAATCCAGCGAAAACAAAGATGGCCGCTGATCGTCAGTCAGTAGCAAAAATGTTTACACCTCGTCGGTTTTGATCGATAAACCATCATTCAGTTGTACACACATTCAGTTTTGAGGGATATCAACCAAAACTGTCAGTTTTGATCTATAGTGTGTACCACGCTTTAAACTGCATTTTGAGAACGTCCTGAAAGTGATGCAGATGAGAAAGGGAAGGCTGTCTATGCAAGTGCATTATATCTTTTAGGGGAAGCCCTGTCAAAAAGTGGGAGGAGCTGGGGACTGGTTTGGGTGTAAACCTGCACATTTCAGCCGATATAAGCTCCTCAAATTGGAGAAACATATGAAATTTTAGAGAGAGCAAACTTCTCTACTTATGAAAGATGTAAACTTAAAGCATAGTCTTCACAACATAGAATGATCTACAGCCAACTCAATTTGGACCTTCAGGATCGTATGTATTTCCACAATCGTTTTTCGTTCAACATGCTAGATATAATATGTAAAGTTAGAGGTGAGATAATAAACTTAAAGTACATTCTGCATCGACCTGACCTGCCAATCATATGCGACCTATGCAATCTCAACGAGAGAGAGGATATATACAATTTCATCGTCAGATGTCCAGATGTCAGATGTTAAAAGAGTTCGAACTGAAGTACTTTGGAGTAACTTGGGAATTTTGATTGGGAAGCTTTATATAAATATACAACAACCGCATTAAGTTACAGGCAGCATATTATCGAAGGAGACTTTTAAACAAATGAAAACAACACCTATGTATATAAAATTTATTAAAATTGAGCTAAGAAATTGTTAATCTGGTAGACGGCCTCTAGCCAATCCATACTTATGTCTAGAAATTGTAAATTTGTAAGTATGTTTTGTAATAAAGGTTTCTACTACTACTACAGTGATTCAACTTAAGATTTGAAAGTTTCTCTAGTAATTAACCTGCAAAGAGGTACCTGGGTATCGCTTCTGGTTTAGTGACATAAGGCCTGTGCGCACATCATCTATATATGTATATAAACATTTATTGGTGTCATTTCGTACGCGCATAACTCGGCTGAGCATCATCCGATTTTTTGTTGGATTTGCATTGAACAATGTAAACACACTACGGAGCCGAAAATTGGAAAATTCTCCCGGAAAAGTTGGAAAAATCGTGAAAATCCGAAATCGCATACTTTCAGGGGTGGATGGTGGCGATATCTGAAAATTTCATTTCGTACAGGAAGGAGGAAATATTGATTCTAAGGAATGACAAACACTACGGAATTGACAATCGGCTAATTTGGAAATAAGATCACGAAATAAGATTCTCTTTCAGGCCACGAAACAAATAAGAAGATCAGCAGCATGAACTTCTATGCATATCGCGTGATTATTCGCCAATATCAACAATCATCTGTTAAGATATCGCCGATTATTTCAATAGTATTGCGTCGGTATGTAATTACGTCAAGATAGAAACAGAACACCTCAATTTCATCCGATTCAATCAAACTAAATTGCATTTGGAAGAGAGAGATGCCATCAATTTGCATGGAGATGCAGCAGCAGCAAACCTCGATCGGTTGACAATTCTCCCATGGACATTAATAATTCAATCAATTTTAGGTGGAACAAAGTTCGTCGGGTCAGCTTGTTTTAAACAAAGAAAACATTCAAATTTCAATTTAAAAATTGCCCTACTAGCTGAGATAGCAACCAGCTAAGTTTCAAACCAAATCATATCGCTGCGCTGAAAGAATACAGAGAGTCTTAGCGATATTTATTATTGAAACAGAACCTAAAAAAAAGGTTGTGAAGTGCAAAAATATTTTGCCGTAGACTCCACTGTAGATTTAAACAAATCGCTAATTCTCAAGCTACCTATTATGGTGGCTTTTAAACTGTCATTATAGCCAACTCAAAAGGTACTTTAACCTCGCCCTGTTAACGCAAACAAGATTCCCCGATACCATAATGTCTCAATACCATAACCCTTGGACACGACTTAGTACAATAAAAAAATAATTGCTAATTTTTTAAGCGAAAACCCCCATCTAAGGGCATTCCTACATCAGATTCTCTCTCCTGATTCCACTCTCGACAACCACCCGAAAATAACACACACACACACGCACACACCAAATATTGGCGAAGACGAATGGCTTGACTGTACAGCAAAATACAGAAACTATGACATCGGACAGCAAACGACAAATTCCAGTTTCCAGCAGTAGCTATGCCTCCTGTCAGCCAATTATGGTTATCAGTGGATTCACGCAACCTGTCAAATATGGTCCTTACTGGTTTTCAGTTTGGTCTTGTTCCCGACCGGGAATAGCGCTGCTGTTGCTGTTTTGTAGAAAATTAATGCCTCAACTTGTGCACAAATTGACGGAACATAATGTATCTTCATTGCGTGCACTGTCTTCGACCGACCGACCAATCGTCCGTCTGTCTTTTTTTCTCTCTCGATGACACTGTATACCAATAGTGGACTCTTGGTCCGTCCATTTATGCATTTGCGGACGAGCGCAGATTAGAAAGATACTATACTTGTCTGGTTGTGGACAAAAATGCACCCGTTTCCGAGTTTGGTCTTGACAAGAAGTATGATCGCACAAATTTGGTGTTACAACAGTTTTCTACTTTTTCCTCTACCATACCTAAATGATGAAGTGGAACTCATCGCTTAATGAGTAAGCTCCCCAAACCCTTCTGTTCTCCCTCTTTCAGATCTCCGCTTAGTTTGTTGTAATAATAATTCTTAATGGTTTTTTTTTTTTTTAAAAGAAGATATAATCCACAATCAGCATGGAGCGTGTGATTTATGGCAATTATGACCTGAAAAGGGCCCGATTTCGATACTCAACGAACACCCCCCTTCTATTTGGACAGTGACACTATAATGCGGAACGAATGTGACATAATGAAACGTCAAACTCATTTGGGAATAATCTCTTTAAACAGTTGGCCATAAAAACTACATAAGCACTTTAAACATTACATATGAGTACAATTTTGTTTGTGTGTCTACATCTGTGTAGGATTTTTTTTATTTTGTTTTTAATTTAGATGAAACTGCGTTGTTTGTTAGAATTCGAACCGAGACACGACATCAGTGTATGTAAATATTTTGCTCTGGCTCTAGCGAGGAGCGATAGCTTTTCTGACCCGCACCCGATTTAGCTGCGCTAGCGGTATTGACCGTTGGAATGAAGATGCCTCGAACAACAAGTATCTGTTAAGGTTTTTTTTTCAACTTAATTAAATGAGAGCCACTGACACTGCTGCTTCTGTTGCGATAAGGAAAATCATTAATTTGAATTGAATTCGTTTTCTTTTTTTTTTAAATTCGATTTTGTACGAAAACGAATCGAATCTGTTTTGAATTCTTTCTCGATGAAAAGGGCCTGTGTATTGAAGAAAGAAAAAAAAAACAAAATGAATGTTAAACGCTCACAACCACAAGCAGACAGACAGAGGCTAACAGAAAATTGATGCAACTCTGTAATGTAATTGATCACTTTAATGTGTTGTGCTGTTGTGCTGATGTCGCAATGTACACACACTACACTCGGTCGGGCTCATTTGTCGTAATTTTGTTGATAGGATTGGAATTTTGTTCTGATAATTGTCTGTTGGAAAATTATGTTGAATACGACCTCCGAGGTTAATCATATTTGATCACGATACTCTCTTAGTGGCACTGGCTGTGGTAATGCTGATGATTCGAAGCGGAGAGGTTGTTGCTATTTTGCTAACTATGGAATGTGGTTATTCAATATGGGAGAGGTGGAATTAGGTTTGTGGCTTTTGGGAACGGCAGGCAATGAGATTCCAAGTTAATTTGAAAAAATACCTACCATCAGTTGGTACGAGTATGAATACTTGCTCCGAGCTAGGAATTTTGAGAGTTTTCAGTCGCGTCTATTGGAAAAATGTGCAATGCTGCCAAGTTTATTCGTGTTGTTAATACGATCAAATGGACATATGAATTTCGTAAAAGCCTTCGACAGAATCAATCACTTTTTATTGATACGAAAGTTAGCGAAACTTGGGTTGCATTCAAACATCTTGAATTGGCTTTCTTCTTACCTTCTCAATAGGAAACTTACTGTCGAAGTGGATGGTTTTTTCTCCTAATGTAATAACAGCTACTTCAGGGGTTCCTCAAGGAAGCCATTTAGGGCCGTTGCTATTTTTACTATATGTAAATGAAATCCCCCAGCTTTTCAAAAAGTGTGAATGTCTGTTATGTGCAGATGATTTTGAAATGTTTGTTAAAGTGTCTAACTTTTCGGATTGCTTAATGTTCCAACCCGAAATTGACCTATTTTTGCGATGGTGTTCCGTAAACGATTTGGAGCTTAGTTTGTCGAAATGCAAAGTTGGCTCGATTTCTCGATCACTCAGTCCCGTACTTCATTCCTATGTGGCTGAGAATGTTGCTTTTGCTAGAGTTTCTGAAGTTAAAGATCTTGGAGTTATTTTCGACAGCCAGCTAAGCTTCAATTTCCATATCGATTACATCGTCTCTAAGTCTTTTTCCCTACTTGCTTTTATAAAAAGAAACTCTGAAGATTTTCGGGACCCATTCGTTCTTAAAACTCTTTATTGTTCTTTAGTTAGATCCAGATTAGAGTACTGTTGTGTTATTTGGGATCATTTTTATGGTGTCCACTCTTCTCGAGTTGAACGGGTTCAGAAGCGCTTCACTCGCATTGCTCTGAGGAGATTCAATAGGGATTCTGAACTGCCTTCTTATAGCACTCGCTGTTTATTGTTAGGCCTAAATACTCTCGTTGTAAGGAGAAAACTGCGGTCCTTGATGTTCCTAAAGAATATTATCACCAATAGAATTCATTGCAGTGAACTCCTTTTTAGTATACCATTTTACGCTCCAAGCAGAATGCTGAGAGAAAGACATTTATTTTTACCTCCGGCACATAGAACTAACTATGGATTGTCCGAAACCATAACTCGGTGCATCTATTTATTCAACTCGGTACATAATAACCTGGATTTAACCTCAAATCAGGATTGCTTTAAACGCATTGCTCTTGATGTATTATCGTCTAAGTTTATGTAATCACGCCTATTTATTTCTTAATAATTTAAGTTTTCAATGTGATTTTGGATTATTATACTTATGGTAAATATGTATACAATTTTTATTGCGGAATCTGTTAAGGTGTTCTACCTAGTAGATGAAATAAATAAATAAATAAAATAAATAAATATTCTGTCCCAAATGGCAACACCCTTAAATGACAAAACCAAAACCTGAGAAGAGATCAATTTGAAGCTGTCTGTGGTTAAATCCATGTCGAAGTGAATATCTGGTAGATTGCCTCGTATTTAGGAACATTTTCCGGAATAATAACCGGACACGGACACAAATTTTCGTAACCGGAGTTGACTGGGGAGCATTGGCATTCCTCACATTCCTTCACATGTCCTCACAAAAAGAACTCGCTTTTCTACACCCATTCTTGGATGTTCTGAGCCTCAAATTCGGCAATCATCATATCATTATCATATACATATATTATTTCTGTGGTATAGGTACCATTTGCGGCTCTCACACTTAACCAATCTTAACAAATGAGGTGTCAAAAGAAAGAGTTTTTCCTGGAATGGCGACGAATTGCAATTTTAGCTTATAAATTTTAACAAATTAAAAAACCGATCCAAACAAATATTCTACCCAAAATTAACTCCCAAAAGAATAAACACTTCCCGTATGATTTCCATGGGAATGGGAAGTTTTGATTTGGGGGGTTGGATTTTCTCTTGCGAGAGTGCTCGCACGGGCACACTAGTTTATCTTATTAACAAAGACTTCAAGATGGATATGTGCCTCATCTTGGCGAATTTTTGTAGTAAATCGTTTCGTTTTTAATAATAGCGTAATTCTTATTTGTCATTTGTCAAAATAGCACATTCTGACAGGTGACAGAATGCAAGACTATTCAAAATAAAATATCTTATTGGTAAACCCTATACAAAGCTGAAAAAAATTACCTAGATATTCTCATGAAAAATAACGGTTAAACTTGATAGCGCTGTGTTTTCGATTTATGTCAAATATGAATGCATGCAAAAAGGAGAAATCAGGTATGTTTCGATTGTTTTATTTAAAAAAAAAACACAGCAGCGTTAAAATGTATTTTTACAAAATTACAAAATCTGCATTTTTCCTTAATGGTTTTACACTTTAATTTGGCAAAGGTGGAAACTTTACAAAGATTTTGAAGCCTCATGATCATGGCTGTAGAAAATGACGCGTTAAAGAACATTCAAAATGCGTAACCTTTATGAGTTGAAATGAATGAAAGACAACAGCTAGGATACTTCATTCGAAATGAAAATAATAGAGTTAGAAAAAATGAGCAAACTTACTAGGCAAATGCGAAAGCTTATAGGTAACCTACAGATTAGGCTCTCTATAGAACTTAAAAGTAAGTAACCTAAAAAATTGTCGAAGAACATGTGCTGTGCATGTACCCACGCTTAACTGGAGACTTTCCCATCATCTCAAATCATCTAATCGTGTATCTTTCCACTCCAGATATCTTATGTAATCCAAGTGTTAAAATTTATTTCCATCTTTCCGCCCGTATTTCCTTTAAACCAAAAAAAGAAAAAAATCGATTCCATTCGAAAAAGGAAGTTCCCCGAATATCTTTTTATGAAAATGACTATCTTCCATCAATAATTTCCATGAATAACCTGGGTTAGGTATACACAACCACACAGCTGTATACCGTTCACCTCCATTATGTCCTTTAATTTGACCCTCAAGAGGGTACCTACGAGCTACGAGTAGGATGGAAAGAAAAAAAACTACTCAAACCGATCGACACGAATACGTTCGTACACGCATCGACGCTAATGGAAGTGCGATCAACCAAGAAAAATGATTTAAGGCTCATATCCTGTTGGGTAGAGACTGGAGTGATGGTGTTCGTCATTGTGTTGGAAAAGTGGCATCCAGAGTGTAACCTGATCGTGCAACCCACCCATATAGATCGGTTCACATGTGTGTTGAAGAAGACAGGGTTTTGTCTTCTCCAACAGCAGCCATAAGGTGCAAGTAACGCATGGGAAAATCTTCCTTTCCAAGATCCTTGTGCGAGTAAAGATAGTACTGTATTCTTGCGTTTTTTGTAATACCATGTTTGATATGAAAACTGGCATCGACTGTCAAAAGCGCAACTAATCAGCATGTTCAACAACTTTGCTTCGGATTAATATTCTACCATGTTATGGCAATTCATTAGGCTGGTTGTCTGTTTGGCTTGTTAGCCTCCTTCGTTTGGTTATGTGGAGTGATTTAGTGAATTATCGAAATCAAATACAGAAATGCCCGTCTGCGCATAAAGAGAGAGAGAGAGAATACACATTTCAGACGAAGCAAAGCTACGTGACAGCAATAAGAATCAGATACGTTCCTACACACACATTCTCGTACAGACAACGCGCAAAGTGCTGACCATGTCAAGAATTCCAGAACATTACCATGAGCATGAGGTCTATCTCTTCGGGCTGTGCTGCCGAAGTTGAATGGTGAAGCTGAAACTGAACCTCTTAAGCGCCCAAGTGGCCAGGCCAAGTTCGTTATTTCCATAAAATGTGGCCACCACATTCGATACAACCACTCGACTGTGTAATATGAAGCATGAATAAGTAGCGTTCAGCTTTTTTTTGTATTTTATTATTTTGTCTTCTCTGTCTCCGTCTCCCTCTCCTCTGCGATGACGATCAAACGATTGAAGAGGGAGTGGAACAGCCAGAGGAGGAGATGATTGCATTTAGTAGTTGTAAAAGATACACAATGCTACCTATTTGTTTTTAATTAAATTTTCAAGATAGATTCGAATCATTCAAGCATAAAATGAATGCCTGTGCATTATGTCTGGCTTGAGATCAGCGCGATTTCACGCATATACACAGCACGCACATGGGATGGGTGTGACGTTGTTTTTTGTATGTGTGTTTGGCAACCTTTTATTGGAAAGGTGCAAAGTGCAGACTCGTGGATATGAAAACCTTAAATTTGTATTCATGTGTTCTTTAGCAAAAGGGATCAACAATTTAAAATCATCATATATATTATTTCTGTAGTATAGGTACCATTTGCGGCTCTCACACTTAACCAATATTAACAAATGAGGAATTAAAAGAAAGAGATTTTCCTGGAGCAGTGGAGAATTGCGCTTTCGCTTTTTAAATTTTAGCAGATTCAAAAAAAAAAAAATCAGGACAAATATTCTACCCAAAATGAACTCCCAAAAGAATAAACACTTCCCGTATGATTTCCATGAGTTGACAGATTAGGTATAACAAGCTTTTACCCCACAACGTGCAAATAATTCCTATAACACTAGTCTACAAAATTTAATTTTTTTTTTTTTGTAACAAGAATGAGACACATCATTTCTGGTAGATTATTTGACGCTGAATCTAAATCTGGTAACAGAATTGCTGTAGGAGGTCAGAATATATAGATATACCAATCTCAAAGTGCTAAAAACACGGTTTTTGGCGATATTTGAAGTTACTTTTTGAGAACAGCAAATTTTTATAATCACTTTTAACTAAAGAATCCTTTATTAGTACCTTTAGTGCTACTCTTTCCCTTTCAACACCATTTTAGTTTGTTTCGCTACGACGTTTTTTTCTCAAGATATACCATTTTATTTTTATAATGCAGCTCGTTAGTACCAAAATGCAAAATAATATAGGTAATATCGAAGTACCGTAGCTAACAATTAATATCGTGAAAAAAAATCCTCGTAGCGAAACAATCTAAAATGGTATTGAAAAGGAAAGAGTAGTACTCAAGAATGCTTTAGTTAAAGTTGACTATAAAAATTTGTTGTTCTCAAAAAATTACTTCAAATACCGTGCTTTTAGCACTTTCAAATTGGTATATCTCAAAATTCTGACCTCCTACAGCAATTCTGTTGCCCGATTTAGATTCAGCGTCAAATAATCTACAAGAAATGATGTGTCTTATACTTGTTACAAAATATTGTAGACTTGTGAATTGATACAGGATTGGCAGAGTAGAGGAGAGATTTAAGAGGTCAGTTCCCGAAATTTTGTAGCTGAAAATCTCTTAACAAAGTGTAACTTCAAACATTTTTCGCGTTATTGAAATTGAGTGCATTCACCATTTAGAGAGTGAAAAATGAAGCTAGTTCAATTCTAGATTACACTACCAAACCCCAAAATCCCTTTTCAGTGCTGCTAAACCATTGAAAACATTGAAGTAATTGAGTTCAATTTAATTAAATTGTTTGATGATAAAAAAAAAACTCTCAAAATCGTTTCAAAATTCCAAAATTCTCCCATATGGCAACCCTATTCTGAAATGATAAAAAGTACCACTTCTTATTTTCCATTACTGTCAAATTTTAAACGCACTGGCAGCACTGAAAATGTTCATTTTGACTAACTCACATAAATCAAAAAAAAAAATCGTTCTGTGTTTCGCGTGACTACGTTTGTCAATCTGCGACTTGGCAACTAAGCACGACAAGTTATCCAATCTGAGCACGCTATTAGCTTTCTTGCGATCCATGGATTGTTGTTTATTGTTATTACTTTGTCGTATTTTGCTATACGTATATGTAAATAAATTTCCCCGCGGTGACGGTAAACGAGACAGATTCTGATCAGCAACAGCAACACTCCCAGGCGTATATTACCTACTTTATTTGTTTTTTTGTACTTCCCCAAATATTGATAGCCGATCCTTTGTTGTTGTTTTGAATTTGATTCTCAGCAAAAACAGCATTAGTACTTTTTGCGGTTTTGACGAGTCCAACAGGGCTAAAGGCCACCATTTATACCCGCCGCTAATTTACGAGTAAAAATTTCCAATTTATTCTTACACTTCCTCGAATCACGAGTCATGTTGAAAAACGGTTTTTTTTTTCTTTATTTCATATTATTGTTTTTATTGATTCAGCTGAATTCCCTTCAATCGGGGGAATGTATGTATCTACAGACTGTCTCGTGCGGTAATGTTTTTTTATTTATTTTGACTAATTTCGGGTCGATGCAGCTTAACACCTAACTCATCAACATTCTGCAACAAGCAAGCACGAAAATTGTCCATTTTGCAACTCGAAACGAGGCAACAGGTCTTTGTGCCAAATTACATCCTTTCGCAACATTAGCTCAGTTCAGTTCAACGAAGTAGCGAACAGCACGATGTACGAGTACGAGTACGAGTGCGAGTGAATGTAGTTTCGTTTGTTGATTGTTGATGGTTGATTTTATGCAATCCACACTAAGAGCAGTAGACAGCCATCAGCTTGCAGCTAGCAGCGATGTCATTGATTGTTAACGGGTACCCGCGCGGAGTTAAACAATTAACGAGTTTTTATTTTAACTTCATTACGTACATATGTATATACGTACGTATTATGAATGGTAAACTTAATAACTTGAACAATTTGTCCAATTTTATGGGAACAAGACACCTTGACCAAAAAATAAAATAAAACTATCTGAAAGTCGTGTGACATGTTCAGATACATAATAATATCTGCGTGCGATAGCATTTGCACTAGTGTGTGCATGTTAAAATATTAATAAGATGTAAATTAAGTTGTTATGGAATTTCTACTAAAAGCATGATGGATTAAGAAAGATCAAGTTCCAATACACAAATGTGTATCTATCTATGAATGGGCGTAGCTGCAAAAAATTTCAAATAGAAGAATACGTTACTTTTTAAAACAAACACTAAAATTCAATATTTACGTTCATTTGTCGAATATTCAACAGTGTCTAGGAGCTTACTATGAATTCAAGAGAATAAACTCCTTCAATACCTGAGGGTCACTGAGTTCTCAAGAGGAAAATATACATAATCTTAAAACAATCAAGTAAAATATACAACCAAAGATAATAATGTACCTATTTAAAATCAGGTTTGATTCGGTTCCAATGAGAACAAAAAATCTCATAAATACTCTAGATAAGCCATTATTTACCAAGGAATATAGCTTTCAATTTAAAATCACCATAGGGGAAAAAAAGTCGAATGCTAATGTTGCCATCTTGCGCCATTAGTGTTTGCGAGTTAACTTTGGAGCGTTTCTTTTAGGGATTATAGGGTAGCAATTCCTCAACTTCTGTGTATATTCACATAATGCATCTTTATATATAAAAATGAGCTGTTTGTTTGATACCTCAAAACTCATAAACTAACTATCCGATTAAGTTGAAACTGACACTATATACTTTCTATGATGTTTGAAGTGTTCGTACATTAAAAAATTTTAGGTTTTCCGGTATATGGCGCTAGAACTCAAAAATTTTTAAACTCACGGTACGATCTAGCTGAGTGTTACACAATATATTTGTAATGAAGTGAGAAATGGTCGTACATCAAAAGTTATCAAGTTTTCAGATAGGCTGAAAACTAAAATCTTAAAATTAATTATATTAGCTAACTTTTGATTTACGTGCACTTTTTATTTCATAAAAAATATATTGTGTAAGTTTCAGCTCAATCGGATGGTAGGTTTTAGAATGTTTAGCACTTTGTTGGACCAGTTCATACAACCGAAAAGTTAGTATATCCTGTATTCTGTATAGTATGTATGAAACAATTTTTTTTTTAAATATGTAGTTAAAAAATTAAATGAAAATATTTATTTACCAAAAGTCACTCGAAATAATTTCATGACATTTTATGACATAAACACTGTAGCAAAGCGCACCGGGTAACCACTAGTACCATATAAAGGGTGATTTTTTTAGCTGGTTTGGTTTTGGCAACACTGGTTTTGACAGCTGACGTGTGTTTAGTACCTTGTGTCACTGTCAAACAGCTTCAGTTTGGTTTGCAATTTAACCATGGATCGTCTTACAAATGAACAACGCTTGCAAATTATTGAATTTTACTATCAAAATTCGTGCTCGGTTCGAAATGTTCATCGCGCGCTGCTTCCATTTTATGATCGGCATTCTCGACCTTCTGAGCAGTCTATTCGGAAGATTGTGACCAAATTTCGCACCAAATTTACTTTGTTGGACATTAAACCACCAACACGTTTACGTACTGTGCGTAGTGAAGAAAATATTGCGGCCGTATCAGCTAGTGTGACAGAAGACCGCGAAATGTCGATTCGGCGCCGTTCCCAGCAGTTAGGCCTTTGTTACAGCACTTTTTTTTGCCCGAAATGGAAGTTCTTGACTTGCATGATATGTGGTTTCAACAAGACGGTGCCACATGCCACACAACACGCGAAACAATGGCGCAATTGCGAGGCGAGTTTGGTGAACAGTTAATTTCACGTTTCGGGCCGGTCAATTGGCCGCCTAGATCGTGCGATTTGACACCATTAGATTATTTTTTGTGGGGGTATGTCAAGGCTAATGTCTATAGGGACAAGCCCGCTTCGATTGACGCACTGGAAGCCAACATCCATGCATTCATTCGTGAGATACCGGCCGATATGTGTGAAAGAGTATGCCAAAATTGGACTCAGCGGATGGGCTACCTGAGACGCAGCCGCGGTCAACATTTGCATGAAATTATCTTTAAACATTAAATTGCAAGGTTCAAACTATCGATTCAAATAAATATTTCATTCATTTTTTCGAATTTCTTGTGTTTTTTTTTAAAAAAAAGTTCTCAACCTCTTAAAAAATCACCCTTTATTTTCGAATTGGAAAATTCAATAGAAAAATTAAATATTTTCTTGTTCCAAGGAAAAAAAATGAATGTCAAAAGTTAAATTCCAAAGAAAAGTGATTTTTATTTGCATTTTACAACTCACAGTTCGAAAGCTTCATCGTAAAATGGCAATGGCCAAAATAATAGGAACACTTATTACTTTTGGATACTAGCTCTTATTTTATTTGAACATATAAATCAGAAGTATTATCAAATTCATGGTAAATGTGTCAACAGTATATTCAAAATATGACCTTTTGCGCATTCAATGAATTTAAAGAAAAAAGTGTTCAGTCAGTTATACTGCTTCATACTACTAAATTACCTGGCCAAAAAAAAAGGAACACCTAGACGTATAAAGAGAGCAAATGCACAGTCAATTTTTTTGGAATTCATTTTGAATGGAAAGTTAATTGGTACCTTGTAATAAAAACCTTTGTTTATAATAACTGATTTCACTCGACGACTCAAGGAGAATACCAAACTTCTAAATTGACTCTTCAAAGATCCGCTTTTTTAAAAAGATACAGTTTGCTTACTTTAATCTTTAGCGCGTCCTAGAGGCCCTCGATCGGACTTAGATCCGGAGATTGTGAAGGCAATTGCAGAATATCAACAATGCATTGCTCAAACCATTTTTTTTTTTCAGTTTTGCCGTGTGTTTGGGGCCATTATCCTTTTGCAACAGTCATTCCAGGGGAATATTTTCTTCGCCCATGGTAGCACGAGATTCCACAATATATCCACATAGGTTTCTTTGGTCATTATGCCTTCGCCCCACGATAAGCAAACTGTTCACTGTTCATCCCAAACAGATTTATTTTGGTTCCGTCGTTTCATAGTACATTACATACACTACTTTGTTGCCTGGAGAAGATTGTGTTTTGTGTGGCATGTGGTAAAGTTTAGTAAAAGCAATGCGTTTCTGTTCATGTACTTTTTTTTTAGAGTGGCACTTCCTTAGAGCTCGGAGAATCGTTCTGGGATTCACTTCAATTGATGTTTCGTGTTGTAGGTCTTTGGAGGACATAAAGGGGTTCGCCTGGGTTCTCCTGACCAATCTCTTTTTGTCTCTAGTGAGCATTTTAGGTGGACGTTCTCCAATTTTGGGAACCCTTTTAGCTGACAAAGCATTGAATACCAGTGTCGAAGAGCACTACATTACTTTTGCAATCTTTTGGATGGATTCACCCTGATCGCGTAAGACCATAATGCTGGCACCTTAAGGGTTTAGGTCACCCTAGAGGTCGAAAAAATAGGCCTATTTATGATTTTTTTTTTCAGAAATACCACAAAAGGAATCGAAATTTTAATAAAGAGTATTTATTATACATATTAATGACTATATACAAAACAAAAATTGAAGCGATTAATTTCAAAATGGCGGCTATGTAGCGTTTTTGGATGACGTCTCCGTTTTTTAAGGGTCCACGGCCGGAAACATAACTCAGACAATTTTCAACTTGAAATTTTGAACATTTCTTGAAAATACATCGTTTATGGAAGTACGTAGGATTTTATAAATCACCAGCTCAAAAAATCGTTTTCTTGAAATTTACTCAGTGTTTTTATTTTTGTCCAGACCAATAGCTTTTAACAGAATAATTGCAACTGATTACAGTCTTCTTTATTTTTGACTGATTGCGCATATATGTAGTAAAGAACCGTTAGTTTGACTACATTGTTTTCATTCCATTAAAACAAAGTAGTCGCTGTAAACGAAAGTAATAGGTGTTTCTATTATTTTGGCCATTGCTGTACATACATAATGTAAGTAGCAGTGGCTGCCGGTGTTTGGTACCAGCACACTTCGACTAGACCTATAGGGGTCTATTGTGATTTGACTGACTACTAAATTATCTCTTGTGATCTGTCGAAAAAAAGAGCTCTGTTCATTTTAAATTGGTTTTTGTACATAGGATAAGGTAAACCTGTTCAATTTATCTCGCGAGAACATTAAGAACTCATTAAAGTCCAGCTTCTCTAATTAGAAAATTAAATTGAATAAGACGTTAGCTTTAACGATTTTTTTTTACTAATTAGATTTATCTCCAACGATAAGTGAGAAGCAAAAAAAAATGTCTGCATTCCACAAAAAACAGACTATCCATCCACTGGGTTTAATTACCTCTACACTTACATATGTGTGTACGTGATAATCATTGGCGATTTCAGTTTAACTTTCTGAAATAAAATATCAAGAGCAAGAGCAAAACAACAGCCAATCAGATTGTAGACCCATATTGGTACAAATTATCTAACCGCAATGTCTACAAAGTCCATCAAATTGGCATTTCTTTAGCCCGCAGTTCCTTTATCTTACATTCATACATATGTATAAGTAGTCGTATGTATGACTGATGACTAAAAAGACGGAGACGGGTCGGTTGGTGACCACTCCAAATTTAGGTCAGATGGGTGATATAGGCGAAAGGTTCTGGAAAAAGCAATCAAAGCATTTGTACAGAACTTTATCCATGTTTTGTTGTGTTTTGCATTTTGTTTTTGTTTTACACCCATAACCGCAATGTTTAAAGTGCACTCGTCGTCCATTTGCAATTGTGTTTTGCACACACAACGACAATGTAACCCTAGGTACTCGATCACTGTATACTAAATGAACGGCAAAAAAATATGTTTTCCGTATGTTATTGGTTTTGTAAAACATTTCAAATTACACGCATGAGATAAAATAACAACGGTTAATGTGAATAAAAATCACGTCTCATGACGTGATGGTGACGATGTAATGGAGTGATAGCTAGAGGCTAAATAAGAGCTGACTCAGGAGTGTGATTTAATGGGAAATTTGATGTTCTGACGTTGGTTTTTGGATTTTTTTCGCGACCAAAGTTGAATGCATCTTTTTGAAGTTTTATCATTAAAAAGGGAAATGAAATGAAAATTGCCAGATTTAATCATAAAAACGGAACCGCATTGCGATTGAATGCACAAATTGCTTTGGGTGTCTTTCATTATATGTACATGTAACTTTGCATTCAACCCTGCATTGTATTGGTCTACTTTTTCCATGTTCACCAAAGGCCCAGCAGTAAAGGGAGCCCTCAGACTAAGAGAATCCGATTTGCTTAGACAAATCGCGTACGGACATGCGGCGATACTCGGAGAACAGCAACTGAGGAGATGCAACTCTGAAATTCTAGCCAAAACTTCAGACTACATTACTCCTCACTATGACGTCAACTTGAACGTACCAATCATATTTCCCAGTACTGCAGACTGTCTGTCAAACAAGATGACCAGAGACCAAGAAATAGCACTCTTCATCCACGTGATGGCTTAAAAATGGACTTAGGTCCTGGACCAGGGTTCTACTCAGATACACTAAACAAACGGGAATCTTTCAGACTACTGGATACATGCAGTGTTTTCTAGACGGAATTATTGGCGATTGAAAAGGCTGCAGTATTTATAAAAGGAAGAGACCTCCCTCCGTCGGAGATAGCCATTCTGGATTGCCAGCCTTGAAAACAATTGGATCCAAACACAATTAAATCAAAGCAGTCCAAAATTGTCGCAATGTATGCTAAATTCCATAAGGCACCATAAGGTTAGACTGTGCTGGGTAACCGAACATAGCAATATCGAAGGGAGCGAGATAGTAGATGAACTATTTAGAGCTGGATTAGCTATGAGCAACAATGATGCTGACACCTCCATACTACCACGGATTAAAACACTGTTTAGCATAATCGACCATTTAACCGAAAAAGTGTCCAACGCTCTCTGGCTCACACAAACCGACTGCGTCACATCTCGTTCTTTATTGGCGAAAACGATAAAGACGAGATGACATCTGGATAAATCTTCCATATGCTTAGTCACCGGAATAATCATAGGACACTGTGCCATAGGTCACATGACAAGCAAATGGCTACCTGAGTCCAACGATATCTGTAGAAGCTGCAGAGATGAGTAAAAAAGCGAATCGATCCAACATCTACTCTGCTACGAATGACGCCTCCGTACTTTAGATCATATATTCTTGGAAGACATAACAGAGCTCGGAGATTTAAAAATATCGAATTTTCTAACACTCATCAAGAGCACAAATTGGTTTACGAGTTGGTAAAAAAGAGGATTTACTCCCAAACTATGATGGGATTCACAATGGACCTTCGGGTCTCCGAGTGGAAATGATTGCTCGTTTAATCACACACCCTTCCTAACCCAAGCTAACCTAATGGTCTACTTTTGTCAACAAATAAGTAAACAGCATATTATGTACATACATACCTACATCAATGTAGCTGAAAAGATGCATAGAGTATCTACATCACATCGTCAGAACTGCGGTTAAATTCACTCAATAATCGAAGATCGATTTAATTATTTATTTAGCTTAATACAAGCAATCAAAAAACTTAAACAAACTAAGCAACTTAGACTAGACTTAAAACTAGCTAACTAAAGTCGTGAAGAGGAGAGGCAAACTTAAACAAACACTTAGGACAAAGAGGTGTAGATAGAATTTCTAATGGAGGATATACTGGAATTATAGTCAATGGTGTTCTGTGCGTTGTTGGCTAGACGTAACATTTTGGAGATTTGTTCGAAATAGCCGTAGTTGGTGGAGTGGTTATGAAGACGAAAGAGCGGTACACCCTAAGGCTACATAGGTTGGTGTAGAGGGAAATCATTTCTAGTAGTGCGGGGGGATCGATTGTACCTATTAAAAGTTGGTGCAAGAAGAGTATGTCAGCCACTTCGCGACGTTTTGAAAGGGTTTCAATCTAAGCCGACCTTCGTAGCGGTGTAAGATACCTATAGTTGTCGGGCCAAAGGCAAACGGATAAACCTGCGCTGCACGGCTTCGATTCTAAGGGATTTAGTGACGTGAACGGGTGACAAAATTTGGCAGGCGTATTCAAGGAGTGGCCTGACAAAAAGTAAAGAGATTTTTCAACGTAGGGGTTCGAGAATTCTTTGACCCAGCGTTTTATGAAACCGAGAGAAAAATTGGCACTGTGCATTATTTGATCAACGTGAGAGTGGAAGTTAAGCTTTCTGCCAAAAATAATACCAAGATCGCGTATTTTTTTTTTATAATGTACATACGCACGCTAAAGGGGATATGAATACCCTTATAATGTTTACACACAGCGCGAGCACATAAAGAACGAGAGACAGACAGATCGATGTAGTGATAGGAAACTTAGATGTTAGGTTTCAACTAACTCTATGGGTGGTGCCCAGGATAACTGAAGAGTTTTGTATTATAGAAAGTTATGCCATTGCTTATGATTCACAGAAGTTTTTTCCAGGTATTTCCTTTTATTAGTTTGTGCGATCAATTTCTTCAGCCATGCCACCACCATCCACGTATGGAGGAAACTAAGGGAAAAGACAGGTTACGAAAGAAATAAGTTCTGAGGGGTCTGGGCGATGTTCACGGGAGAAGGTTATGGATTGACATTTACTGACCGTTAAGTTCCGTTAGTGAATCAGAATATTATCTTTATGATTTACATGTCATCCGCGTAAATAGACAGATCGGAATCATTTATTGTAAAAACAAAGTTTAGTGGACCAAGATGACTGCCTTGAGGAACACCTGAAGTGACATTGATGGGAACCGAGACTGAAAATCTGAATAGAACCCTATAAATGCTGGCGTTTCTCTAGGTACGATCTCAGCCATGAAATGCAAAATGGTGGAAAACCGAGGGTTTTAAGTTTAACGTAAATAGTTAGTTTCTACAGTGGGGGCCTGCATTTATATCAGAGCGATCACATATTTTTTGGCATAAAAGTCCATTCTGACTGTTTCCCCTAACTTTCTTATTTACGAATACAATAACGTCAGGTAACATCAATTGTCAATTGTTAAGGAGAGAACTATCTATTGGTATCCAAGATTTCAGCAGATTTCAGCAGTATGGAACTCAGGACTCTAATAAGTAAAATCCATAGTTTTATAAATTCTACTAAGATCGAAAATCATTGAAAAATCACTTTCGCGGCAAAACTTTAAGCAGTTGTCACAAGTTTAAAGCGGTTATCTCTGACAGTCCAATGTCCAATGACGTACACCATCGAACTGTCAAGCAAACCGACGCGATGAGAAATATAACAATCAGCGTGCAGTAGTAGAAATCTTGGCATCCCATTTGATTATGATGAATCTTCGATCTTCGTCATCTGCGTGCGGCACTGATTGCCACTTAAGTCATTCTCCCTTCTCCATATGTGCACTGCACCAGTGACAAGCAAATCGAAAGCAAATTCGATCACCGCGATCGTCATCAATTAGCAAGCAATGATGATCTAGAAACTGTCATGAATCATATCCCCATTCGTTTCACTCGAGTCGAATTTGTATCGTCGTCGGCGTCATCGCGTCATTTGGTCGAAGAAATACAATTTAACCAGAGCAAGGAGATTGAAAACATTTCGTATTTCTCGTTATATGTAGCTCAGCTCTGTTAATTAAAAACAATTGAGCAATAGGGCAGAAATGTCATGGCACAGAACACACAATCACAAGTATGCTGCAGCTATAGTTGGATGTTGAAACAACGTCTCCCTTTATGCTGAAGTCTTGAAACTTGAAAGTGTAAATTGAAAGGTTTACTCTTGGTCCGATTGCATGTGACATTAAATTATTTTTTACCACCATAATGGCGCACGTACCATACCCTCATCTTATTAATTTAATTTTGAATGTGTGTGCCACTTAATGAACCAAGAATAAGCCGACGCTGGCCGCCGCCGCCGCCACATCACCCTCCCGTAGTTTATCCCGAAAAAGAAGAAGAAATTCCCATCCCACTTGATAATTGAGCGCACGCAATGCATTTAATCTGAGCCAGGGAGACCTACATAAATTGGCCAACAAGATTCGCCTAACTTGGTCTTTGGCTGAGCGTGCTCCTCGGTTCGGTTTGTGCTATCTTAATTGCGGTTAATTGGTATTAACGTTTGCTAAACTACCAAGTGTGTGTGTGCTGTGTAGTTTGTTCCAATTTAGGTTTTTCTCAGAAAAAGAAGCGCTTTTTTCGGGATCTCTTCCGAGGTCAATGGTCCGGTGGATCTATAGCCTTAATTGGTATCCATTTTGGCTGCTCTACTACTGCCAACAGTTCTTGTGAATTATGCTTCCGAGTTATCTTCAATACGAACACAGAAAAACAGCACATCACAGAAAAGTGGCAAAAATAAGTTGAACAACATCCAACGTTTGGTCTTAAGCGTAATTCCCTTTTAAGTCGTCGCCATCGCCATCGTCATCGTTGGAAGAAAGGTCTAGGTAGGTGACCCCCTTTGCTCCTCCAGTACCTTGGTATCGATATTGCCACACATACTCGTACTCGCACACTCGTAGTCATGATGGAAAGTACGAAACAAACTCAGCTTTGGTTTACCTGCGGTACTCGCAGTCAACTCGGCCCCGACAGCATGGCATGTGTGAGAAAGATCGTATTCCCTATCTCAAGCCGGTTCAGTTTCCTGTTGTGTGCTATAAAGGTGTATACAAAAGAAAGAATTATGATGACAAGAAAAAAGCAAAAAAAAAAAAATGAACAACGAAACCCGACTGAAAGAGGAGGAAGGAGGAAGGTGGAAGGAATGAAAACAAGAACACTCGGTGAGTTGTGATTTTAAGCGACGCGGCTGGAGTTTGTTTAAGTGAAGTGCGCTTCGCTACGCGTATAGGTTCTTGAGTTTGAGTTTCTTCATGAAAAAAGGTCAAAAGTGCAATTTTTATCTTGCCGCCGCCGCCACAGAAAAAAAGGGCGAACAAGCACAGCTACTTGCAATAATCAGCTTCACTTAAGTACTGATCTCGGCATAGATAGTGTTTATATGTTTTTCAAAGTAACGATCAAGCAGTCAGAGATTTTATGTAGCGCCTGGAACTGAACAGGGGTCGGAGGTGGCAATGTTATCTCACATAGTTGATATTAGAAAGTTTTCGTTAGCAGAATTAGTGATCACGCGGAAATCCTAGACAAGATCGTGGTAGGTTTAAATATTTGAATTTCTTTGAGTCTACAAATCCTAGATAGAGTTTAAAACTGATTAACGTTACATTTCCATCCCAGCCTCATTTTATGTTATCACATCCTCTATGATTGAGCCCAACGTGTAGGATTCCATGATTGAAGCAAAGTCTTCCTCTCTCTCTTTCCAAGAGTCATGATCACTTTTCCATGAGAAAATACTCGAACAATAAGCTATGTAAGTTAGAGAAATATGTACACAGAAAGCAAAAAACGATCATAGCCGCACATTTAATCCTCCCGCCGTTACCCCACTACCTGACCAAGTAAGGAGTCTCATATATCTCCTCATCATCCACATGAGCAACTCTGCAGCTTGATCTGTAATCGAATACGCGAAGATCTCGTAGTTTGTAGATCTGGCTAGCTCTCTCTTTCTTTCTGTCAATGACATGACAATTTCTCCACACGTCTCGCATGTAATGTGAAGAACCTGAGTCGACTCCACTGTCTGCCTTATGAAGAAGACTCAGAAGTCACCACTACCGTGTGACCGTTAAATATGCGGCACAATGAAAACTCTGTTCGTCTAGAGAGCGCAACTCTTTCTCATCAAAGTTCGGAAGAGCATCATCACATCATACGAAAAAGTATCCATTGCGATGGAGAAAGGGGTGCGCAAGTGCAAGACGAGGCGGCCACTAGATTGGGTGTTTTCCGTGCGACCGATACTAAATTTTGTTGGTTTCGCATTTTCTCTGTGTGTTGTCAAATGAATTCCATTAATTGCTGTCAATTGAGTGGGTTAATTGTGTGAAACAACGGCTGGCTACCCGAATGTGTACGGTTTATGTGGATTTTCAACAACAAAAACATGACAGCATTTATAAAGTACAAAATGGTTTCATCACAATTTTAATGGCGGCTATCATCAATTGTGTAACAGCACACATACGGAACGGCTTACATGCATGTACTGAGTATAAGCATACATATCTATGCATCTATGTATGTATCCTGTAATTATTATCAAATTATCGAATGGTGTGCTTAGTGTGCTGCGCACACGCCTCTTAGTGCTGAATCTTATAACCGGATTTATTAGAATAGTGAGCGAACCCTTTTTTTCGGTACCACAGTAATGAGCCACGAGTATTTAAAATTTAGGTATCCTGTGCTCATTTCCGTGTTGGTTTTAAATGTATGGGATTCCTTAGGGATTTTTGTCATGCCCATCGATTGTGCATTCGTCAGCTTCCGGTAGTAGACCAGTTTACGTGAGTATCTTCGTCTTCACGTGGGTTTTTTATTCTTCTCATTTTTTGTGCTCTGATTATTACTTCACCTCTTCTCTTTTGTAATTTCGTTCTTATTTCTTTGCTTCTAATTTACTTTCTATAGTTACGAGAGGATCATATTAATTGTGTTTGTGTCTTGTGTGTAATGACAGATGATGCGTTACGTTGGTGGTTATTAGGGAGACGACTTGTCGTGTAATCATCACGCTAACAATACATTATTTTTTCTCTCTGGAAATTTGTAAACGTCAGTCATTTTGACATACTAGTAGAAGAGAAGGAAAAAATGATGAGGATGTTCCTCTTCAGAATCGGAAGGAAATGAATGTCTACGAGTAGTTTTTCTTCTTGGAGCTAAAAAGGAAATTAGCTGCTAAGGAACTGAAAGCTGGTATTAATGTTGAGAAGTAGGTAATGTCAAAACAGAACTGTCAGAAAAAGCTTAATTTTTACTCAGAACTGTCAGAGGTCGCAAAAATTCTATTTTTTGTTGCATTTTGTTACCTTTCGAGTGAGCAGCAATGTAAGAACTGTCACTTTTACACATTACAATGAAAAAAAATTGACAGGGGAATCCTTAATTTATTTGTAAAAAATGTTTTCCAAATCATTTATAGGATTTTACAATAACTGATGCCCCTGTTTCTGCTGGAATTTCGATTTGTTTCATTTGATAAATTTAAATCAGCTGATTTTGACATTTCTCATTTCTCTATATTTTTAGTCAATTCTAGAACACTGAACGGCAAAATTGACTCACAATTTAGTTGACAGTTCACATGTCAAAAACACCATTTTCTTTCAATTTCAATTTCAATTTCAATTTATTTAATGGTATTGCTTACAATATTAAGATAACAAGCATCTTTTTAATTATGAAAGCCTTGATTTAGGTTAAGAAACATTTAGACAAAAAGAACAAAAAATATAAATAAATATAAAATAAAAGTGACAAAAAATAAAAATAAAAAAATATATATATGTACAAGATTGAATATTAATGTTTATAATGTATTTATTTCAGTGGCCAGATATTTTAAGAGAGAGGATTTGAAATTACTAGTGCTTCTAATTTTTCTAATGTTGATAGGTAGGGAATTCCACAGCCGAACAGTACTAACAAAAAACTGACGTTCAGAAGCCAAGCAAGCATAGCTTGTTTGTATTAGCATACATGATCTAACTGATTGAAGGAAACGTAGCTTATCGAAGAAATATCCCGGCTGCTTTGTTTGCATTATGCCATGAAGCAGGCATATTTCTCTGAATTTAAGAAGATTACTGAAAGAACATCCACTGATTTGTTTGGAGTAAGAAGAGACATGATCATATCTTTTTAAATTATATATGAAGCGTGCGATGTTATTATATGCAACGTTAAGTTTTTGTTTGGAGCTATAGTCCGGACAGCAAAAGACCTCACAGCAGTATAGCATCGTTGGCAATAGCAGAGTTTTCGCTAGCAAGAGCTTTGTTTTTATAGGCACAAAATGCTGTGTCATCCAAAGAGCACGGAGTCCACCATATACTTTGCCGACTGCGGCATTTATGTGGGTAGACCAAGAAAGGGTCCGATTAAAAATCAGACCAAGATTTTTGGCGGAGTCAACGTACTCTATGGGACTTTGGTCTAGTCGTATTGCTGGGAAAATAGATAGGTCTAGCTTCCTTTTATGTATTATAAGAGCTTTCGATTTTTGTGCATTAAGGTGTAGCTCTTCTTCTTTCTATTTTCGCTTAGAATTGTTTGAGAATTGTTATTGCAAAATAGTCGCCGTGGCCGTGGTGCTTAGTGCGTTGGACTACTACGCATGCCGCCCGGGTTCAATCCCAGCTAAAACACCTAAAAGTTTTTTCACGGTGCCACCTCTTTCGAATGTCTAACAAGCAATCAAAGAGTATCTATCATTTGTCATGAGAAGCTTCTCAACTCGCCGTTCGGAGTCGGCAAAAAAACTGTAGGTCCCTTCCATTTCGTGGAAAAAATAGCACGCACACACAAATGGTTGCGAGAAGCTAGGCTCGGTTCTAAATAGGACTGCTGACGCCGTATATTATTGTTGCAAGATGTGTATCTAGACAACAAAGCTATTTTTAAAGAAAAGAAGAGCGAAAACAAGCTTACAAATATTAATAGAAGACTTAACGCCCCGGCCAGTAGAATCCGTCGACTTCGTTCCTTTGTACTTTGAAGTTGAAGTTGAAGTATTGGCGGATAGAGCAGTCCCATAGAATCCGTCAACCGTTACATATCTATGTAGAAATGTCAAACGATTCTCTTCACTCTCTCTATGTTTGCACCAATGAAAATGCATAATCTCAATTTGTGAATGCGTGAACTTCAATATGTGAATGTGTGAACTTAAATGCGGGAATGTGAGTACTGACAAAGTATCGACGGATGCAAAAAGTAGAAAGTAGACATACTTTATCCTTCGAAGTTCATGCATCCGTTGGTTATAGGCCACCTCACATAAGAATGCGTGTATTTTATCGAGCCGTCACTTGAAAATGAAGGAACAACGGATTGACGGATTCTATGGGCCGGGGCCTTTAGAGGATGAAGTTTTATGTAAGCAACATTAGTTACACATTGTTTTTGAAATATAAATTATTTATTTCATAGGTAAAGGTGCACTATTTGCTGTGAACGTTTTCCTAAGTTCGTCGATTGTTCTACATAATCCAACAGTATATGGACAGCAAAAATACCCCTCCATAATTTACTTGGATTTTCATTTTTTTAACAAACAAACAACAGCAAAGCAGTATTACCAAACCAATCAGTTAGCTGTGTTTGACGTTTAATCAAGATTTTCTTGACTAAAAATCCAGTCCCGACCGCAAAAAAGTTGACTGACATGTTAGTCAATTTTCGGGCTCTCAACCAATAAGAGGCCGTTCACTAACTGTCATCTAGGATCCTGAACACCCTCAATGACAGTTGTGTTGAATAGTCAGGGATGGCACGTAGCTTATCACGCTCTCTTTAGGTCTGTTTGGTGTGTTTTTTGTGATCCAAATAGGACATCCGTCAAATAATAAATAATTTTAAAAGTGGGGAAAATCCTCAGCAGTGGAAAATTGTTTTTGTTTCCCACTTACAATGAAGATTATGACAATTCACAACTGTCAGATGGCTGTTTGATAGATGTCCCTCGATGACTCCATGGATGGTGGTGTAGCGTGTAGCACGATTCGCAGTAGGGGAAATTTTTTGACACTCATTTGGCTCTCTATTCTCTTGATTTTTGACAGATTCAGTATATTTACGTAATTTTACTGCACACCAAACAGACCTTTTGAGATCGTGACAGATTCGAATTGTCATGCAGACTTCAGCTGAATAAGGGCGTATCCATACCTATAACACTTAAAAAATTTAATTTTCCACGGTAATTCCAAGAGACCTGATTTCCATTCTCGCGCTATAAAAAAAATTATGAAACGTGTTTGCAATACCCTATTCTCTTAACTACGAGTACGTACATACACACGAGTACTTCACTAAAAAAAACAACCATTATTGCACACAAAACAATTGAAAGTTATTGCTCCTTCAGACCTAAAAAAAATTAAAAATAAATAAAATAAAAATAAGACCCAAATGCATTGTGACGGCGTATATGTGAACTTTTCATTTTCACATTCTGTCGCCCCCTACCGACGACGGACGATCAGTTTGTTGTTCTTATGCTAATGAGTGGCAAGAATATAGTGAGTGAGTGAACCAACAACGTCGTCGCCGTCGACATCGTATCTATGTTAGGGCTTTTGAAACACATTACTAAATGGAAAATGCCGTTACAAGTCTTTTTCATTTTTTTCAGTTATATTTTCCCAGCTTTTCCCTTTTGTTCGCCGACTGCATCGTGCTTCTGTTGAAATGGGTTACGATTATGGCCCTTCGGCTATATTCGTACATAAAAATCACGAACCATAACAATGAGTAATATGTATTCTTATTCTCTCTCACCTTTCGCTGGCCAGTCTCAGTCTCAGACGTTATTATTCTAAGGGGAGCACATTTATCTCATATATCATACCATCGGACACCATATGCGTTCTTCGGCTACCGCCTACCTTTCTTAAAAGATGTTGTATCTCTAAGAATGAAGAGAGGAAAGAAAAAAACCAACAGATATTCGTGGAAATAAAATAACAGCTTGCATCTGGCTGGACCTCAATATCTCCTTGGTCCATACACAAGATGGTGTCCTTGTTGTCTTTTCTTTCTTGTATGAATGTCTGTTCGCCTGTATGTGCCTGTTCGTTCATATACCAAAACCTCACTATAAGAAGCAAACCCTTGAGAATTTTGAAATCGGATACACTTAAACAGGTTGGCCAACAACGGTCCTTTCACATTTTCGCCAAGCGAAACGTTTCTTCTACAGAGTTCTTTGAATTCCACTCAGTGGACAATTTATAGAACTTATATGAAATGTGAATGTAAATTGACGAATTAATCACGTCCATCGTCACGTCACACATGCGACGCGCAACGGCCGCGGCGCACCCATCTAACCTTTGCATAATCTTACTGCTGAGATTGTGCCTTTGTCGTCGTGCCTCTTATTTACACCAATTGACTTCCTTTGCACGATCAGACACATAAAAGTTTTTTTTAAAATTATATTTTTTCGGGGAAATTAAATAACAAAAAAAAAAAATTCCTCAGTTCGTCGATCCTTTGAAAAATGATCTGGACAACAAGATCAGTGATCTCCCATCAAACAGGCCGGGCGATGGGAAGTGGCTAAGTTGTAAATTTCCATATTTTGTTTCACTGATTGTTTCAGCTGTGACACCAAGGTGAGTCGTTTTCCTCTCCCTTGGCAGTGAATAATAAAGAATTATAAAAGATTTTATACCTTTGAAAGGTTAATCCGTTTACTGAACGCACCCTCACAGTACTGGACATTGAAGATTCATTTCCGACCGGGGACTGGAGTGTGTAAAATTCTTGAACTCTGCGGATGTTAAGGGCGGTCTGGACGCATAAATTAAATTAAAATTTTAAATATCCCAGCTAATTGACGACAATTTTAAAATCTGACAAATTAATTAAGAATAGAAGGTCACCGGTATAGTCTACTTATAATCTACATAAAGATGGAGAAAAAACCACCGGATGTGTAAACGATCGATAATTGACGTCTGTCTTCGTAGATTGTCAGATTGAGATCACTAACCTAAAGGATTTGGCATTGAAAATGACTCAAATCACATTTGAACCTCAGTACAGTTTCGTTACGGTTCCAGCACGCTGATCCTCTGGACTCATTAGAGGCTTCCGCATAAAAAAAACAACAATTTGAAAGAAATAATTTATCTGAAATGGCGATTCCTGTAACACCCTACATGAATTATAAATTATACCGGAAGCTACAACGATAAAAATCAGTACTTTACTGCATTGGATCCTTTTGCAGTGTATCTTACACCACTGTCACACTTTGGTAACCGACTCTCGTCGAATTAATTAAACCAAGCGACAGTGTGGAGTTTCACTGCATAAAAGTGATACATACATACATTTAACAGCGCACATGCCACCGATCATCGTGTTGTATATATTTTATGCAATCGTGACAATTATGATGGTGATCATGCCATTGTTACTGAAGATCACCCAACCATTCCAGCCGCCACAGCCCTCCTCCTTCGATCTCATTCCCTTGATTAGACTGTCAAGTGAAAAATAAAACACTAGAATACGGATTATGTTCCTCGAAGCTAGAATTCCATCCTTTGTTTATTATCATCGGAAAGACGCAATCAAAAGCAAAAAGTATATGGGATTGATAGAATTTTGTATTACGTTCGCTCATTGATCTCATTGACCAAAAAAAAAAACAAAAAAGTTTTCAACTCGAACCAGTTTTTTTGTGATATTTTCTTAATGAGCTTCTTAACAAAAACACACGAAAGTCAATAAGAGTCAATATGAGATCGGCAGAGAAATACACTGCCGATGCCGAAGCCGATGTGATATAAATAAAATTTGAATAATGTCCAGCAAAACAAAAAAAAAAAACCAGTTCAAAAATGGAAGCAAAAAGGCTGAGGTTTGTGTGTTTGCTTTTGGGGAGCACCTAGTGGTGGTGATCGTGTCTCCACGATCGGAGCTTCGAGATAATATCTGGAAACCAACCTAATGAACGAATGAATTGTTATTATATTTCAATCGATGTTCGGTAGTAATCTATTTTAATTTAAGATTCAAGTCTTTTTCGAAGAGAATAGAAATTCATTAGGCGCGATGGCAGATCAATGATCCTCGCGATGGGAAGTTTAAAAACGCGATTTAAAACAGCGGGGTTCATTGCCTGAGAATTTATTTACAACGATTTTGTACCTAATGAATATGTTTAAATTTGATTTATATTTGGGTATCTGATATCTCCAACAGGGAAAACGGAGATCCGGTGGATTTATAGCCGTGTACCAGACTCTATTTGATTTAGTGCTCTCTTTTGAGGCTGCGTGGACCTACAAATTTTATAGAAGTTTCAAATGATTAGATCATTAACGCAGGCATGCGATGATCAGGTTCTTGTGAAATGCCAATCACTTTTAAATTTAGATCAGCATAATTGAACTTTGAAGTTGTTTCAATGGAAAAATTGGAACTAGCACATTTCATGATCAATGTAATTCTGGCACGATATTAGGTAGTTAGGAGTGAAATGGGTTCGCGCATCTGACGTAAGAGATTATTGGTCATTATCTTTCGGCAACGGTAACTGAAGAAACTTCAAATTTATGTAGAGGTGCTATTTTTCAACGAGGTATAGTGGCAGTCATTCGCAGAGCGCGAATTCTACCCAAATATAAAATTGTCCATCTGCAGATCATCAACTTATGTAAAAAGTCTTCAGATACAAACTGTAATCAACTAATCAAGTAAAGTTAGATGACAGTGGATAATCATAAACCCACACCAATCCCATTCAGTGTTGCCAGACTGATTTGAAAATCAAAACAAAGTCGGATGTGTGACTTTCTAAGTCGAATTTTCTATAACTCGAATGAATGTGTCAGAACTGAGACCATGTGTAATCTGATTTTGAGTGATCCATAACTCGAATATTTCATAAACTGAACACATTATTTGATCACGGAGGTTCGATTGTATACTAATGCATATAAGTAAATGTATTTTAGTTTTTTTTATAAGAAGTTTATAAGAAACGTCAACGAATATTCCAATTTCGAGAATACAAAGAATATCCTGTCTAGGTATAACAGGTGCGTTCAAGTCCACACCGCACTTGGCCTAGAAATGGTTCTGCACCCTCCACCCATTGATCTCTCCATTAGAAACACGGAAGCCAAAGGAGTTCTCAGATTAAGTGAGAATGGCAACTGGAGGCCACGCCCGTCTGGGCACACGCTCATTCTCATACTGGACATTTTCAATCAAAAAGGGCTCATGCCTTGCAAAGACGGAAGAACTGTGCATAAACCAGCCTTACCGACTAGCCGACAGCGTCTTCCGATCAGAGATATTTATATGCTATTAAGAAAGCAGGACAGATTGTACCGATATGGATATAACACTAGCTGACAGACAGATCTTACCGGCTTTCAATAAAGCTAAAAATCTAATAGATCGAACCACTATTAATTTAGCCGGGCACCGATGGTGCAACGCTAGCGATTGTGCCATAACCTGAAGCCTGTGGCCCGTAGTCGATCAGAAAAGATCATTATCCCAAATTTCTATGAAAAAAAGCCAAATCCATGTACTCGTCGGTATTATAACCGGACACTGTATAATAGGAAATTTGGCCAGAAGATATGGCGTCCTTACAAATGACTTCTGTAGAAGCTGTACGGATGAGGACGAAATAGAACCTGTAGCACACCTTCTATTCCACTGTCCGGGTCTTCAAGGACGGCGCCTATCTTGTAGAGTCGTTTGGGGTAAGAGTGTGCAGCGGGTAAGAGCACGCAGTGCCATTTTCTCCATCTGTGAAAGAGCTACCAGAAATCGGTAAATGAGAAAATGTGTGCTTCACTAACCGCCAATGAAGAACAACTTCTACGAAAACAGTCCAATTCACAGTACAAAGAAAAACAACAAGAAGAAGAAAAGCCGGATTTTGTTAAAAAAAAGTAAATTTTTAAAAGTGTGTCAGGAAAGCTTGGCAACTCGAAACCCCTTAAGTAGTATGTAGGCATAAACAGTGTATATGTGTGTTTGATTTAGGACACAATTTTAGTGGACAATATTTTCCTTCTTAGATTTTCAACACAATGAAAAAAAAGTAGCGTCTAGGGAAAGAGTGCGCAGTCATTCTGTGGGTAAGATTGCGCAGTGCTTTCTTACCCAATATTTAACTTTTTGCAAAAATAACAATTTTTGGGCTATAACGGTCTGTCATCGCATGCAACAAGCACACCATAGTCGTAGGTGGTAAGTTGTAGCTCTATCTTTCTAGTTTTGTTTGTCCTGAAAAATGCCTCTTATCTCCTAAAGACAAACGGAAAGGAAATTAATAACCTTAACGCAAATCTGCGAGGCTAGGGAGCTGATTTCAAATGGAAGCAGCCCATGGAAGGCCGCCGAAGAATTTAGTTTGAGTGAAAGCATAGTTTTAAACCTTTTAAAGTACGAAAACTGTGACTTAAAATGGCTGCGCACTCTTACCCTGACTTCGAAGCAAGAGTTGCGCAACTTGACTTCCTTTTGTTTTTTGATCAAAACATATGAAACATTAAAAAATAAAGTAAAATATTTTTGCATGAATTTGTTCCTAAAATATAGAGCTACCAAATAATAGGCTCGTTTGTTTGTTAACTGTTGCAGATTTTCGAGAATTCAGGCCCGAAGTCCAAAATGCGCACTCTTGCCCCAAACGACTATATAGGAGCACGGTTTTTCGACTGCATAGATGACCTGGCTATGATTATGGTTTTGTTAAATGCATGTTTCTACATACACAACAAAGAAATTTACAATGGATCTTTATGGCCTCTGGGTGAAATTCCATTTACTGCAAACGATCCTCCTGACCTAACTTAACCTATTCCAATTTCATACGAACAACACTGGCTTTCGTATACATTACTGACCGCTTACTACTCTTTTTCCATGAAGACACTAGCAAGTTACAATAATTTTTTTAAGTTTGTGGCAACACTAATCGCTGAATTTTAGAATCATTTTCCAGTTATCTTATTCACTTTATGACTTTTTGGAACACTTTGCCATCAGAAGTATAGTGAATCTAGCGACCAGAAAATCTTATAATATCTGATTCCATATTTTGAAAAAAAAAATAACCATTCGATTGAGATTCCCATCCCACCGAGATCCTTCTTTTTTCCCACGATCGTCAATCTGCCTGCGCCAGTACCACCATTCACGTTTTCAAGTGTACACAACCAAAAATATGAAGGACTTCCATTCACTGAGCAGAGCACAGCCAGCGTTTCAGTTGAATGACAGAGATCATCTCTCATGTGTATCGCAGCAGCTGCCATAAGAAAAAAAAATAAAAATATGTTTTGCAGAATATTCGTATCTGTATCTGTAGAGGGATAATCTCCGATGTCGGACAAAACAAAGCGGAAAATATTTTTTTTTTTAAAACAGCCCACAAGTGGCCACTTGAAAACGGACGCCTGCCCATCATATCACACACGAGTATACGCACATTTTCCTCGTTAGATGCCACTACCGCCACCACGCAAAGTGATCAGTTCTCAGCCCAGCCAGCAGCATCATTTCTCGAGGGCTGTGTACCACACGGCCCACTTTATGGCAGCTTCACGTCCACGCGGTCCACAGCCACAGACAGACAGAGAAAGAAAGAGTAAGTGGAATTGGAATTGGAGCGCCTGCCGCGCGCCGCCTTCATGGCGGTCAATTGAAATGCTTCATTGGATTCGTCGCCAATTTTACACACACTGTTTGGCAGCGCGGAAATGGACGACTGCTAGCTGGTGCTGGTGCAGATCACAGGTCCAATCCAAAGCGATAGTCAATTGCGCATGTACACACACGGTACATGCTCAGAAATAGAACACTGCTACTCCCATCCAGCTGCAGCCTACCATGTCTCTGTTTACCTTCAAAATAAACCATCGAGGATTCCCGAAAAGCCAAAGCTAAAAATTTGTTTACCATCGATCTGGATGGTGTTGTTCCAAACGCGAATTTGTGGATGCCAGCTGGGGATGATTGCTTATTTGTTTAGAGCGGATCCACCGCCATGCCGCCAAATGGTTGCCATCGACATTGATTTGATAGATACGATGGGGTGTTCCTTCCGCTTTGATGTCGTCTTTCGAGTTAAATAAAAAAAAAAACATACTGACAAAAGGGCTGCTCGGTTCGTGTTTGCTGGAAAGGAAGTTGTAGACTCACTCGACATTGAGACAAAGGACACACTTGCATATGCGCGTGCCATGTTACAGAAAACAAAGCCGAAGGTATTTCATAACCAGAATTTTTTTTTATTCCAGGAAAGTGGAATTCCAATTCTTAAAAATGATTGCTTCCTTTCAATTTTCATTCTTTGCCCTTTTCGCTAAAAGGTCTTCTATGCAGGATATGATTTCTAAGTGTCATCAAGTGTTCCACTTTGTTTTTATTTTTTGTCTTTTTGTCTCTGGCGAAAGTGAGTTTTCCTGTTCTTGGAATCATGAGTCTTATGGAGACCAGACGACGATATCCGTTTGTTGTTGTAACTTGCAAACTTGGGCATAATGCAGCGATGCACTTTTTTTGGGAATTTTTTTTTGGAATTGAAATATGAGTGCGAACGCCTCGATTATGATTTTTTTTTTTTGGCTGACGAAGGCAATGAATTTACATATGTACATACATATGTGTGATCGTTTAAAGTGGACTTTGGTCGCACAGTGCTCTTCGTGTATGAAGTGTATAATAATTTTTGATTGTTTCTCTTTAAGGGCGGAGAAGAAGGTAGAAGATACGTTAAGAGTTGGAAGTGAAAGCGAGTTTATACCCTCGACGGGACTAGTGTCAATTTTGATACTACAGTGGACGTCCAACATAACGAATTATATAATGCCGACTTTCGTTAAATCTAAAAATTCGTTAAATCGATCGTCGTTTTATCTAACTAATAATGCAACCAATGTTCATATTAAAGTGGTGGTCCAGTATAACGAATGCCGATATAACGAATGATCGATATAACGTAAACTTTTTTCAAGTGCATTATCGGCTCTATATAGCGAACGAACAAAAAAATGATATTCGATATAACGAATGTTGCTACAATATCTGTGTACATGCTTTAAAAAATAGAACGAGACAAATTTGCCTAAGAAATACAATAATGTTTAGGAAACGGTCGATGGAAACATTTGGGTGTTGTACATGCAACCGAAGCCGAAGGTAAGTTCCTTGATCCAACCATTCGCTTACTTACGCTTAGCGGAGGATTTAGAATCTTGGAACAATACTGAAATGTTTCTTCAAGAAGATAAGCGTATGAGCCCATTCGAGTCAGTTGAGAGTGTATTAACTGAGCCAAATAGAACAACATTGGAAGTTCTGCAAAACTTGTTCACTGTTTTTCATAACTTCCAACGTTGTTCTAATAAGTCTACGGGAAATAGCTACAAATGTCTGCGTTGAACGTTTGCAAAAGCATGTCCTTATTGGCGATTGCTTTTTGGAAAAGAAAAGGAAATAAATTAATTTTGTTTTAGTTTCTTTTACTTATTTTTCTACTTTTTAACTTGTTTGTTGACTTTATGAATAAATTAAATAAAGTGTTATGAATTAGAAACAGTATTTGTACATTTATTTAATGTTTCGTACAAGGAAAATGTGTTCGATATTACGAACTTTTCGATATAGTGAATGCAACTGGACATTATATCATTCTATATATTAGACCACCACTATATAAGAAATTAATTCAAATAGGCACAATAATAGAAGAGGGAAAAATGCAAAAAATTACAAACTATTTTCTTTTTAATCAGAAATTGTTAAGCATTCGTTAAACCTAGCGGACATTTTTGCATCATTCGTTATATAGGGCCATCAACGGAAAAAATTCTAATTCGTTGTATTGGAAATTCGTTTAATCGGGTATTCGTTAAAATGGACGTCCACTGTATTTCGTAAAAAAAAAAGTTGAACAACAAGGTCGCAGAGCTTTAGACCCGTGCTTTGGTGACTTTTATTTTCTCGTCGAAATACATCGTTTTCCACTTTCAGTAGATCACTCCAATTGTAATCCTGGACCAAAAGTGTTTCTCTATACATTAAAGGCCCCATAGTATCAGAAATGACCCTACGTATAAATTTTCATTACTAAATGGAAAAAGCATCAAAAACATCGAAACTCTTTTGTCTAATATTGGCACGCATTGTGCTTAGCATAGGTCAAATGGATTTGTATGTGTTCGATTGAAGTCAACCGTGCATACACGTTAAATTTAAAAAAATATAAGTTTGAGTTTAGAAAAAAAAAATTGTTCAAAAATGAGACGTCTAAATCGACTTACGTCGCGTCGGCCAAAATTTGAAATGAAATGGAAGCGTCGTTGGATTCATGTATCTACTGAATGAATGACGAAGATTTATATAAGCCCAAAGCAGCAGAAAATGCAGACGCCGAGTGGCAGTGGAGAAAGTGCAGACGAATTGGACGAGACAATGTTGGAGGCTTCTGCTGCTGATCCAATTGTATTTTGTAGATCGAAAGATGGCAAAATATAGTACACATCAGAGCTAACGCAGCAGTTTCGTATATGTTGGACATATCTGCACTGAACGCATACTACATCCTTTATAACAAACGTATTCCATTATTGAATACGAAGAAGATACATAGCACGGGGGCTACGCAGTAACAAAGTATTCTAATGGTGATTCGGCCACATATTCAAATACAACCGTAGTAGGCAAGCTTGCTCGTTCGGTGCACCAAATGACTAATGTTACTGATGACCATCGATTGTAGGTACGTATGTATGCTCAGTTGAATATAAATGACGTAAACGTAGTCGATGCAATATTTGTCCGCATTTGCTTATCGCCAACAAATATTCGGCCAAATGCAACAAATGCAAGAATTTTGTTTCTACGATGCTCCATGAGAAGAACATATTACGTGTGAGCGCTGTTCAGGTGCTGCAGAGTGAGTTTGGCGGACTGATCTCTTGTGATTTGACCTCATTTCGCTTGTTTGCTTTTTTTGTTCAAATAAACGATTTTCGACTCTTGTAAATTATATTTTTGATTTTATTTTTAACAATGCCTATTCGAAAACCTTTCTGCTTAAGAATAAGGGCCCCGACCCATTGAATGCGTCGACGTCGTTGCCGGCAGTAGGTATGGTGGTATGGCTGAAGAAATTGATCGAAAAAAAACAATAATTGGAAACATCTCGAAAAAACTTCTGTGAATCATAAGCAAGGGCAAAACTTTCAATAATACACAACTCTCCAGTTATCCTAGACACCACCCATAGAGTTAGTTGAAACCTAACGTCTGCCTTAACAAAGGAACGGCGAACAAAACTGCACCATTGGATTTTTTAAATTAGCTGTTCGCGTATTTTCAGAACTGAGGTTTTCGCTGCAGGGTCATTTCTGATATTAATCTGGATATGCAAAAAATGTTCACTTATATCTGTAGTACAATATCATTGATTTTCTTGAAGAAAGAAAACAACGTACCTATTGTATTGTCTACCAAAAAAAAAACGTTTAACTAAATCGCAATCAGAGCGCAATTTAACGAAGGTAGTAGTCCCCTTCTAAATAGATTAAAAAAACACCTTCTTGACCAATGGCCTCATCATACTTGTAATTTAGCCTTTTGACGCATTCTTTCAAGAGGCCAGCTTATGATACTAAACAACATACGTACATGGTATCTCTGATGAAATGACACAAAGAAATTGTTTGCTATCTTATCTGTAACTAATTTTTTTTCTTTTGTTTACATTATTAGGAGGTTGGTTACCATTCCCCTCTCCCACAACGTTCGTAGTTGTTTATAATGTAGAACAGAGCCAAGTCGCACCTCATTGCTTACACGTTGTTATCACTTCGTTTTGATTGCGTTATAAAAATAATTTTTAGTCATCATTTGGATGTGTGATAAATTAATTTCGTCAGAAATCGCATAATCTTAAAAAAGCTGCTCTTTTCATTCCGAACCTTAAATAAAAAATAAATACAAATTTCCATCTTATAAAAATCCAGGTGAAATGAGCCTACAAATCCATACGAACGGATACGCATATTGCATGGCGTAAAGTATCGATGTCTTTTCAATGCCTCAATCTCACCAGAAACCAGTAAAATCCATGGATGCAAATGGCAAACACACACATCGAGATAGAGTGAAGGTTCGCATGGACACAACGAAACGAGGTACACCTGCATCTGCAGTTTTTAATCTCTTTAGGTTTTCTTTTTCACCTGCCACAGCATTGCAGCAAATGTACATGCACATGCACCATTATGTTGTGAGAGTGTTTGTGATTTTATTTATTTGCGATTCGCAGATTTTGGTAGATCCACAAACAGTGGCGTAGGTAATTGACAACGGTGGGGGGGTGGTTGAGTTGGGGACACACATTTTTACTGTAAAGTTATGAATCAAGAGCAAGTACAGGCGTAGCCACCCTCATATAATAAGAGAACCCCTTAAGTGTTTGAAAGTATACAGTTCTGTGTAAAAAATTAAGACGAGTATGATAATTTTATAAAATATTGACTTACAATAGGAATTAGATTGTTGATTTATATTCGGCTGCATTAATTTAAAGACTGTTTTCAACTTAAGTACAAAACCATCATCTGAAAAAAATAAGAACAAAAGTGAACCATTATCCCACTGGTCTTAATTTTTTACACAGGACTGTATGATGCCTTATTTAAGTTCTTTAAGTTTGATTTTTCACTCGATGCGAAACCTTTTAAATTCATTTGAAAAATTTCAGCGATAGAGCAAGTCTAAGAAGTCTAATTTTACGTTTTAATTGTTTTCTTTCTTTTTTTTTCCTTCACTTGTTTTCATTCTATTTTTATTGTTTATTGTTATTTTTTTTTCATATATACTAAAGATTTGTTTCAATGTAATATACCATATGCAAACTGTGCACTCTTAAAGAATATATTTCTTATTGTACAGCAAATTTAATCAAATAAATACAAATACAAATACAAGACGCCGGTGATTTGTTTGTTTTAGTTTGAGAATTTTGTTCCACCATCCGGGTGACCTCATTTGAAGGCTTATTTAAAAAAAAAAACGAATATGTATTTTCAGGTCTCTATTATCATTATCGCAATAATTTCCATATGCATGGATATAGTCACACGATCTGCAAGAATCTCACGTGAGAATTAGACCAGAGACACATCTCCGTTTAGTACATCACCATTTGCATAATTCCCATATTTTGAGATCAGATAGCGCTAGATACTGAGTAATCTGACATTTAAAACTCAAACCTCATACAATCCCGTTTCTAAATCGATGGTAATCGATGAACGTAACTATTCTCCCAATCTATGCTCCCATGACCAATTAAGGCTAAAAAAGAGCACTTAACGAATGACGACCTGGGTGGGCCCTCTAGTGGTAATTTCGTAGCCCTCCTAATCAAAATGTTAAACGTATGCTAATCAAGAAATGGGCGCAGTGTAAAATCACCTAAAACATTTGTATGCAAACGAATTAGTGCATCAAAGACAAGTTTTATTTAAGTTTTAATTAAATTTGGTGAAAGTATGAGATGTGATGAGTTGTGATGAGATGTTATTTCTCGAGATACACAATAGTTTATGTGGGTAAAGCCTGTGAAGTAATACTCAACGCGAAGTTACATATAGCGCGCATGCACGTTTCTAATTTGAATACTTATTTAATATGCAGTTTAAGTTTAAAGTCGTGAATATCTAATAATTATTGGGATGCAGGCTAATTGGAGAAACCATTCAAAACTAATCAACCTAAGCCCGACTCAGAAGTACAGTCCTGTGTAAAAAATTAAGACCAGTAGGATAATTGTTCACTTTTGTTTTAATTTTTTTCACATGAAGGTTTTGTACTTAAATTGAAAACAGTCTTTAAATTAATCCACCCGAACATAAGTCTACAGTTAAATTACTCAAAGACAATTCTTATAAAATTATCCTACTGGTTTTAATTTTTTACATAGAACTGTAGATATAAGAGGAAGCCTGTATAACACCGCGTCTCCAGGTGCTATTTCAAATAGCAGGATTTCATAGCAAGCTAAAATAATAGAACTGTCAAATTTGTGTGTGGGCAACTTATAGCTTGATATTTCATTTTTTTTTTTTTGATCCAACCGCTTGTACTGAGCACTTCTATAATTCCACAAACATTGGAAACCGCCGAAAATTGTTTATTAATTTAATTATCTCTTCTTGTGACATCTTCTAGACGGCCATAATTATTTTTTTCTTATTCAAACGCAACGAATGCAACCAATTTTTACTCAAATGTCCTGCTATGAATAGCTTGCTATCTCAATTATCTTGCTATTTGCCGTCTCCACTAGCTATTTGCAAAGCATGCTAATTATCTTGCTATCAATTTTAGCTCGTGGAGACAGGCCTGTAAGGAGAATCGCTGTTTCAGATAGCGATGATGATGAATCTCATTCGTCCTAATTTTTTCTGTCAGTGAAGGTAGAACTGTGGTCGCCGTGGCCGCGGTGGTTAGTGCATTGGACTACTACGCATGCTGCTCGGGTTCAATCCCAGCCCGGGTCCAACACCTTAAAAAGTTTTTCACAGTTGCCACCTCTTTCGAATGTCTGACAAGCATCAAAGAGTATCATTTTCACGATTGAGCTACTCAACGGCAAAAAACTGTAGATCCCTTCCATTCGTGCAAAAAATATAACACGCACACACAAATGGTTGCGAAACGCAGGCCCAGGTTCACCCCGAGCTGTAGCACCACCTAAAGAAAGAAATAAGAAGATAGAACCATCACAAAGTAGGTGACGGAAAGATAGGCCCTGCATCTATATTCGACTAAGATCAGCCGGAGACGCCTTCAGCTACAATATCCATGTACTAGTACTGATGTTAACCCCAAAATAATAAATGTCCATGCACAGCTCGACCAGACTTAAACTTTCAAGTTAAGAAACAAACAATTATTACAAGTAGCTGTGTACAGCTACGTCAAAGTCACGTCTTAATAGATTACTCAGAGCCACTTCATCTTGACTCTGGTGCTTCGTTATCTTAAAATGCCACATGACGCCGCGTTTGACAAAAATAAAATTCATGATAAATTGCGAATTTTCAAATATCAACAAACCCCCCCCCGCACTGTCAAACGTAAACAACCCCTGAAATAAAATACCAGATCGCTGATGCTGATACTGCTGTGACTGGGACTGTGACTATCGCTGCGTTTGCTAGATTTTGAATCATTATCGCTGCGCAAAGTTCGAAAACAACTCGTTTCGCTTTGGTTATGCAATTAATGGCAATCCTGTTTCCCACTGAGCCTCGTAGCCTTTGATTGTGTTTTTTTTTTTTATTTTTCTTGTATCTGAGAACTCGAATTTGTATCCATTGACTCGGCAGTATCAAACTATGTAGAAAGTAGAACCCATGAATGAAGTAAAAATACAAAATTTTTATATTCCTATGTTATATACCCCTGTCGAGTCGTTTGCGTGTGTGGATAGGCAGACAGGTAGGTAGTTAGGTAGCGCAAAACTACCTAATAAATTATACCTGAGAATTATACCTGTTCAAGGGTGCGACTAGGGAATTCACCAAACACAGACCGACAGATGCACTTTTATATACCTATGTATCTACACAATCAAATGAATTGTTTTTTCTTCCCTTTTTTTTCTATGCACTTTTAGTGCATTTTACTGTCTGTCGTGTCCTTTTTCTAGAGGAACAACGCCACCAGTTAGACTGTATGAAATCTCAAAGTGAATCCATCAATGGAATGGAATTTTTGTTTGTCCGACTCACCTTTCATGTCGCCATCGTCGACATATCCTGCTGACGTTGCGCTAGACAAAAATCCAGGTTTGACTACAGTCAGTAGAGTTATCCAAAATATCCAGAGTTGCCATATAGAGAAATCCATTGTTGTTGTTGTTCTTGTTTTATGTGTTTTTGCTTTATTTACTTTCACGGTACGATGCTACTTTTCATACAAGTCGCAGATACTTTTTTATTGGATTTTTATACGTTTAGATACTGTGCAATCCATGGTACGAGTACACTAGTGCACATTATGTAAAGTGAAAATAAATAAATGTATTTGAATCCCTCTTGCTTGGATTTTAATGAATGAATGAAATGTTGTGGCAAACACACACTGCTGATGGAGAGAACTGGTAAAACCACTTGTTGCCCTCAAAACAACATTTGCATTGAACGCGCGCGAGATTTTCGTTGAAAGATACTTTTTTTTTTTTTTGAATTCAATTATATATTTTGATTTATTTAAACACTTCCCTTGTTGTTGGCGATCGGTCACACTTTGATGACTCCAATAGAATCACTTAGTTTGGGCAAAAAAAATAAAAAAATAACAAAACACAAAAAGTATCTAAACGAACAATCTACCCATGAATACCTTTAGAAATACTCTTATTCACAATTTTCACTTGCAAAAGGTAGATTGTATATGTATTTTTTTATATTGCAATGCAAATTCATGTACGAGTATGTAAATATGTATCTACCACTGAATACCCGGAATATCTTCACGTAAGCGATTCGCTATTCAGTTCAACGCGATCGATTTTATTGTTTTATTATTATTTTTAAACGTAATTGTTTATAAGAAAATGTAAATAATAAAAAAAAATTCAGCACTGTCACACGAGCAATCACGTAATCTGAGCCTTACCGCGCGTAACTAGATGAACAATAACACAGAAGCAACAAATAAAAGTATTCTAAACAATACAAGTTTTTTTTATAAAACAAAAAAAAAAATAAATAAATAAAACAAACGTTAAACAAAACAAAAAATTAAATTCGAAACCGAGTAAATAACTAAATCGCACGCCACCGCCCGTTCGCTCTAAATCTCTTTGAACAAGTGCTCACAGGGAACCAAATGTATCTGAAGCAAGTGAAGTTCAGCTCACCACCAAACCAAAGCAGAATTAAGTGAAGAGCGATGGTGGTAAAACAAAATAGCACCCAACCAATGGGATGGTTTGATATTGCATTAAGAGAGTGAACGAGAATGAATTCGTGACATCTCTTCGGCGAGTTCACCGCACTAATCTGGATGATGAAGAGAACTGCTATCGATCAGTTTCGGTTTCGGTATTCGATTGAAGATTTTTTGAAATACTTATATAGTGGCTGCGTTCAAAGAGGAATGATACGTAATTATTTATTTTTTATGATTTTGCTTCACATGCACGTCGGCAGTTTGGTTTACGTGAATTAAATTTTGAATTCTTATAACAAACAGTATTGAATTAAAATAAAGCTTAAAGTTACGTCGAAAGACATATGTAGGTTAAGTGTTATGTTTAGCTTAGAGTACCCATGTAGGGCCAGTAATTTAGTTAATAAAACTAGTTTTAGGCGTTTTTTTTTTTTGTCTAGCATGTAAGTTATAATGAAGTAAATGAATAAAATAAAATGCATTAAAAATGAATGAAATGAACAGTATTGTCAAAACTATGATCAAAATATTAGTTTTTTATTTAAAGTCAGTTCACATATGTAGAGCCTACCCCTTAAAAAGAGGTAATGATTAATGCTACATAATGACACAGAGAATGTTTAAAACTGTATTCATAAATCACTCAATCAATTTTCCTGTCCCCTTCTTTCAATCGAGTGGACTTTTGAGTCAATATAAAAAAATAAATGTTCAAATCGTGATTCGGTTTTTATTCAAATGCTGAGATATCCTAGTGTCATATTTAAGACCGCATTGAGCAAGAGGTACTCGTACTCCACACTCAAACTTGTTTTTCTCCTCCATTTTCTCTATTTGCAATGCACATTTGTATGTTTAAATAAAGTTTATTTCCTACCTACTGCTGCTCATGTTGTTCATCGTGTGTCCTGTTATATACTGATAGATATTTCTGCTTTCCTTTATTTTTCTTTAGTTAAAAACTAATTTAAGCTGAAGTAATCTTGTCAACTCCAAGATGCGTCATTTTCTTTTTTTGTTTTATTAAACTGAGCGCATTTTCGAGTTCATACATATTAAATGGTTGCGGTCTTTGATAATTGGGTTCATCACATCGATGAAACATAGAAAATGTGTCTTAACTAAACTCAGTGACTTACAAACTGTTTTATGGTTTATTTTCATTGAATTTTCTGGTGTTTTATAGTAGGCGTGTTTTTTATTCAAATCTATATAAGGCGTATTTTTCTTGTAACCTGATGTATAGGCTAAACAGTAAACATGTTACAGCAGCATGTTTACCCATGTGAAATACAACAAAACCTTAGCCTGGATAATAATTATCGAGTCTTATTTTTACTCTGAAAGCTTTATCGGAGTCTATAAAGGTTACAAAAAAACACGCATAATATAAACGAGTTGTTTTATTTATACAAATAATTTTGTGCAGCTAAATTTCCAAAATCGCACACTGTGCGCCTGTTCACAAGAGTCGTATTGCGTTGGCTGCCCTGTATAAGGTGGACTTCGATATTTTGAATCAACCACGCTACAGCTCTGACCTGGCTTCGAGCGATTATTATCTTTACCCAAAATAGAAAGAAGATTTTCGTGCGAAAAAGTATTCAAGCGATGAAGAAGTGATGGACGCAGTTTCGACTAATAATTGAAAGATCAGAAAAATGTATTAGGGTAGCTGGTGAACATATTGCATAAAAAAAAAAGCCGATTTCACTGTACAGCTCGGTTAGTTCCTGGTTGAATCCTCTCCTCCAAAACCCCGTCAACGTAAACGGGACCGAATATATTACGAAGGATTTTTCTCTCGAAACGACCAAGGATATCTTCATCCGCTTTCGATAAACTCCATGCTTCTGCTCCATATAGCAAGACTGGGATCATGGGTCTTATATAGAGTATCCTTAGTCGATCGGGAAAGGGCTTTACTATTCAATTGCCTTCTTAGCCCAAAGAAACAGCGATTGACAAGAGTAATCCTTCGTTTGATTTCTGACGAGATGTCCTTTTTTGATGTTATAGTAGAGCCGAGATAGACAAACTCCTTTACTACCTCAAAGTTGTAACTGTCTATTGTGGTGTTCTGTCTGATTCGTCGATGTTGAGTGTCCCTTATAGTTGATAGCATGTAAAAACGCCCCCTCGTATATTGCCAATTCTATGATGATTTAGGGCATATGAGACCTTTTATACATAACGAGTACGTTGTGCTCAGTAGTTGCATACTCTCGATAAGTAATCTGATGATTACTGAGTGTATGAACCCTCAGAAACAAAGAATTACACCTTATTTAACAATTCAAACGCATTTTAACCAACTCAATTACTGGTCAGTACTGCATGATCCCATAAGTAACCAAGCCATGGGTGGGAATCGAGCCCACAACTTCTTCTTGGTAAGCTAATGAAATATCAAATATGTACGAGTATGTACATGTATGTATGTACATGTTTGTTCAGTGAAATCTCTCTTAAGTGGACATCCACGGGGCCTAAGTTTATTGTCCACTTATGAGAGCTGTCCGTTTATAAGAAGGCATTTTGTAGGGGAAATTAGAAACTGGTTCACCAAAAATGTTAATGCGAGTTGTCCGCTAAATAGGATGTCCGCTAATAAGAGAATTCACTGCATATGAGGCCTTCTCGTAACTTCTCATCTTTGTAGAAAAACATCGTATGTAAAACAAAATGTCAAATTATGCAATTTTAAAATTAATGATTGCGAATAGTTTAAATATTTTTTGCCATAAAAAAAACAAACAGATACCTATTTACCAACGTTTTTATTTACACAGTCATACATAACAGTAAAATCGCTACAAGTGACAAATCGATGCTGACCAAAAAATTGCAATGAGTAAGTACACTATCCATTGAAATCCCGCGGGGTTTTCCCTTTTCGATTTATAAGTTAAAGTCTCTGTAATCATTTTGTTTTTCTTGTTTGGATGTCCATAACTATCCATGTGGGCATCCCCGTCTCTCTAGACTAGAACAAAACACTAAAATGTTTCCAATGGGAAGGCTGGCAAAAATTCAAACAGCTGATAGTCGTATCGTTCTATTTTCGTGAGCGAACAGAGTTCATGACGTTAATGGCACGGATGATATAAAATGAAAGCTCCGTACCAACTTAATCGCATTCGAAACAAAACACTTGAGTTGAAACTATTCAGATAGCGCACAGAATTTAAAAAAAAAAAATGCGTACCACTATCGCTTTTATTGTAATTTTCGGCGTCGTTTGTGCTCTAACATCAGCCGCACCTGTTGCTGATCCAGACGTAAACACCGAGCTTGACTTCTTCGGGCAACCCGATTCCATTGAAGCAGCAGAGGAAGGCGTACAAACCCGACAGAAACGAGCCACTTGCGATCTTTTGAGCTTCTTAAACGTCAACGACTCGGCGTGTGCGCTTCATTGCTTAACTAAGAACTACAGGGGTGGATACTGTAATGGGAAGAAGGTTTGCGTTTGCCGTAATTAAAAGCCTGTATTAAACATAATGAAATATAAATTGGAATACTGTTAAAAAAAATGCATTACAATAAAAAAAAAATACAAAAACAAATATTTTTCTTTCATTCCTTTCTCTCGCATGTGAAGATATCGGACGTGTACTTATTTTGCTTATGAATTTTGAACCTTACATAGTTACTTTTTTTTTGACTGTATTAGGGTATTAGAGTATTGTAAAGTGTTTTGGAAGTTGTATAAAAATCCAATCATAGAAGAAAGTGTGAGAAGAACACCACAAACCTTTAAAGGGGTATTCTAGTCTAGCGGAACGAATTTTGGGTGTTTTTTTAAAATTCGATAAAAAAGAAACTAAGAATATTTTACCTGGCATTTTTTTATTACATATTTATTAATATTTTAACAACGCAAAAAAAAATTAAAAAAAAAAAAAAATTGAAAATTTAAAAAATTACAGGCTGGTAAGGTGAGGTGGTGAAAAATAAGGGTGTGTCCTTCTTGACATGATTCCAACCCTTCTGGTGATCAGAAAAAAAAAACAAAAAGGGCTTAGTCAGTAAAAATGTCGCTATCGTCTGAACTACGGAAATAAAAAAACACTAAATGGCGGCTGTTTGAAAAAGTGATTTTTTGTCCTTTTTTCAAAGTTTTGAATATTTTATTTTATTTTAGTTAAAAAATTTTTTTACATAAATATAGATAGAGGGATATATAAAGAAGTTAATCGGTTCATTAGAACTTGAGAAATCACGTCAGACGTGTTGAAAAAAGTAGTTTCGAGAAAAACGCGTTTAAAGAAATTACATTGCAACGACCTTCACATAATGACTTTCTAAAAATTCATGGTGTTATAAGAGACTTTCGGTAGGATAATTCGGGAGACGTTTGGAGGATATATTTTTGAAGGTTTAATCTTTAAAAATATGAAGAAAAAAGACGATTTTTTCAAAATTCTAGACTGGAATACCCCCTTAATTTGATTTCCAATAGTGAAAGCCAAGTCTATACAAATGTGTGCCCTCAACAAGAATCATCATCGACTTGCAGGATTTTTATCTACCTAGGTATTTAGACCAAGTTCGTTGGGGTTTTTTCCCATTTGTGTAGCTCGCATTCAAAAAGTAAGATGCTTCTTCTTATCATTGCTTGTATGATAGATTGGGTGTGAAAACTTAATAAAAGGATCCATTTTTGTCAGAAAGGTGGAACACATCGAAAGCCTGTGTGTGAGACTTTAATTCACAAAAACCACCTCCTGCTTCTGGTCACCACGGTACAGCTGTAAGTTTTTCGTCATGGGGGGCGACTTTAGCTGTAGCTTTTCCTCATCTTCACCCGTCTTTGTCGATGTGTCTGGAAATGGCCTGATGGGTCTAATACTAGTTTAGTTCGCTAGTTTCGTATGGTGTGGGCATAAGTTCATGTGCGTCATTCCGCTCTTAGTATACGTTCTTGTCTTTGCAGTTCGTGTTTGAAGGTCCTGATGTGTGAGCTTTTGCCTGAACGGCACTTCCACGCTGTAACCTCAGCTATTTTTGTTACACGATTGCGTTACTTTGTGAACGCATGTATGTGCGTATGTCCGCCTGTCTGTGCATTTGCGTAAATATTTACATTTTGGTACACAGCAGTGTTGTCGCTCGATTCCTGCGTTTTCTTCGGTGTCTCTTCTTTCTCACTCTAGTCTCCCCAACTCTTGGCATACGTCCTTGGCATACGTGCTTGGCATAAGAGCTCACTGCGTTCCATCCGATTTCTGCTTCTAGAATTCAATGTACTAAATAAGAGGATCGTGTGCGAAACACTGGAAATGCTGGAATCTACCGAATCTCTCTCTGTACTATTAATTCTAATCTTTCACCCTCCTCTATAATTTTTACTTTAAATCCATTTTTTTCAAGTTTTAAGGATATACTATACCCTAGTACTTATTACTCGTAGATCGATACCTTCACAGGACCTAATTTGTGCCGCATTCAGCCATTCCTCTAGTTGTGGGGCAATGATTTTGGCATCTACGAGAAGTCTTACAAGTCACAAAATTGAAGCACATAACGATGTGATAGGGTAAGATGGGGGAATGGCGGTCACTTAAGCGGGAATCGAAATAATTCTTTAGCTAAAGGACTTGACGCAAATAAGACTGGACTTTTATATAGCTATTTTAGTTCACTTTATGTCTTTCAGGTACAAATTGCTTAGCTTCTTTGCGGTTGGCATATTTTTATACATTTTTAAAACCTCTCGCTGACCACCATTTCCCGCACATTGGGGGTAATGACGGTCGGTCAAAGATAGTTAAAGATAGTTAAAATTCAATAGTATAAGTTAGGTTACGTCGCAAGAAATAGTATAAGTACTAAGTCTAGCTTAGAGTGCCCGTGTGGGGCCAGTAAGTTAGAGTATGCTAGTTAAGTTAGTTAAGCTAGTTTTAAGCACTTTTGTCTAGCATTTAAGATTTTATTGAATTCATAAATAAAAATGCATTCAAAATGAAATGGCGATCGGTCAAAAACATATAAGCTTTGCTTTCAAAATTAGCTAGTAAACCAAATATGTATATCAATAAAACAAACTTTTCCTAAATGTTTATTAAAAAATTAAAGAAATTATAGAGAGTTCATGCATAGATATTTATAAATCCAGACGCTGGAGAACGCTGTTTTTGCGTTCACAATAATCGCATCTACAAGCGAAGATAAAATTAAGCCACTATTTCAACAAATAAACGTTCTAACTAATGGTAAAAGTTCCCCTATATTTTCATATAGAGTAATGCTGGTCTGTGACTGGTATTACCCTCTTCAAATGACTGGCATAACCCCAAAAATACTAATACAATTTCTTTAGTAATCACTAAAAATTAAATTAAGTTCTAAAAAATCCAACCGGCGCATGGATGTACTAACATATTTGTAATAATTAGTGATTACAACATATCCATCCGTATAAGCTATTACAAACTTATCTTTAATTAGAATTTCCAAACTTTTATAGCAAAACATGACTCGACACTTTGGCGACTGCCATGTACACTGCGAGTGATGTAGTATGGTGGCGCTTCGTAATTACGCTAACTCAGACGTATACTCTAGTACAGTACTCTGATTTGTATTGAAAAGTTCCAGGAAGTTAGGTATTTGACAGTAACCGGCATTGCCCACTGACTGGCATTCCCCAATCTTACCCTACTATGTCATATCTAGTAGTTCGACTAAATGACAACATGTCCTAAAAGACATGGAGAAAGGCCTACAGACCAGAGTGATGTAATTTATACTGACTTCACTAAGGCGTTTGACCGTGTTAATCACAAAATTTTAATTTCCAAACTGAGCAGGTTCGGAGTTTCATTCGAGCCTTCTACAGTGGATTTGCTCCTATCTTACGGATCGAATTCAGTATGTTCGCATTAACGATATTATATTCGTCACCAGTTTACGTTAACTCTGGAGTTCCTCAGGGTAGTCATCTGTGCCCTTTGCCTTTTCTTTTATTTATAAATGACATTCCGGATGTGTTTTTAAATTCCCAAAGTCTTATGTTCGCCGATATGGTTTTCTACCTCTGTTCAAGCGTACGCAATTTTTTCAATTGTATTTGTTTGTGACTTAATAAACAATGATATCGATTACCCTTCATTATTTTCATTAATTGGATTCTAAGCTCCATCTAGAGTACTTAGAAACCGTCTTCTATTTTCTGTTCCATATCATAGAGTTAATTATGGTTACTTACTTAGGTGGCGCTACAGCTCGGGGTGAACCTGGGCCTGCTTCTCGCAACCATTTGTGTGTGCGTGTTATATTTTTGCACGAATGGAAGAGACCTACAGTTTTTTGCCGACTCCGAACGGCGAGTTGAGAAGTTCAATTGTGACAAATGATACTCTTTCATTGCTTGTCAGACATTCGAAAGAGGTTGCACCGTGTAAAAACTTTTGGGTGTTGGACCCGGGCTGGGATTGAACCCGGGCAGCATTGCATAATAGTCCAACGCACTAACCACTACACCACGGTGCTCATTATGGTTGCAATGAACATATAACTAGATGCCTTAGAGAGTCTAATAATTATAGCAGTCGTTTAGGAGTAAACTTAGGTTTTGGTGGTAGTTTTGAAGTATGATGAAATCTAGCGAGAATACTAAATATTCTGATTTGATGAAAATAAAAAAAAAACATGTAGAGTCTACATTGTAGATATTCGAAAAAGAAAACCTTTTCCCAGATATTCTGAACCTTTGTACAGAAACGATACAAATATTTCTGTAGGATGCAAAAGTTCGAGAAAGGCCTTTATCTTCGACGCTGATCAGTCATTGTCTTCAAAGACTAGACTGTCGGAAGTGATTTACATTTCTTTTTTGTTTAAATATTACTCAGAAGAATTTTGTTACTCGGAAACATGTGTACATAGTATCTACGAGTACCTTTAGACAACAAATAATATTGTATGTACTTTGCAAAATCTCCCGCGTTCATAATTCCATTATCTAGATTCTAGGGGAACTCCAAGTTTTGTTTATACTTTTGTGTCGTTTGGAAAATCCAATCATCTGTTCTGTTTAAATTGCCCCTTATCTACAAAAAGATGTCATCATAGTTCACTTGTTAATGTATAAAAACCGCATGCAATCGAACTAAATCATTTCAAAAGCAATACACCTTCTACAAAGTCTGATCCTAAAAGATGAAGCTGACTATCACTTTGGTTATACTTTTCGGAGTTATATGTGCTGTGGGCAGAGCACAACTAGTCGCCGGACAAGCAGGACCTACGGAATTGGAGTTCCCCGGACAACTCGACTTTGAAGACACAGGACTAGATGCACCGATTCGTCAGAAACGTTTTACCTGTGATGTACTGGGCTTTCTGGGTCAAGGTCCTTGCGTTGCACATTGCCTGGCACTGAGGAAAAGAGGTGGTTATTGCAACAGAAATAAAATATGTGTTTGCAGAAACTAAAATCAAGTTTAAAATAAAACTCAAATAAATTACATTTGTGCCTTTCTTTATAAACTGAAAAAAAAAACAAGTTTCGAAGACCCGTGTGGTATTGGAGCCCTTTGCGTGTGGAACTCTTTAAATATCAATAGTTAATTAATTAATGCTCCAATTGTGTAAATAATATTTTTGACGCACAAAGGTGTTTAAATAAATATATAATAATGTATGTATATTTGTCTAAGCAGATACACTGCCTAGCGTCATATAACGCACATCTGTTTCGAGATCGTCTGTGCTGGTTGCAGTTCGTACTGTTAAAACGAACACGATCAGTTCCAACTTGATCGTTTGCGAATAATAACACTCACATCCGAACTTTTATGGACAGTATCAAGTACGTTTTTGGAGTTATATGAATGTCGACCTTGCCTATAGCTGAGCTTGTAGTAACATATTGGGTTTTTCCGGTGACCGATCCGTCTTTTTTTCTTTAGCTGTTACTTGTTGTGGTCACCGTGATGTAGTGGTTACTGCGTTGGACTAAAATTATGCAATGCTGCTCGGGTTCAATCCCAACCCGGGTCCAACACCTGAAAGTTTTATTCAGTTTGAAGAATATTTCGGGTATCTAAAACTTGAAGAGATTCAAAGCTTGTATGATATTAGCCTTGACAAAAGCAAACTCCGCACCCTGACTCCATTCCTTATGAGGCATTGTAAGCTTAGGAAGCTAGGTCTATCAGATCTAGACTCATGCAGATTTTGTAAACTCAAGAAACACCCAGATAAAGATCAAGCTTCGGTGATTACCAACTTACTAATCAAGTTCTCGAAATGGACCGGTTATAGGGTCAAGTAACTACACCAGTCAATTCACAATACTAGATCACTCAATTATCCCCGACGACAACATGGACTATACTGTTCCGAAGCCCAATTTTAATAAGAACTTTAAAGTCACTACTCCCGATAGATCCTTTTGGGATGACTTAGAGCCCATAACAGATAAGTCTGTAAACTTCTACACTGATGGCTTTAAAACCAATGATGGTGTAGGAGGAGGTGTTTTCTCAGACAGATTAAATTTCAATATCTCCTCAGTGCAGCGTGTTTCAATCGGAGATTGTGGCGATCTCAGAAGCACTGTCCTGAATCAAGAGGAATGTAATATCTACCAGCGATATTAGCGTTTTCTAGGATAGTCCTTGAAATCCCTGGAATCGGTCTCATTCACTTCTAAGACCACTTCCAACTGTCGTTTATCTCTTTTAGAGATGTCCAAGCATTTTATACAGGGTGCCGGGGCACAGAGGCATTCCAGGGAATTGTATAGCAGATGAACTTGCTTAACTAGGAACAACCATACCTATTCCACCAGATAAGACAAATATAGGTATGCGTTTTGCTACTTACAAGCTCTCAGTCAAACTTGACACAGTCAATAAAACTAATGTTAGATGGGAAGGCTTGCTTGTTTATTTTAAAATAAATTATAAGTTATGTAGTTTAATAGGTATGTATATTAAAATAAACGAAAAAGAAAAACTAGTATATTCCACAGTTATTTCCACATTTAACATTAAAAAATGTTATACAAATTATTTTTTATAAAATAAAATAAAGTAGAGAATCAAACATTCATATCGGAAATCAATATTGTGAGCGATTTTGTAGTTATAGATCAGAAATTTCATGTCCTGAAAATATAAAGTCCCATATAATATGTCTTAGCCTTTCGTACGTTTTTGCACACGCTTCGGATTGTCCCCATTTTTATCATCTCATTTTCTAAGACTTTATAAAAATATGCTGAAGCTTTAATTGAAGGCTGCATTTTATTTTCTTTTGGTGCAATTGTATCTTCTTCTGCGTCTACTATCTACACTATAGCCAATTACACACAAATAATTAAATTGTACTAGAAAAACTACCAAATTACAAAACCGACTTACATTTTACGTTAAACCACAAATTTATCCATTTTAAATGTTTCCCTATACAAAATAAACTTTATTTGTTGACAAACATCAACCAAGAAGTAGAATGATAATAAAAGTTAAGTATGTAACATCAAAGTACATATGTTCAGTTCAGATTCACTTCACAGTTGTTCAGGAAAGCAATTGAGAAAAAAGGGTGTATCCTGCGCGAGAACTTGAATTGGAACGTGTCGGTATCTTGTAGTTTAAGTCTGTTGTTACAAAATTAGAAATGAGTTATTTATATGAGTTTATAAAAAGTAGTACGAGGTAGATCCAAAGTAGTAGTCAGTTAGCAAATATTTACTCAAAAACTTCAAAACACTACAATTGTAGCACGGGAGGGAACGCTGGACTGGATATAAACCGCTCTAACCACCCTCTGTCTCTACAAAGACTACATATAAGTACGATTATTGGTGTCATCACAGGACACTGCCTTCATCTAAGAACCGGCTTTGCATCCTTTCAAATGGCTTCTGCAGTAGCTGCAGGACACGAAGAAGAGGAAGAGAGCCCATCACATCCTCTGTTCATAGCCGTAGTAGAAAACTACACCTAGCTGAATACTTCTTCAACGAACTTGTGTAAAAACATTGCGATTCATCGGTGAAATTTGCCTGGGTGAGGTGCTATGACCTGTTCTATACAATTCTCACCTGGGCTAGGCGTGAGCTACGCTCGCTCTAACCAGTTCCAATAGTTAGGAATAATGACGAGACGGATGCTCCTTCGACATGGACCTGTAGGGGGTACAATACACCTTAAGGTCATGGTACATCACATTCTTCAATGATAATAAGAATAATGGGTGTACAGTTTTGTACCAAAGGTGATGATGATGAGTAAAAATCAAGGATTTTTACGTGACACTCTTGTAACGGAAACATCAGTATGTAATGAGGAAAAATAAGAAAAGGCCACCTCCTCTGCTTGCATAAATCATTTTTATTCAAAAATTAAATACAATATTCTTTTCTTTTATAACACGTTATATTATTTTACAAAAAGCGAAATCGTTTAGATTTATTTTTACTGTTATTCAATTAATAAATTTTGTTATTATTTTGATGTGTATGTGTGTATTGTCCCAACGGGGTTGCTTTTAGCAAAGCGATTGTAACATAATGTATTTATTTTCGTTTTTGTTTTTTTTTTGTGTAAAATTTCGAAACATTTAAATTTTATCCGAAAAGAATTTCTATTTAGTTTTTTTTTTATTTTTTTATTGTTTACTCTTATGCAAACAAGTTTACAAATAAAACACAACTACGCTTTAAATATCGGTTGAGTTACATCATTATTATTTCGTTGTTGATAATAATATAATTATTAATACTTTTTATGGGTGTAATTATTAAAAAAAAAACATTGGTTTAGCACTTTGATATGGTTAAATTGTTTACTTTTGTGTCTATGTAGTATGTATGTCTCTTTTATTTTTTTACTTATGTTATTATACAAAAAAAAGAAAACAATTTCAACTTAATTTTAGCATGGGATTATTATTACTTTTTTTTTTTATTTATTTTTTTTTAATAGGCACAAAGTGAAATAAAATTTATTTTATGCTGTAAGATTTAAAAATTGTTCGCAAATGCTAAAAATATATATGTATTTTCTTTGTTATATTTTATAAATCAATTCCCTGTTTTCTTTCTTTTTTTCTCTTTCATTTTAAATGTTTAGGAATATATTTCTTGGTTTTAATAATAAAAAGTGCATTCCAAAATAGAAATGTGTTTGTATATTTTTTGACTGTAGTTTTAAAACATTTTCGGTTGGTCATCTCAAGATTGATTAAAATGAAAGACATTCCAATTTACTTTAACAAAAAAATGTATTTAAATAGCAAAATTAAATTTTGTTCTTTTGGATTTCGTTGCGAATATCTTTTGTATGTTTATGTCCCCTTCAGCTTTGAGTTTTTTTATTTATCTACTTTGCATACTTTAATTTTGATTTTTTTTTTTAAATTAGTTTTAACAATATTTTTGAACTATTATTTTGTTTAAATTTACACTCAGCTTATAGCTGGTCGCTTAAAGCTCAAAGCAATTGTTGATATACATATACGAGTATACTATTTTATGACTAAGTATCTAAGAACTGAAAAAAATCAATGTTACGTAACGCAACCGTAGGCGGTAATTGTTCTACGTAACAACATATGTCTACAGAACGATGTAAAGTAAGCGACAGATATGAAATTAACTAGTTTTAAAATAAATTGTGATTTAGCAAAATTTAAAATTATAAAAGTCCGGCTATCTACCGAGTGAGTTGAACTATATGAAACTTTCTGTCGCTTACTGTCGTCTATTATTTTTAATTATTTATAGCTAACTACATCGTTAACAATTGTATTTTTTTTTTTGTTTTACAAAAAATTTAAACTTTTTTTTACAGCGAAAATATGAGTTTTTTTTTTTTTTGATTTTTTAGGCTATTTCAGAGACAAAATAAAGGTAGGACAATGTACATACATATGTATGTACCTATGTAAGAATGGAAAGGTAAAAACAAATCTAACATGAAACCGGTTCTGGTAGAGGATTCTCTGTGATACGTATTTTTGTTGAATTTAAATTAATTCCTGTATATATGGTAGCATTGTCCATGTCCACATTGGCATCCGTGTCCGTTTCTTCAGGGTTGCCACACTCACAGGCATTACCATTCTCTAAATCGGCATCCTTCTGTTGTTGTTGTTGTTCTTGCTGCTGCTGCTGTTGATGGAAGTTGCCAAAAAAGAGCGATGCTGTTTTTTTGCTCGCACCAGATGGCGTTGTCGGTGAGGACAGTGGCGTAACTGCGTTAATAGTTGTTAAAGTACGCACAATAGGAGGGGGATAGTTTTGTTTTTGTTAAATATTTTTAACCATCTTGATGGTTTGTTGGATTTTGTTTGTTTGTTTTGTAGATGGGGTTGGTGGCGGGAGGGGTAGTGGATATGGATATGTAGATGTCTCAAGTAAGTGTGGTTGAAAGAAAATGATAATAATAACAAAAATAACTTCGATAAATAACATATGTAAGTATGTTGCTGTGCTGTGTTTAATATGTATTTTTGATCCGTCTTTAGATACACATGATGACTTTAGATGAAAAGAAATGATTTTGACGAGCAAACGATTAAAGAAGTGCATACTCACGAAGAAAGTTTATAAAGCTAGGAGTTTATTGTCATGTCATTCTTTAAGTCAAAAATAAATAACTTGGTTGTCTCAAAGTGAACGGAAGCTAGTGTCATTTATTTAACAAAAAGCAAGCCCAAGTACATACACAATTCCAGCTGGCGTCAGATCGTTATGTCGCCTAATGTCATGTTAAATATAAAACAAATGTAAATTGTCACATGAGATATAACAGTTGAGGCCGTCATGTACTTTAATTACGCATTTAATTCGTCACGTACAAAAATGAGCGCAGGATTGAGTTGGGCATAATTGCTTTTGCCAACTTGACCATGTGCCAAATTGTTACTTTGCTTCTTGGCATTTGCGCAGCGGAAATGGATCTTTAATTTCGTCTTTCTTCGCAAATAAATTCTTAATAAAATAAAACAGTTCATGTATCAAATGACTGGTACAGTATTCTACTTACACACGCTTAAATAAAAAACACCCGAACTTGAATGAATTTTAGTTAGGGTGTTTTTATAAACATCAGACTAATAAAGAACTGCGTTCAAAAATGCAGTTTTATTGCAGAGCTGCCGCAGGCAAACTGCATTACAAGGTGTTCATAAACGTCAAGATATCATCGTTGTCGTGGAGATTAGTTAGTTAAAAAAAACTGACTGCAGAAGATGTAATGGTAAGTACAAATTAAAAAAAATATAGTATCTTGTATAATAAATTAATTTTTTCTTCAGCCGAAATCAAATTAAATATCAAGAATGATTATTATGTTTCTTTGACGTTTATGAACGATGTTTACATAAAATGTGCACTAAATCAGTTCTTCATCTTTCATATTCTTAAAAGCAGTAGCGTTCAAAAACGCATAAGAAAAGAAATGCGGTTGTACTTGCGAAAATGTTTGACGTTTATGAAAATACCCTTATTTTCGCAGTAAAGTGGACGTCCAATATAACGAATGATAGCATGTTTTTGGTCGTTCGCTAAAACGAACGTGTAGAACTTAGCGTTACTTATGTTACGTTGAGATTTCAAGTTTAATGCCTTTTCTTTAGATCCTTAACGTGAATATGTCAGACCAATCAACGCCTACTTGTTTTGTCCATGCTAGCGCATTGAAACTGCTTCAGCATGCTTAACTGGAGCCTCAAAAATATTGCTTCTTAAGCCAGCTTAGCTTCAACAATATCATCGAAAGTTAGTTCTTGTGAATTGGTGTGCGTCAACTTTATGTTTTCTATGATTTTTTATTCCACACATGGACGATTTTACACATCGAAGTTTAAAGAGATTTCCCAAAGTGTTACACCTTTGTAACATTCATCAATAATGTTGACCTTATCTTTAAATGTACAGAGGTCGTTTACGTTGGGTTTTAGTATTCATAAAAAGCAAAACGAAAAAAATAAAAATAAAAAAGAAGACTGCACGAGACTGGCGCGCTTCTATAATACATTGCACTCACAATTCTTTGGGTCAACCATAAGCATATATTATTTTTCTAATACCGAGAATAATATGAAACAACAATAGATGTGAAAGAAATGTGCACGCTGTTATATCGGATAGCAATTTTAAAAAACGTTCGTTGTATCGAAAATTTGCCATATCGGCATTCGTTATACAGAACGTCCACTGTATCTGTTTACTCATTACATTTGAACTAAGTAAAGTGACTATGAATGCCATTTTAAAATTCCTTCGTTTTCATATAAGAAAAAGAAGAATGTATAGCAGTTCTTTGTAAATACCAAAAACATAATTTTTTTAGTTAATATTATTTATTTATGAATAATGCATTCTTATGCTCAGAACAAGTGATCTTATATAATCGATTACAATTTCATATCAAATGTAATCATGAAATAATTCTTAGCCAAAAGTTCAAATTATAAACTGATACATATGTATATTATTATTTTTTTAAATCCTAAATGTGCAGGAATAAAAGTAATAACATTAACTTTGCTCTTAAAAAATAGTATTACAAAATTAAAAATAATATAAAAATTATACTTAACGTGCAATATTTATTACCATATGAATGTGTTGTTTAAATTAGGTGGTACAATATACAATGACTATAGGTAATAATAATTTACGATCCCAAATATCGTGCTTTAAGCAAAAAATAATATATGTAGGTAATAAAACAAACAAAATTTAAATGAAGACACAATCAATCAAGCGGATGGCTTTAATTATATATTTTAAAAACAAAGAAAAAATATTTAATTTGTTAAAAAGAAGAATAGTGACTGGAGAAAAAAGAATTGCCACTAAATAAACGTTCGAAAACACTTTGGACATATGTAGGTCTTTATTAGTCCAAAGCTTAAAAGTGTGCAAACACGAATAGAAAACTTGCGTGTAGACTATGCTAATTCTCTTCTTAAAATGATAAAATTTTTGAATGATTAACTGTTTTAAAAGTAATCGAATTGAATTAATTTTTAACATTCACGTTGGGAACGTAATTTCTGCTTTATTAATTAACACTAACAAAAAAAAAACAAATTAAAGTAACAGACAAATAAAATAAAAATATATTTCCATTTAATTATTTAAATGTATATGCTGATATATATATCTATGTATATAAAGGAGTGTATGAGAAAAAATGATTATTTATTTAAGAAAATCGATGATGTGGCAACTCTATTTCCTCGTCCGTTGATGATAGTCTTATGGACTCCGGTTTTGAACCAGTTTCCGACTCGCGTTTTGGTTTCGATTCAGCTTGAATATGTATTCTTGATCCTTTCGCAGAAATTAAGCTTTTGGAATATTGATAACTTAATGTAGCATGTGAATTCATCGATTGAAGTGCACCAACGGCTAATTAAAAAGAAACAATAAAATAATAAATACAAAATCATAAAAAAATAATGTAAACAAAAAAAAAAACAGTAAATTAAGAATACATTCAAAATAATAATTTAATAAAATAAAAATATTAAAAGGCGAACACCAAAGAATAAGCAACACTAAACACAAAATTTAAAGTAACTGACAAGCAGAGTTCGAAAAAAATGCTAGCTTAGTTTCTGTACGGTACACTCCGAGAACAGTACACTAAACGTAGTGTACGGAAGAAGAACACATACCCTACGATCACTCATAATGTCAAGCGAACGACTTATTGCCAACGGTTAAAGCTCACGAGCACGTTAACCTGAAAAAACACTGTCAACAGACTTTTAAACTTTTTGAGTAGTACGGAATTCAGGTAGAAAAAAACATTAGGCACAAGGCACGCACATGCGTTTTCCGTCGCACGAATATTCAGTCGCAAAAAAAAAACATTCATGTATAACTTTCAACGTAAGTGGATGCACATAATATCTATTTATCGCAACGTTTAAAAGTCTGCGATTTGCCCCATTTTTCATGTGATACGATTGTCGTGAGTTAAACTGAATTAGGCTCGGTGCACACTTCCGATTGCAGTCGCACGACTATTCAATCGCAAAAAATAGAACATATAACTTTCAATGTAAGTGCGCACACATGAAACCTTTCAATCGCAACGTATCATGTGCGCGCACTTACATTAAAAGCTACGTGTTCTAGTTTTTGCGACTGCATAGTCGTGCGACTGCAATCGCATGTGCCTTATACGTACTCGCAAGTGTCGCCACACACTTGCCATTTAAATCGTTACGATTAAAAAATCGTAGTCGCAACAAGATATTGGTATGCACGCACGTGTGGTTTCTGCCGCACGATTATTTAGTCACAAATTATGCGACACTCGGTTCTAAATTTGAATGCACACATATGCGATCTAATAATCGCAGCGATTACAAAAATGGGACAAGCTCTATATTATTTGCGATTGTTTGGCCGCAATTAGAATGGGTCATGGATAAGCATGGATGTTCGCGCACTCTTGCGTCTGTTGAATGGTTATTCATATTCATATCGTTTGCTAATGGAATTTGCTACCACTTTCCAACTTTCCAATAAAGCATATTACAGCGATTGAGAAGAGCATGCATGATCCTTTTCGATTTTTAAGCTTAGGTCCTTAATTATAATGCATGCAACCATTTTGTGCCATAAAAATAAACAGAAATGTAAAAATAAAATTAGTTTACAAAGAGCGGTCTAGTATAATGTCTAATTATATAAAAACTAAATTCTAGGGTTTTTAAAAGAAAATTGCAAAAACTTAGTTTTCTTTCCTCCATATTTCTATTTAAATTATTCTGAACGATTAAGTGGTGAGAAGATGGTGGTGGGGATTTAATCATTATTAATAAAACATCAGCAGCATCATATACGGATACGGATATGGTGACAAAATTATTGCGTTTTGTCTGCTGTGGTAGTACAAAATGACGAATGGAAAAACAGCGATAACAGTTAAAAAAGAAATAAACAAAAATAATGCATGGTAAGAATATACGTACCAAAAGAGACATTTCAAAAAAATAAGTTTTTAAAACAAATAAACAATTAGTATTAATTAATTAATTGTTGAGATCCATCGATGAGTTGCCAAGTTTTATTTATTATTTTTTCAGCCATATTTTGGACGCGATGTATTTGTGTGATAGAAATAATGACGAAATGATAGGGGCAAGGGTGAATAAAATATATTTTTTTATTTTTGTTGTTGTGGTGGTTTCGGGCGGATCAATGGATGGTAGTGTATAGTGTGTGGTGGTGGGTAATAAGAGAGAAAAAGAAAAAAAAAGAAAATAAATATCCAAATTACTTGAAAAACTTATCTGCGTTTTTTTTTTTTCTTAAATACTTCTTAAGTTTTATTTTAAGTGTTGTTGTAATTAATGTAGTTGTTGTCTCCTAGTGTTGCGTCTTTTTTTTTGGGTTTGTGGGGTGAAATGAGGTCGCCAATTATTATTTTTTGTTTATCCAATATAGTACTAACACAACTGTGCAAAGAGTGAAATAAAAAGAAATTCATCTGCGGAAATGCTTAAAACAGAAAAATAATTGAGAAAAACAAAACTGCGAAACAATTTTTAACTGTACATATTCTACGCATGCGAATATAATTAACTAACGACGTTTTAACAGTCAGTTGTTGTACGAAGTTAGGTCCATATGCTTTCGTTCTTCAGTGGTTTGGTGTATACTCATCTTCATCACTACATACTTCATCGTACTGCTAATCTAAGGTGAAAGCTACTCCTAATGGTTTAAAACAACGACACAATGCCTTATAAGTTCACAGGTAAATGTTGAAGACAAGCTTGACTACGATCGTCGGAGCCCATCCAGGCAAATAATGATCAACCGTCATGCTTTAAAAGTAGTTTCTTTTGAAAAGATAGCTCACTCAAATTCTAGCCTTATTCCAGCTGAAAACACATGGACCCAATCGTTATATTCTATCGATAGTCTACCGCACAGAAGGCTACTGTCTAATGTGAATGTGATAGTATTCAGACATTATCCGGCCTCTCGCCGGGCTGAAAAGCTTATTAGAGACTAGTTGATATCATTTGTGACTATCATCTTGGTTTTCAGAGATCCACATATATCTGAAAATAGTGATATCGTAAAGTGCTTAGAAACTAAACTTTTAAAATAATCTTGTTTCACTAATTAACAACAGCAAAAAGAGATGAAGGATCGCGAAACCACTCTTCATTTCATTTTAACCCCGCAGTGGAAACGTTGGGCCTTATGGTATACATAGTAGGGATTAACAAAAGTTCGCTTAGTTGGTGTCAATTTAGTAGTTTTTGGAAAATAAAAATGATGCATTTCTGTAGCTTATAGTCTAACAATATTTATGCCCAAATTTCAGAACAGTAGGTAACAATGGAGAAAGAGAAAAATTAGTGATGAATTCCAAACTGGTAATTTTTCTGTGGAGGACGAATTTCGTGAAGGTCGCCCCAAATCCTCGACCGATGATACAAATGTTTTCCTGATGAAGGCTAAAATTGGCGAAGATGCCAAAATGACACAGGAGGTGATAGCGGATGAACTGAGCTTAAATGCCATGGCTGTGTCACGAAGTTTAAATCATCACCTGAAATATTCGAAGAAGCCAGTTCGATGGGTTCCAAAAATTTTGAATTGTGAGAAAAAAAAGAGGCTCGTGTTCGTTTTGCTCAATATTTCCAGGATAAGTTTGAAAATCGAGAGTCCGGGTTTTACAAGTACGACCCGGAAACCAAACAGAAGTACATGATATGGAGCCCAGAAACTGCAAGTCCTCCAGTAAAGGACAAACTACAAAAGTCAGCGACAAAAGTTATGATGTCGATGTACTTCACCAGGGCGAAAATGGTCGCCGTCATCCCGTTTAAAACTGATCAGACAGTCACTGAAACTTGCTTACCACAAGATTTCCAAAATTTACTAGGACACCGAAAAAAAGAGGAGCTGCGCCGCTACTTCTTACATCACGTCAAAGCGCCTGCGCACACGCTCCAAAGACCAACGACTTTCTTGGCTCTCTGGCATTAATGAAATTCTACCAGCACCTTCTCCTCCGGATCTAGCGCCGTGTAACTTTTGGCCTTTTCCGAAAATAAAAAGAGTAGTGTGCCCATGCGAGAACTCCCACAAGAGAAAATCCAACCCCCAAAATCCAAACATCCCATCCTACATCCAAACTTCCCCTATAATTTCCATCTGTCAGCTGATGGAGATCCCAGGAAATCATACGGGAAGTGTTTATTCTTTTGGAAGTTCATTTTGGGTAAAATAGTTGTTTTGATCGGTTTTTCAATTTGTTAAAGTTTACAAATTGAAAGTGCAATTCGTCAATGCTACAGAAAATTCTCTTTCTTTTGACAACTCATTTGTTAAGATTGGTTAAGTATGAGAACCGCAAATGGTACCGATACTACAGAAATAATTTATGATTTTAGAGGAAAAATCTTCACATCTAATGAAGAGATTATTAACACAGTCGATGTCGAAATGGGAAAGCTCTTGAAGCTATTGAAATAAATGGGAATTAAGTAGAGAAAATCAAAAGGATGATCTAAAGTTAAAATTATTATTGTGTTTTATTATTTAATCAACTAAACGAATTTTTGTTAGTCCCTACGTACATATATGTATATTAGGTTGAAATAAATCTCAATCTTAAAAACTAAGGGTTAAATGAAAGTTGAAAGTTCGCACTACTCTATCTACATATTTGATATAAAAGTTCATGGGTATGTCTGTCGTGATTTTCTCTAAGTACCTACTCCCGGTTTAAAAGCTGATATTTTACTACGATATTTCAATTCTATCTTAACTTTTGACATCCTACCAACCCACGTTTCTTGGTATTATTTTAAGCAAATTTGTTTTGTTTTATGCACACTTTTTGCAAGCAGACTACCGATAAAAAGAAGAAGATTCTATGTATTAATAAAACTAAAAAACGCTGTTTTTTTTTAATAGTAAAACTTAATATTGAAAAAAATCCAATTTGGTTTTGATTTCACTTTATTTTGTTTAGCAAGCAAATTTTAAATTTATTTGTTCATCAAAATTTTAAATATTATGTTTTTATAAACACATATATTTTTTTTTGTTGGTTTTTATATAATAAATGCTTATAAAGATTTGTCTATACATATATAAATATATTTCGTAAGCTGTTCACAAATTGATACTGAATGAATATATAATATATATTTTTTGTTTCAATAATTTTTAATGAATGCAAACGAATTACGTTAACAATATATAACTTTTTCTTGTAATATATATATATATTTTTCTTTAGTAAAATGGTCTACAAAAAAATGTATTTTTCTTATACAAAGAGCTCCCTAGGTCATCATATATATTTTAATATTTCAAATTAACAATATCCTATGGAAAATACTGTTTCAATACACTTGTTTCTTTTTTGTTTTGTTTCCTTTTTAAATAAATAAATTAAAGCTGAACTTTTTAAACTTTGTATATTCCATTCACAGAAAGTAGAAAACCTGCAATGCTATAATAAATATATAAAATAATACTAGAACCGAATTTATAAAAAAGAGCAAATTTTCGTCACCTGTCTACATAACGAAAATAAAGGTGCTACTTTGGGGACACTTATTGCCCTGAGTGATTCCCTATGATTCTATGAAAAGTTATCAAAATATGCATGATTGTGACTGAAAAAGTTATTTTGATTTGATTTTTTTCTACTAATGATTATGCGTAACTGATCTATATTTTCTGCTGAATTGTCGTTGTCGTGTTTGTTATTTGCTTATATCGATTGAGATTTTAGAAAAGAAAGAAAGTAATAAAACAAAAAACAACAGGCTGGATTAAACGGCAGTGCTTGTACGAATGAAGCATATCAAAGGAAGTGACCTAAAGAAATTGGCTAGTTGAACCTCACACTGAACTGAACGCGTACATGATTTTTCGACTTTGTGACAAAAAACAATTTTTTGCATCAAATTCAATTGCAGCAAATGTCAGATACATATTCAATAGCTTTTAGCTGTGATTCAATGTAGTCAAATATGTAAAGAAGTTCAAAGTAATACGCCGGCCATTTAGGTTTCACTCCGAGGTGACAACAAACAGACGGACAGAATTTCGTAACCCACTTCAACGAAAGCAAGCAAGTGTAGAGCAAAGCAAAGCGCAAAGCAAAAGGCAGGTGTTTGTTTCTATAGCACGTACAGACATACGAATTTCTTTTATGTCCCTTTGATCTGCTTCATTTTTCTAAAATGTCTGTTTACAGCAAAGCATATAAAAAGCATAATTACAGAATAAACTATTTCACAATTACTATGCTCTTGCTCTGTTGCGGGTGTCAGTAATTTTCAGTTTTCCAACTTATAAATTCGATGCTTGTTGTTAGTTTGTTTTTCCAATTTCAATTTAAATGAATTCTAATTGCAAAAATACCAATTATATTATATGTATGTACAATTTTGATTTTGGTGTTTTGAGTGTAAAAGTAAACATCGAAATTTTGAACAAGACAAATACTCAATTTGCTACGAATAGATAGAATGGTTAAATGTTTGTTTGCATTTCTGATTTTACAAAAAATTTCGAATGAGAGAAAGAGAGTTAATGCTATAGAATCGACACACAATATGACGAGAAAATATGAAGTTACGAGTAAATAAAAAAAAAATAAAAAAACTGATTTGGAATATGATTTTGTAAATATATATCTGTTGTGTGTTCTTTCTCTCTAGTTCTCTATGATTTATGATTTATGTTTGCTAGATTAGATTAAATTTTTTATCTCTGATGCTTTGATCATGATGTTTTGTAGAAGTTGTTGTTGTTTGTTGTAGATGAATCTATTTTTTTTGTCTAACACTTACCGTATCCCTCGCCCTGAAGAAAGAGCCGGAAAGCTTCGGAGACCTTTGCTGGTTGCTCTTCTAGAACCATAGCACAGTCTGAGATCTACAAAAAAAAGACATCGGAGGTAATATTTTTATTTTTTAAAGTACTTTCTAATACCAACCTTCATCCAAGTGGAATTTGCGGGGTCCAGACGCGTGTTGAGAGTAATAGTATCTTCAACATGTGGCGATAATGATCCGGTGAGGTTCATTACTGTCATTTTGAGTGTGGTTATTGCTGCTTCTTGTCCGGGAGTTGGAGGTGGTGACCGTGTAATGTTCAAATCATTTCGATGGATGTAGGAATTAATAAGCATTGCCAAGTTAGTTGGATTGACGGCGTTCTCAAAGTGATGCTTGTACATTTGTACAAGATCGTGATTACGTTCTTCGGGATTACGCCCGAAGTGATGCCACATCAAGTAGTCAACGACACCTTGGGTCATGCCTTTCGTGCGCAAGAAACGTGCATTGAAACTTTGATAGCCCCACTCAATCCAGCCGGAGGTGGTGGACACACAATTGACTAGGCAGAGTCCAGCCACCTTCGTTGGATTTTGTAAAGCGAAACGAGCCAAAATATTGGCCCCAGCACCAACACCAAATCCAATTATAATCTTCAAATTGAAGTGAGACATCACGAAGAGTATCTGCGAAGCCAACTCGTCCATTGTTGGGTAGACATAGCTGGGAAAATGAAAAATATGAATTAGTTATTTGTAGATGCACAAATGTGCTTTGGAAGTTACAAGAACAGAAATCTTATTTTCTTCTTATGATGAAGCTGACAAGTAGTACGTAGTAGGTACGCAGAAGTAAGTAGTGCTCGTCCAATAGTGAATTTTTAAATCAAGTTCTTTCTCTAATAAAAGTAACCTGAAGGGGGTAGGCCGAATCAACCATAGACCATCAATTGTTTTGAGGAAACTGTGACGGTTAAGGTGCCATCCTTGGAAGGGGATCGCGATGGGCCCACTCTGGCGCCTGGTATTCTGGGATGGCTCAGCCGCTAAACCTAACCTAACTTTCTCTTAATAGTGATATGTACTGCAGATATTTTTCAAAAATGTATTACAAAACAAAGCCCGTCCAACATCAACGATAAAAGAAAGACCATTGACCGCGATGGTGTCTGACTGTCGTTGACTTCTGAGTCTCCCGAGACTATCGCTGAACTTGAATCAACAACTTTTGAATACATAAACCACACGCAATTACATACTAAACAAAAATCAATAATTTACTTACTCTTCTGGCAAAGTGGGTGCACCATCTTCTTGACCTGGTGCTGTAACATGGTAAACACAGAAGTTGTTCAAAATCTCTCGCATATCTGGATAATTAAAGAATCCAGAGAAACTTGTTGCATCTAAAAGAAATAAAATACCCATGTTAAATGAAGTAAATGAGACTTTGTTCTATTAACGATCGACTTACAATTCAATCCCAAATCATGGTACGTCAATATGGCCGACTTCTTCGGGTCACCTTGCACGGAAACTTGGATTTCACCTTTGTCTGTGGGCACACGATTCTGCTCGCAATTGTCAACGATTGAATCGCGCCGATTGAATTGCAACTGAACCGAACGTAATTCAATATCATCCATTGGATCAACTGGCATTGTGCTATAAAATTTAATTTTCCAATCAATTATAACAAAAATATATTCGCTACCAAGTTGGAGGACGGGTAAAATAAAACACAAGTTTACTCCAGTGAAGACTATACACACGCATTTATCATCATAACAATAAAAGGAACCTCAGTTGTGGACCACAGCCACAACAAATGGCTTTGGATTGTTTGTCGCACTTTGTTTTTGTTTCTAAATAACTATATTCAATTCCATTACAGAGTTTGTTGATGTACATTTACATATATATACGAGTATTACATTACTTAGAAATTTCATGCTCAAGAATCAAGTGCAACTACTGTGGAATTGTTTCGGTGAAAAACAAAACAAATAAAAAATAAAACCGGGCATACAATGCTCTCCTGAGGCACTTTACCGCAACAAGAAGTTTTCTGTGTGTAGAGGAAAGAAAAGTTTTCACACTATTTACTCTCTCACTTTCCACTTTGAAAAACTTTACAAGTGGCTAGAATTTCCCTTGATTTTTTTTATACACTTTTTATACATTTATGTAACAACAAAGTCCTATATTCAAATAAAATTAAAACAAGCATTCACAAAAAGAAAAAAAAAAAACATTCACAAAAAAAAATAAAAAACAAACAAAAAAATAAAACAAAAAAACCTCTCTTACCCAAGTAAACGTGCCTCCTCGGCAGTGTGTGCTGGTGCTGACGGCATCTTAGTGTTCAGTGTCTTACCAGTTTTGTCCCGGTCTCTGAAATAAATACTATAAACATGCAAGCAAAGGATCTTTCCAAAAAAGTAAAAAGTTTTATCTAAAACTAAGTTTGTTGTTGTTTTTTTCCACTAAAAATGTTAATACATATTTGTTCGTCTCTTTGTTTATTTATTTATTTTTTTTTAATTTAAAGCAAAGAAAAAAATAAAACAAAGCAAACTGTCAAGTGTGTATTTGTTGTTAGTGAAAAACAGGATGGAGAGTACAAAGTAAACAAAAAGTGAGTTAAAAAAAAAATATAAAAACAGGCGCCATAGTACACTAAAAAGAAAGGACATGTATTTACAGTGAACAACATCGCAAGCGCGGTCATTCCAAGTTTACGAGTCATATATAGTTATCTCGTCGTGTGCGTGTATGTGTGTGTTTATCGTCCTTGACGAAAGTAAGGCATAATGATGACGAATCGTGCAAATGAACATTCTGTGTTATGTTTTGTTAGCCGCAAAAATAACATTCAACAACAAGATACCAAAAAAAGAAAACTCAGCCAGCAACAAGAATGTGATTCTTTTTAGTAGAGACTCAAACCATTAAGCAGAAAAAGAAAGAAAAAAACATTCAGGGACTTACATTTTTCTTTTCTCTGGATGGATGACGGGTGTGATGTGAATGTTCACAGCCTCCAACGTACTGAGCATTCATATTTTTTTGCGTCGTCATATTGCGAAAAGGTTTCCTCACGAAAGGAATACTTTTCTTTTCTTACTGCGTCAAATGCGAAGAAAATGAGTTGGTTAGGGGATTGTAGGGGATTGCCCCCACCGGAGACTTTAAGGTCAATTAGAAGCACACATTTTGTAAAGAAGTAATTTACGATGAGGAAAAACATTAAGATATGTGTATAAGCTGTTTCGTGGGAGAGATAAGAAATTTATTGCTACCCCAATTTGGGAGGGGGCGAAAAAGTTTTATTGACTTTCGGAAAGTGGTGTTTATCATGAAAGCGGGAATACGGAGTACAGAGAATGTTTACATTTTGTATCTCCTGAGGATTAGAATCCATTTGAATTGTACATACAGTTGCAATGAAGTCAATTGGTAAAATAAATAAATTAATTTTGACTTTCCAATCGAACGGTGGTGATAATGCTAACTTCCATTCCCCGTTATGCGATCACGTATTAATATTCACATAATCACACTTTTACGTGACTAGCTGCGGTGAGATTATTCGATTGCTGAATATTATTATGTATAGGTAAAAGTCTGACAGTCAGACTTCACTAAAGGCGATCGACAAATTCATGCAGAAACCCTCGTGCTTATATTGTAACATGAGTACGTGCCACACTGGCATCCTTAATTAAATAAACACACATATGTATTGACATGTTGAAGATAATGTTCTACTGTGGTGCACGCAATTTTTGAGCGGAGCCGTGAAATACAGAGAATGTAAAACTATCTGGGATCTAGAATTCTAGAATCGAGATATGTACATATATGTACACATCCATAGGTGGAAATTACATTCAATTGGAGATAATACAATCGCCAGAATCCAATATTCAAGCTTGAGCAATTCGAATCTACTCAAAGTATGCGTTTATGTCAGCGGTTCCCAACTGGTGGTCAGAAGCCGTCACCATGAGCCGCGGGCATCTCATTTTCATTTTCATCTCATAAAAAATGTTGCATCAAAAATTAACGAGGAAAGAAGATTACCCCCGACAAAGTTTTGAGGAAATAAGAACTCATCAAAGTTCACGGTTGAGACATCAGTTGAAACCTTAAGATTTAGTTCGAAATATATCAGATAATAGTAGCTATGCTTTTGAAACTTTCAAATACAACCATAGAAATCTTTAAGCAAAATGAATTTGAATTTAGCGGTAACTCGATTGTTTTTTAAAATGTGGAATACATCATTTGGCATTTAACTTATTACGGAATTGATTACCGAAACATTGGCACGCGTTAGAAATGCTAAACTATTCAGGTAAAGTGAATTACGGTGAATCACTGGAGTTGCAGTTGAGACAGATCTGTCTTCTCCAAGACACGATTTGAAAAGCCTACACTGTGAGCCCTACTTTCAATCTTCTTGCAGTAAGTAATATTACAAAATGTGCTATTTTGCACATCCGAAATTTGTCGATAAGCCAAAAGAGTTTTTCAAATCGAAGTTAGAAAGTTTGAAGAAAATGAAGCTAGAACCAAGTGGCTCAAAATTTGAATCTGCTGAAAAAACATCCATTCGAAAGAAAACACATTCAATTGGTGAGACGCCAATAAAGCCATGTTTGCTGAAGGTTTCTGAGAATGTTTTAAATGACGATGCTGAGCGAAATTTCTTTTGGAAATTGCTCTTTCGAATAACACTGTCAAGTTGCGAATTGACAAAATGTAGGATGATGTTGAAGAACAGCTTCTGGTTAAGTTGAAGCAATCTCCATTTTTCGGTTTGCAATGTGATGAATTCACTGATGTGTCGCAGTGTAGTCAGCTGCCGGTCTTCGTGAGATATTTTGACAAAAGTTGCAAAGGACGTCAAACGTAATCAGTGAATACTTTAAAACTAGTCAAATTTCATGGGCAAATAAATCTGGCTTTTGTAGTGATAGGGCACCTTCTATAATTGGCTGTCGAACTGGTGCATCAACCCTTGTGAAGAAAATTGTGACAACTCGTTGGTTAATACACCGATAAGCTCTAGCATCAAAGACTCTTCCAGCAGTTTTAAATTCTACTTTGAAACTAGCAATTAAATTGGTCAATTTAGTAAAAAGAAGTGCACATTTGAATCGACTCAATTTGTAACTACAAGGATCCGGCAACTAAAAATTTAAAGGATTCGGCAAATATTTTCATCATTCATCGAACTTCAGAATGATCGCAGCTGCAAAGAATGTTTTGAGTCTGGAATCAGTCTCGAAGAATTTTGATGTGAAAAAGCGAAGACATATCCCAATATTCAAAAAAACCCACTGCAATATCTCGTGATGTTTTCCACAAGATATCTATGTGAATAAGGCTTTTCGGGCATGTTGCTGATTAAAAACAAGCAAAGAAATCGCTTAGGAAAATTACATGCGACTAGCATTGAGCTCAATTGAACCACGAATTCAAGGTCTTGCGAGATCTATGGTGCTCAAAAGTCGTCCTCAAAATAAAAAAACCTTTTTTTTTATCTAGGGAACATTTGGAGGAGGGGGCCGTGGTCATTTTAGAAATCAGCTGAGTGGGCCGCCTGCCCCAATGAGTTGGGAACCACTGGTTTATGTGAATGGAAAGTTAGATATAAAATTAAGTTAACCCTTAACGACCCATACAAATTTATATTTCGGTGCGGTTTACATTGAAATCATTTGATCATGTTTCTAGAAAGTGTGCGTAATAACGAAAATAACTAATTATGATAACGTCTGAGTAGTTATCTCTCCTTAATTTTTGTAGTGAGAGTCAATGTCAAGTCTTTGTTTTGAATTGTCAATCTTCAATTTTAGTGTTGTGGTAAGAGATTTCTTAATTTCTTTCGAGTGTGTATCGTCTATAAATGACGAAGGAACAAATTTGTGAATTGTACTACAATGTTTTGGCCGGAATGTCACCACAGAGAATGTTCACATCATTACCTCTGCTTAATAATCTCAAGAGCAATGGATTGACATTGCTGAGGACGCTTCTAAAAAAATAACCATGTGGCGATGCATCAATCGAAAGACCGCGAAATCTATTCAACTTTGTTTGGTTTTAGAGCCGAAGCAACGATATGTTCGTATATATCCCGAAGAATAAGAAAGCCGTAATTTTGATATCCAGCATGAATTCCAATGGGGCAATCGATACGACAACTGCAGCTATAAAATCATACAAATCATATTCGATTATAACTCGACTAACGGTGGAGTAGATCATAATGGAGTTATACGACTAAACGTAGAACTAATTGGTGTCCTTTGGCGTTATTCTAGAATATAATTGATGTTGCTTGTTGAGAGCATGAGCATGTAAACTATTCCTGAAATAACTGGCCCGAGATATATGCTTGCCATCGATTCAAGCTCGGAGCTTAGATCCACTGACAACGCGATTCTATTTATCAAAACAGCAATGGGAAGCGTACTCGGCTCGCGAATCGAAAGTATGCACTTCCATTTCGCTTCCACAACCAATCGAAGATTGAGATAGACCCGTCGTTTGAAACACTAAAGCGCACGTTACTAGGAAAAACTGTTTGTTATCAATTCGGATTCCCCGACTTTTGCATGAAAAATACATACTCGGCCCGGATAATCGAGTTACACTCAGAGGGTTTTACACGGATTTGTAAAATGCCTGTTACACACGGATAAGCGATAAAGACGGATTATTGGAACACGGTATGTTTCTACTGTATATGATGCATAACAAAAAAAAAATGTTTCTATACAAAATGTACTAGGTGGTACCCGGGTACCACCCATGGGCACTTCCGCCATAGGTTTGAAAAATGGTAAAAAAAACACATGTTTCTTTAATTTTTTTTTTCAAAAACTTTTTGTTTTTATTGCGTGAAAATTGTTTTCTAAAGATGTCATGGAATCTCAAAAAAATCGCAACAGTAGGAAAAAAAATATTTACGTTTGAATGTCCAAAAAATAGGTCGTTGAGATTTAAAAAAAACTAAAACCTGACTACGGGAAAAACTAGCTAAAAAGTACGAAACAAGATGAAACGAAACGATGATGTTCAGAGTATAGCCATGGTCACATGCCGTTATAATAATGTACATATATGTAAGGCTATACTCTGAACATCATCGTTTTGTTTCATCTTGTTTCGTACTTTTTAGCTATAGTTTTCCCCGTAGTCGGGTTTTGGTTTTTAAAACTTAATTTTTTATTTACAACTTTTTAGTTTTAGAACATATGTAGAATGTAACTTGTAGGTAAGCAATGACGTGTTCTACTTGTCAAACCATTTTATTTGATATCCACCATGTTGGTGCGTCCGCCATATTGAATTTTCTGTAACGTCACATAGCCTCCAAACAAACAAACAAACCCAGCCTGTGAAAATCAAAACCCTTCATTTTGCCTAGTCGGATAAAAATTAACATAATTTTAAGTTTTGCATACCCCTGATGCATTTGACTTAGGTGACCTGTTTAGAGCCATAGAACTTTATAGTTTTGTACATACCTACTTCAAATTTCGTAAGTTAACGTATTATTAGCTCAAGACCGAATAAATTATTACAGAAAGATCGAAATGTTATTAACTTATCTAATAATTAAAAATATAAAATATACATATGTAAACATACACGGGTGAACCGAAAACAAAACGCAAACCCCACTTAAGATTTAACTATAGAAGGCTTGGCTACTAGATTTATACTCACAGATAACAAATATTTATCAAATTCATGATTATTATGGAATCAAGGTCATGTTTTCATTAATTTTATAAATGTCTGTACAAATTGAATTTAATCAACTCAACCATCATTAGATGACTCAGATACAATCTAAGATTTATAATATTCTAAACGCATTATGGCTACATTCAATTTATTTATTTATTTATTCATCTACAAACTTAGGATATTAATTTATTTTATTTATTTATTTATTCATCTACAAGCCTCAGAAATTAAATTGACAACATAAAAAGTCTAACGACATTTCTATTAATAAAGTTCGTCTTGGTATTTAATAATTTATCTGACAAATGTTACAAACTTTTATATCTACACTCTACACACATATGTACCTACTCAAGTGCTGTCATGCCAAATTACGAGCAAATTGTCATTCTTTTCAGAAAACAAATATCCCATAGAGTATACGAGTACTTCCCACACCGGAATACTACTCCCTAAGCTGACAGACTGGCAAAATGCATAGCAAAATCGAGTAATATAATAACAAATGAAAATATTATTGAATCACATTGTGCATTGTAACCCATCCAATAAAGAAGTTCCTTCACCTATCCATTTTGATTACGTCAGACGCCAAAATGAGGACGCATAAAATGTACTTTTTGCAGCTGCCCACCTCGTATGTGCCTGGGGAACGGGATGAGCCATGCATTGGTAATGGTTCTCAGGAAGTTGTTCCAAATGAGAATGCATTTTTTTTTTCACCTCTTCCCACAACCGGTTGTAGGTACCATGTAAATGGTTCCACGAAAAATATTGTTATCATCCTTCCTGCTTTTTTTTGTTTTGGCAAAAATCCAAACGAGTTCCTCTTGCACTTTTAATTGTACGAGTACATGGCGTGATGGATTACAACAGCGCTTGCTATGAAAGCTCAGCTCATCTGTGCTAAAAGAAAAACCATCGCATACTGGAATAACAACCAAGATATGAATTTGTCTTGCCGTGCTCTCAGGCTCACTGGTTTAAGATGAACCCACATTCGACCAGTGTAAACTAGTTAAAGCCGGCAAAATGACAGAACCACGACGAGTTTAAGTGCGCGCATACTTATTCAGAAAATGATTAACCGTTTTACTATAACCGATTTGTTTACGTAGTGAGAAAAATACAAAATTTGAAATGCAATCAGAGAAGTACGTTAAGTGTACATAAGCGAAATGAATGATATGGGAATGGGAATGCATTGTTTGGTTCTTGGTTGACAACAAAAAGCTGAATTAAACTGGTTCAACTTCATTTCAGCGGGCTTAAACAAGATTTTGGGGAAGGTACGACGCAGATGATACTTTATCAACTAGCGCCGCAGTCAAATCGATGGTTCATTGTATTTACAACGAATACAACATGATTCAGAGTGTATTTTAATTTTTGAACTGGACTGGATACGTTGATTCAGCGTAATTCTCTGAAGCTGGATTTTATTTATTTATTTATTCAGCGCAATGTTTTGGTTTACATATGAGACAGCTGTTTTCTAGTAAATAGCGGTATTTATCACAAACATATCTTTTTATTCATACCATACCTGAAAAAATTTTAACACTGCTGAATTGGAATGTACGTTACATGTACATAATGTGTCATTGTCATGGCATTACGCCTGCTGTGCTGCCAAGTAGCTTTAAAAATATTTCTAAGTGGAGATACATCTGTTTTTTTTTTTAATTATTCGAAAATGAAAACGCAATATTTTGTTTTAATAACTTCAGCTAATGTGACAGAGCTGTGAGTCTAAATAAAAATGTATACCATCTTTTGTTTATGAGTGTTTAAACACAAAAGCCTGCACAAATGACATAATAAAAATTAAATACATTGTAAGGCTGCTTGCATAAGAATTTTTAACTGAAAGCCGGTCTAGCTACGATATTAGAAGAAATGAAGAGATAATGAAAACAGGAATTTATTGGCTGACGTACCAAAGATAAATTCAAACAAAAGCATGGAATACTTTGATGAGATATAAATCAGCGCAAAAACAATGACGATAAACTTTCTAATATGAATGTAATTGAGAAATAAAATCATGGTGTAAAATGCCTTGTAACCACAGAAATATGTTCTCGTACATTGACATGGATTACTAGTGGTTACCCGGTGCGCTTCGCTACACCCATTGAAAACAGTGTTTATGTCATAAATCTGTGGCAACAAGGAAAAACAGCATAAGTCGTTTTTTACAACTTTTTAGGAGAGCAGTTGAAAGGTTTGACGTTAGCTTACAAAAATTAATGCATCGTATAAGAAAGTTGTTTATACAGAAATAAAGATGAGAAAAAAATATTTTTATACAATTACTTATGGTTGCGTTCGTTTCATTAACTGCTGGAGCATAAGAACATATGTCAAAAGCTTACGGAAAATCTTTACTATTATGCTGTTTTTCCATATGCATGTTTGCGGAAAAATTACTAATGTTGTTTTTTGCTGGTCTATAGCTCAGCAGCCGTTAGAGATAAAAATAAGAAAAAAACATGGCAAATAGAATCGAATATTGCGCATCTGGTGGTGTAAAAAACTCAATTTCGACATAAGTTGACTTATGTTGTTTTTCCTTGTGGCCACAGAAATATAATGAGATTTTTTCGAGTGATTTTTGCGAATAGTATTGACTCTTGTGGAGAATTAAATGCCGACAACTCTATTTGGATTAAAGAAAACTGTCCAAACAATACTATCCTAAAAACTTAAAAACTTACTGAACTTAGACAATATGTATATGTATTTGTTATGAAGCGAGAAGTGCACGTGAATCAAAAGTTAGCTGTTAGATGTCACCGTGCATTGCTGTAGTAATAATTTTGAGATTTTGGTTTTCATGGCCGTCTATCGGAAAACTTGAAAACTTTTGATTTACAAATATTTCTTACTTCATAACAAATATATTCTGAAAGTTTCAGCTCAATCGGATGGTTTTGAAATGTTCGTGTTCCAGCGCCATCTATTGGGAAACTGGAGAACTTTTGATGTACGAACATTTCTCAATTCATTCAATCAATTCAAATATATTGTGTACGTTTCAGCTTAATCGTACGGTGAGTTTAAAAAATGTTAAGTTCCAGCGAAATCAAGCGAAAAACTTGAACTTTTTGGATGTACAAACACTTCAAACATCAGAAAAAGTATATAGTGTAGGTTTCAGCTTAATCGGAAGGTTAACTTATGAGTTTTGGGGTATCAAACGAACAGCTCATTTTTATATACACTCCATTCATAACTAAAGGGTGATTTTTTAAGAGGTTGAGAACTTTTTTTAAAAAAAAAACACAAAAAATTCGAAAAAATGAATGAAATATTTATTTGAATCGATAGCTTGAACCTTGCAATTTAATGTTTAAAGATAATTTCATGCAAATGTTGACCGCGGCTGCGTCTCAGGTAGCCCATCCGCTGAGTCCAATTTTGGCATACTCTTTCACACATATCGGCCGGTATCTCACGAATGAATGCATGGATGTTGGCTTCCAGTGCGTCAATCGAAGCGGGCTTGTCCCTATAGACATTAGCCTTGACATACCCCCACAAAAAATAATCTAATGGTGTCAAATCGCACGATCTAGGCGGCCAATTGACCGGCCCGAAACGTGAAATTAACTGTTCACCAAACTCGCCTCGCAATTGCGCCATTGTTTCGCGTGCTGTGTGGCATGTGGCACCGTCTTGTTGAAACCACATATCATGCAAGTCAAGAACTTCCATTTCGGGCAAAAAAAAGTTTGTTATCATCGCTCGGTAGCGTTCACCATTGACAGTAACGCTGCGATTCGCATCATCTTTGAAGAAATATGGCCCAATAATGCCGCCGGCCCATAAACCGCACCAAACAGTGGCTTTTTCGGGATGCATTGGTAGCTGTTGCAATGCTTCTGGCTGATCTTCACTCCAAATGCGGCAATTTTGCTTATTTACGTACCCATTCAACCAAAAATGAGCCTCATCGCTGAACACAATTTTTCGATAATGAACATTTCGAACCGAGCATGAATTTTGATAGTAAAATTCAATAATTTGCAAGCGTTGTTCATTTGTAAGACGATCCATGGTTAAATTGCAAACCAAACTGAAGCTGTTTGACAGTGACACAAGGTACTAAACACACGTCAGCTGTCAAAACCAGTGTTGCCAAAACCAAACCAGCTAAAAAATCACCCTTTATATAGCCACCTTAAAATCTTTACTTATAGTATAATAACGGTACTTATTTGCTTATATTTTTATTTTAAAATAATTATAGGGCAAAAATATTATCTTTTTAAGATATAAAGTATAAACATGAGTTCAATATTCGAAGGTATTCCCATAAAAACACATTTTTAGCGTTTCATAACTATATAGCCATATATAAAAATTGGGTCTGATTTAATTCTGCTTCCATTTGTGATCGAAGTTTTATGCTGAAAACATAAAAAATAAGTTAAGTGAACAATGCCACGCGGAAAATACTTGTCCGAACAGGAAAAAGGTAAAATTTTGGCGTTTAAACAAGAAGGTCTCACTTTGCGGGAAATTGGTCGAAAAATTAATCGCCATCATTCGACTGTGTCAATTTTCCTACAAGATCCAGACGCGTACGGATCACGCAAACCAGGGGGACCAAAAAAAAAATTGTCTGAGCGGCAGGAGCGACATCTGGTGAACACGGCGAGTAATTCAACGAAGAGCCTCAATCAATTAAAAGCTGAGCTGGACCTTAATGTGTCAAGAACTACTGTGCATCGGACAATTTTAAGGTCTGGAATTTTAAAGCATTCCAAATTAAAGCCGATGCCAAAACTTAGTGCTAATCATAAAGTAGCTCGACGAGAATTCGCGCGGATAAACATAAACCGCGACTGGAATAAGGTGAGCAAAAGAGTCTTGTTAGGTTTAATCTTTAAATTCAAAATTATAAATAATTTATTTTCAAGGTCATCTTTTCTGACGAAAAGAAGTTTAACCTCCATGGTCCAGATGGCTTCCAGTGCTATTGGAGGGATCTACGGAAGGATCCGATGTACTTCTCAAAGCGAAATTTCGGTGGTGGCAGCCTAATGGTTTGGGGTGCATTTTCATCCCTTGGAAGACTCCGATTAGCTTTTCCGTCAACAAAAATGAACAGCGCAGAATACATCGGAGTTATTCAACAGAATTTGGTACCATTTTGGCAACAACATCGGGAAGTAGGCCTCATATTCCAACAGGATAACGCGTCAATACACAATAGCAGGGCTAGCAAACTATGGTTCGAACAAAATCAAATTGAAGTTCTTGACTGGCCAGCGTGCTCGCCGGATCAAAATCCGATAGAAAACCTATGGGTAATTCTGGTCCATAAAATTTACGGAAATAACAGACAATATTCTTCAGTTAAGCACCTTAAAACGGCTGTGGAAAGAGCTTGGAGAGAAATTCCGCAGCAAACTCTCCAAAACCTGGTTGACAGCATGCCAAACCGATTATTTAGCTTGATCGAAAATCGGGGTAGTTCAACAAAATATTAATTTAATTAATTTTTCCTTTTTTTTGGCTAAAAATCACATATTTGTTTAGTGGCTGTATAGTTATGAAACACATGAAAATTAGTATTGTGTGCATTTTTTGTAAATAAACAAATTTTGTTTGTTTTATTTGATTTTCTAAAATTTGGTTAAAAGATATTTTTATTTTTCTCCTTTCCAACGGTTTTAATTGAATTTTTGACGGTGGCTATATAGTTATGAGATGGGGTGTATAAAGAAGAAGATAATGTTTAGTACAACAAAGCAGTAGCAACATATTAATCGTTGCGACAGTAATGCATGTAGATGTTTTCAAACACATTGTGTTGGAAGTGCATCAAGGTAGGTAGGTAGAAGTGGTGGTTTCGATGGAGGGAAACCCAAATAGCGCGTGGAGCGCCGTTTTGATACCACAACCTCAGGTGACCCGTTTATTTGAAGGTAATGTTGTGATATTTATATCCATCCTGTGGAATTTAGGAAGAGGATCAGAAGTGCATCTAGTGTTATTGACTTTTTCCGAGTTGTTCGGACTGGAATGATGCACGCAGAAACGTTTGTTTGTATAGTAGCACCAAAGCGTTAAAGAAGCTACTGTAATGCCGCAACGGATTGTATGTACAGCATTTTATATCTTTTACCATTAGGTCACAACCCCCCAAAATTTAACACAAAAGTCTATTTGTCTTCTCAAATAAAAAATAAACTTGGCACTACTGCGGATATATTTTAATAAAATGTACAGCTACTGTCATAAATAATCCCAAATTGCTCATCTAAACTCATGTCCATGTTTGGGGCCATTTGAAGTGCATTAACCCAACAGAGCACCAAGGGAACCGTAAAACTTTTTGGCAATCGTTCAACAAACAGCGACATCGGCAAATATGTAATTCTCGTTCTACAAATAGCCTTCCTGGCTTCCCTATCTCCCGATCCCTTTACAATCTTCTCAAACCGCCCTATTTACACAAAGGAATAATAATTAAAGTCAGCCGGTATTCTAGAGCTTATGCCAATACCACCAGCAGTGGTCTGGTAGTGCCTTATCGATTCGACCCGAACTGCGGGGGTTGGTTGGTTGGTAGCAGCACTTCGATATTTCCGTCGATATGTACCTAGATACATTTGTATGTATCTCGTCAGTTACGTATACAATAGATTTTTGAGCGCTATTGTACTCAACTTCGCACTTATGTAGTTAACATGCTAATAGTGTTTTAAATGATTTTTCATGAGATCATGCAACCGTTCTTTATCGCTGTTTAGACAATGTATGAGTTTAAGTCATCTAATGAGTTGCAATATATATTTTAAGCGAATGTGGCAACCGAGCAAAATATAACCCACAAACATTTGTCCGCTTGAACGAATTTCCACATCCTCGTGGTTGAACACTATTGATTTTTTTTTTTTTTTTTGCTGGAATCGCCATAACGTCTGGTTGCCGCCGGCCGTCGCAAAAAAGGCGATGGATATACAGAGGCAACGATAACAACAACGGCGACAACACATTCGTCTGTCTACACTGTCATATATTATTAACCTAATTTGTTGAATTAAAGAACACGAAGAACTGCCTTCCACACAGCAACCAGGTACTCAAGCCTAGGGCTCCCCTTAATGACCGAGTGATGGTAAAAAGTGCTGTCACATCACAACCACTATTGCAAGGGGTTCTTTAGTAGCGCTACTTCAAGGTGAAGTGGGTGGAATTTATCATCATCAATTTTGGCCTGAAATCGGAAACAAAGCAAAGATTCTCTTTCCCTTCTGTTTGCTGTTGCCTAACCCCTAACGTAATGAAAATCAATAATTTCATTTGGTCACTTTTGATTGTAGTTTGAATGGCATAGGGGATTGGGGGGTATCGGTGATGTACTGGTGGATCAAGTATTCATTCACTTCAAGTGTGGTTTTGACTTTTGCAGAGGGTTGTCTTAACTGGATTTAACTAATCAATTTTTGACTTGAATATTGACACGAAAATAGTTATATCCGTACATCTACCGGGGTATTAAAGGACTAATCAGTTAGCATGTATCTCAAAGTATTAAATTTATTATGTAACATGTATGTACATATGTTATCAGAGGGTGACTACCAAATATTAGATTTAAGCCGAACAGCCATATGAAGTACCCGACGACTGGACACAGCCAAAACAAAATAAAACAACAACGCAAGAGTGAAATTACAAAATCGAAAAAAAACACTGATTGGAGGTATTTTCCGTGCGTGCTGTCGCAGCTTTCGTCCCAGCAATTCAATGTTTATCGAAAATTCAGAAACTTTGTCGTCGAAAACCGTCAAAATATGACTCTGCAGATGCGGCGCCTTTCTTAATTTCGAGGTTAAAAATGCATTTTATAATTTTTGATATTTAAACATCTTAGCTCTCGGTATGGGCCTCACGATTCTCTCGCCGTCACGTGGGCAACTAGCAACTGTGCCATAATCCGCTGCCTGTGGCCGGCAGTTGACCAAAAAAGATCAACATATCTTTAATAATGGGAAAAAGCCAAATCCACATCGTCGGTGCATCTTTACAAATGACTTCTGTAGAAGCTGCATGAGGATGAAATAGAATCTGTATAGGAGACTTTCTATGTCACTGCCCGGCTCTCCAAGAACGGAGCATATCTTGTATGGGAGCACGGCTCTTCGACTGCCTGCACGACTTGGCTAAGAACAAAATGGTTTTGGTAAACGCATGTTCCAACATGCACAACGACGGTAAACACAATAGACCCTTATGACCTCTGAATGAAATTGAACCTACTGCAAACAACTCTCCTAATCTTTCCTAACGTAGTGCTAGAGGGCACTTTTTTTGTTCAGTCACGCTCCAGCGAACACTCTTCAAATCCCGACAGAATTTCCGTATTAGATCACGGGAGTCAAAAAATTTAGTTTAGAAATGAGTTCGAAATTGACTAAGATTGGAGGCTGCGGCATCTTAGAAACAGAGAACAGGAAATGGTTTAAAAGAGAAGACGAGAACTTGCTCCTGGGACATGCTTTGCTATTTGTTATATGTTTGTTGTTACAGATCCAAATATGTTTTCTTTTTCAAGATCAATGTCGTTTTGCTATATTTCATGGGGTTCCTCGGATAATAATTGTTTTTTTTAATTATCTTAGTTTCAATGTACAATAATTGCATTTCTGGTGAAGTCTTAGTCAGCGCTGTGCTGCGTTTTTTTTTATGAAATCGAGTAAGTTGCATGTTCTTTTGGCATTTGAAAAGTTTGTATGTAATAAGTAATCTCTGGAACTACTGAACCGATTTCATAAATTCTTTCACTAATAGAAAGCTACGCTATCCCAAAGGGCTATAGGTCATAATCCGATATCCCAAAGTGCCAGAAACATAAAAAATTATTTTTTCTATCTATTTATTGAAGTTGACTCATATTATCACTCCTAACATTACAGTTACATGAATTGTAAATAAAAAAATTGTCGCATGAAGTCTATGGCGTAAATTTATAGTCAACTCCACTTTATCAATTTAACTCCGTACTAGTTATACGCAACTTTAGACTTAAAAGCATACTTTAACTTTTTAGTATGCCTCTAAATAATTTCTACTTCGCAACGTTCATATGAAAAATTTCATTCGAACACACATAAAAGTGACAGTTTGAATAAAAAAAAACTTATAAGTCTAATTATAATATTAAATATTTAATACGAGGTTGGGGTGTTTTTAACTTCAATACGAAGCGATAACGATAAAGTGGGCTTTATGACGACTACTTAATGACAACATTAACCGTGATTATATTAAGCGACGTGCACTATATTTGCATTTTTTTTTTTTTTTTTTGTATTTATTTTAGGTAATTTTCTGTATAATAAGAAGTATGTTCTTTAAGAGTGCACAGTTTGCATATGGTATGTTACATTGGAACACATTTTAGGTATACTAACTAACATCAATTGTATGATCAAATATATTGTCTCTTTTTCCCCCTTTTGTACTCTTTTATCTTCGTACCTATAAAATGTTTTGCACAGCGCGAGCCAATGGGAAAAGTTAAGAAAGACGAAAGAGGAGATACCAAATCGCATTGGGCTTAAATGTTTGTAAATCCTAATGAGAGCGAAAAATGGTATCTTTATAACAGGCGAGTAGACAATAAGATGCCGGCAATAAGGAAGAAGCAAGTGTTGGATAACAGTTGATTTATATACATTCATATACATATGTAAATACAAAGGAATCCAATAAGATATAAAAGGGCTGTAGCTTTCGGCTACAGTTCGCTAATGGGAACCATCGTGTTAGAATGATTATTAGATTTATTTGAGCGTAGCTAATAAATGAATTACAATATTAAAAAAAAAAATTCCCTTTCGTATTGTTTTTGTATTAAATTATTGATAACAACAAAATTACATTGTCTTCCAAATAGCAAGATTCTGGATATTTCCACGTGATGCTGATGATGGTAATTATGGTGTCCTTTCTATGAACATTTGGTGTGATTCTATAAAGTCTTTCGACTTGAGCAACTATCAGATGCATGCTGTGCAAATGTGGCAACAAAAATGACTCAGAACTGCACTCATATCAGTGCGAAGTAGCGCATTCTTATTGCAGCGAATCACATTTGCACAACGTCACAAAGGACCTTAGCAGTCATCTCTTTTTCTACCACTAATATGACTTCATATTCCCGATAGGAAAATGTTATTGCACATTGTCCTGTGTGTCTGTGTGTATGGCAATTTAACTCATTGTGGCTAAAATCAATGCTATCGCGCTTAACAACTTCTGTTTTCCTTTGCCCTGCTCGCGTGCCCCCAATGACGAGTCGTACCCTTTTATATGACCATGATTCTGTTACTTTGATACTTTCAATGCGAATATTGTTTAACTGGCTGCGAAATGGTACTTTCACGTTTTATTATACTCCAAACCGATACGAAAATGACAAAGCAACAACAGTTATAATGATCCATGCAGAAGTCTAGCGGAAATAATATCCTCTGTATGTAGAGTTCCTATTGATTCATGGAGTCATGAATGGTGCTTGCTTGTGATGTTGAGACGAGCACTATATGGGTGCATTTCATAGGGTAAAATGCATATGTCCAAAATTAAATACTACATAGAAAAGAAAACTACTTACAGTGGACGCTCGATATAGTGAACATCGATATAGTGAACAATCCAATATAGTGAACACACATTTTATACAGGCTATTCTAAATAGTGAACAAACGAGAATATTATTTGTTTGTTTCACAGCTTGTGGTTGTTTTTAGTGCAAGAACCAAGTGCGTGTTGCTTATTTTGTTATTTTTTGAACGATATTCTTTGTGACCATGTCACTTAAGCTCAACTTAAGTTTGTTGTATTTTTGTTTTTTTTAAGTACATGGAATGTATTATGTTTTTTACGGAAGAGTTGTTTTTGTTAAAAATAAGATATTCTTTCTTATAAATATTGGCTTGTTTTTTTAGTAATCGCAAAGAAAAATTGTAATTATATTCTATTTTCGATGAATTGTACGTAAAAACATACACATTTTGATAAAATTTGCTTCAATGAGTCCAATGTTACAATGAACAATCTGGTTTTTATTAGTTCACTATATCGAGCGTCTACTGTATTTTATTTCCCTAGAACCTTTTAGTGCTTAACAATGTCAAAGCCCTAAATGACGGTTTATACGAGCATCAATGAAATGCAATTAAATTTAAACTTTTTTTTTTAAATTATCGACAAAACGGTTTGGTTTGTTTTACCCTTCGAGATACCCTTTTGTATTGTACACACACATCCATACATATAACATGAAAATATCAACAAAAAAAATTCGAATACATCATGAAAGACAAGAAAGGACTACGAATAAACAAAGAAACATCAAGTCAGCATAAGCTATTTATTATATAAAAATACCGTTACACCAACCCTCTGAATAGCTTACTCAACTTAACATAATATGTACATACTTAAATTTTGTTACACAAAAATATAAAATAAAACAACTTGGGGCTTACCTCGATCCGACAATTGTTGGACGTCCTTTGAAGGCCACTAAATCATCTGTATCACTGCCGCCATTGCTACTACCAACTACTTGACCGATTGCTCGCTTAACAGACTCGAACACCGATTGTGGCCCGGTGGGTTCTGTTGTCTGATTGTAGATGGCGCTATTTGGGTTATCACCCAACGATACATAGCCACCCTCAGCCTGTGGCATTTTCTTCTCCGTTTTTAATTGGTTTTTTACTTCTCTCTTTCTCTCAAATACTTATCTGGTGATGGTGATGGTCTGCGTTTGTTATTTCTATTTGGCCAGTCAAAGCGTTGCGTGCGCGTTGCGTGAGCGTTTTCAGCAAAGCAACAATCCAATTGCAAATATTTTTTATAGCCAATTTAAGAAGGCAAGTTCTGTTTGTTTGTTTTTTTGTATATACTGTACACACATACATATATACATATAGGTATATATAGATATTATATATATAGTATATTTGTTATCGAAGAGAATATGATTATGTGCGGTGGTGGTAGTGGTTGGTGGGTGTTGCCAATGTACATTATATAGTTTAACATTGGGGTCATATTGATTTTTTTTTTTTTTTGTTTTTTGGTTATGTTTAGATTTTTGTTTTTGGAAACAAATGTTCGCGATAAAATCAAACACGGAAAAAATAGAAAGAAAAAAGAAAAATAGAAATATAAACATAATTAAATAAATAAAATTGAACGAAATTGGAAAGTAATGCAAACAAAAAAACCAACCGAAAACCGAAATACTTTGATAGATATAGAATTTGTGAGAGTAGGTGTGTATGAGGGACGTGATAGCATTAGACCTATGTGGTGGTGGTGGTGGTGTGTGTTTGTGTGACGATGACGTGATATTGCAATGAGTGATGTGGGGATGTGACGTACGTTAATTTAGATTAAACATTTTAATAGTGTATAGCACAGAGATAGCACAACAATGAGTACAGTCACGCTCGAAGCCGGCGCGAGACTACTTTCGATTGCCATAAAGAAAAATAAGAAACAAAACAAAGAAAAAGAGAGAACAAAAAAAAACTAAGTAAAAGCTTTTAAAGCAAGCAAATGACCAAACAATGTCATTAGCAAGCGGCACAATAGCGTATGTGCTCGGCGATAAAATTGCGCATTACGAATAAATAAATTTGTGTTTAAGTATAGGTAAGTCTCAGAAATATTAGACGAGTTGTATTTTCAGCATGATAGCCCTGTTTGAATTGAGTGTGATAAATTATGGCACAATTATTCCGGCGGGAGTTAACATTCATGATGGCCGGCAAGTTTATTTAAGGTCTAATTTGCAAGATGATAAGTGGTTACGTTGTTTAGACACCTTCGATGATGTAAGCAATGTTTTTGAGATTAGATTTCATGACAGACGTCACGGAATGTAGTCTATCTTTGATCACAACGATGATAAACAGAATAATACCGTTGACAAGATCTTATCGAAAAGGAGATATGATGGAAATAAATTTAGAATTCCAATTTTTTAAATTCATGCACTCACTTAAAAACTTAAATGCATCAATGAAAATTAAGGCGAAGCAATTAATATTTCCGTTTTATTGAGTGCGACAGTGCTATAATTTTATGGGAATCAACTACATACTCGTAACCTTAAAATGTATTGTAACAATTTTTATCTAAGGTCAAATTCTCAGGCCCGGAACTCTTTTGTGGCATAAACTGGGCAACAATCTCAGGCTTAGTTAACAAAAGGGGACATAATCTCCGACCCTCTCATTAAAGAAATGTCCCAGGGCTTAGACAAGCCAAACTGTTAATTAAGCCTTATACCCACCACAGGGAACTTATTAATCACGATAAGAAGGATATTAGGTATCTTTCAAATTTCCCTTTCCGGTCATTGCCAGTTACAATACCACCTAAACAAGTTAGCCCTGTCTAGCGAGACCGATTGTCGACTCGGTTTAGAGGAGGACGACACAGCCGAGCACCTCCTTTGCGGTTACCCGGCACTTTTCGGAAGAACTCCTTAGACCTTAAGAATTAACAAATGCGTCAACCAAGGGCATACTTGGACTAATTAGTGTCCTTTGATACAATAGATAATTTAGGTCGAAGTATCAGCCGTGGGACAGGATCCGTTTATAAAAAAAAAAAAAAAAAAACAAAGAAAAACTTGAACTTCTGCATCTTTAAACAACATCTGACTCACGAATTCCCTTGCTTATTCGAAAATGGCTCCGTCAACCATTTAGACCATTGCATATATAAATGCTTAAAAAGTTGCTTACCGCATCTGCATCTGCCGTTTTAATTAAATCCAAATAAAGTCACAAGCAAATAGCAGTAGTTACCCTCTGCATAATTGTATCTTCCCTTGCCCCGGACTGGCTGGATTGTCGCAATTTAAATTTATATTAAACCTCTGATGACAAAGCGATTATGGGTTGTGCAAAGCTGCTACGAAGATTACACGTCAGCATATACTCGTACTCGTTTGTTTTTCAGTGTGGAGTGGAAAATGTGTCAAACACGAGCCAAAGGGACAAACAAAGCATTGCTATGGCAACAAGAAGAAGCAAAAAGCCAAACTAAGTATAAGCTTCTGCTGGACTAAAGAGCGAATAAAATGCTAATGCGTGACGAGCTAATTAGCCACCCTTACTTATACTAAGAAAAACTGAAAGCGTTGGTGTTTATTCCCTTGTTAGGTCACGTTAAGTCCAAGTGGACGCATGTAAGTGCGTTACATTTGTGCAGGTACTACGACAACGATGACATACAGTCACCGTCAGAGTAATTTCGTTGAAAGGTTTCCGCAATGCAATTCATATGCATGAGGGGGTTCTACCCGCGCCCCCAGTTGGTGACACAGCAATAGTCACATAAACACTAGCTATAGAATCAGGTCGAGCAACGTTTTCAACATATATGCTGGCCTCTGTGACGTGTTTGTTGTTGCTACTGCTGCTGCTGCCTTAATATTAAATAATTGTGACCCAATTTCGATGCATGGTGGTAGCACTAGGCCGAAATATCTCCGCATAATCGGTAAAAGGATGTGGTACGTATCACATCCGTAGAAATGCAAATGCATGTCTCATATGTCAGTGTCACCGAAATTTTTGTGTCGCAAATGCCTTTTAGGAGTTCGATTTTTTTTGTTTGTTCCTGGGGTAAGTTGGCGCTGTTTTTCTGTGTAACCCTTTTAAAAGTTCACACTATTGCCGTGGTAACTACATGAACCGGATACGACTCCATGGCTAACCGAGGTTTATCCTGTACGAATATGCGGTTAAGCTGCAACGTGCATATAAACACAGCAGAGGGCTCTGCTCTGTTGTAACCACAACAATGGTAGTGATGGCTGCGGGAGGATCATGAATCATGAAACCTCCGCATGTGGTGCAATGAAATATACCGAATGCATTTATCGATGACGATGCGAGGTTTTTTTCTTGCGGATTGTACTTTTTTCGGAGACAATTTTTCTTAATAATGAAATTTTCACTAAAAAATAATTATTTGTGAGGTACATCTGATTTAAGGTCAGAGAGAATTTCTGCATAATTGTTGATCACTCAGATATTCGACCAATTCGATGACGAGCACTGTACATTTGAAGCTAAAAAGCGGAGTTCCACAAGGAGAGCATCTTGCCACTGTACTTGTTCTACCATTATTAACAAAGTGTTGTGTATAATGGAACCAGTAGAATCAACTTTTAAATACCTTGGATGAGTTCTTGAAGCTATCATTTCGATGTCGACTGAACGATAGCAAGAGTCACATTTATGAGCAGGTTTTTGTTTTCCATCTGGTTCTTCTTGCGACATACCAATGTTTTGTCGATTTTTTTTTCTATTAAGATTTCAGCTCTGTGAAAAATAAAAATATTTACTTGGTGGGAGACTCGTAACTTTGTTAAAATAGTGTTTAATCAGACAAAGGTCTATAAGAAACGGCCTAATCCGTTGATGCTTATATTCAACATATCCTAAACACTGCTTTGGTGATGATATTTGCCTGGTTTGCTAACTAGTAGAACGCAGCTTTTGTAAATCTAAAAGCGAGCACACACCATCGAACTAAAGTGACACCCAAAACTGATATCATTTCTGAGCGACGAAGCGAGTGTACACACTATAGGTTTTGTATGATGACACTCAAATTATCGTTTTTGTTGTTATTTTTTTACCCTCTCTACCTGTGAGGGATGACGAAATTTGTACACACACAATCGAGCAAAAACAAAAATGGCCGCTGAGTGTCATCCAGTGGCGAACATTTTTGTGAGCCTCATTTTCCAGTGTCACCCATTTTTGCGTGTTATGCTTTAAAACTGACACTCTTGTTCGACGGTGGGCACCCGCTTTAAATGCGTTGCGAGAATACAGAACTTCCGGTAGGTCACATTGCCTCGAAAGTAATTCAGAATTGGTTTGTAGACCATTGGAGGAAGCATAGGATGTGTTACGACTATGTACGGGCATAAGAAAGTGCAACTATTCACGGCACGGAAACAGACACTGCGCAAACAGCAATTATGAGGATTATTGCCTGTCAATGCCAGTGGCATGCAATTGTTGATTGCTTTGCACATAGAAATTCCAATTTCAATAATTCTGATGCCTTTTCGTCGTCAACCAGCACGCAATTCGTTTCCGATACCTGAAATACTTTTGTATTCTGAGAATTGCCTGTTTTTTTTCGAGCTTCGGTTCAATTAAACTTGTTAAGCTCCTCATTTGGAAATTTCAAATTGATGTTGGAAAACAAAAACAAAACAAACACACGCCACAAAAGGAAGTCGAGAAAATTCCACTTAAATTATAACATCGCAATAATCTCCTATAGTGACTTGGCGTTGATGATAATGGATAACCAACCCTCCCCTCCCCTCCCCCCAATGTGGTTATGGATGGGAAGCTATATTTTTTAATCAAAATTGTAGCTTTATCTAGAAGATTTCATTGAGATGCCACCACCGACAAGCAAACGTTTGAAAATTCAGATGAAGTCATTTAAATGGGGAGGCCTGAGGACCCGAAGGAAGTCTGTACGATTCCGGTCGGCAATTATAATTTCTCGCAGTATGCATCTGTGGTGTTTGTTTAGATTAAGCATAATTACAAATATTTCTATCGAAACGAAAGCGTAGAACGTGAATCTACGCCCTCCTTGTTTTTAATTTGAAACATCGCTAGCCTCTCAAGAATAAAAGGCAATTTTTTTTATTATTAGTGCAAAAGCTTATCGCATCATTCTCGGATAAATATTTCATTTAAAAAATGGGGGGGGGGGGGGGGATCCCCCTTTTAATTTGAAATTTCAAAAGGATTAGAAGGTTTGGTTTGAATGTGAATGCATTTATCATTACAATAAAGATACAACAACAAAAAAAGAGCCATCCCTAACTCTGACATAACATAACTATGTATTTATAATTCCATCCAACTGCGTTTATCACTTAACAAAAACGCTCATAAATAGAAATGAGTGTATTGGATTAAAATGTACTGCGACAGTCGCCATTGCCAACGTTTGAATGTATTAAAATGCTAATATAAGAGTTGGAGGACACATTTTATGGTATCAATCCCTCAGTGGGGTTTCGGTTTTACAATACTCTGAAATAAAAATCTCCATTCGCTTGACAGACGTTTATATTCTCCTTGTTGGTCTGTGGAAAAGATAAAGTACACTTTTTTTTTTGTTTTTAAAGGACAAGTAGAACATTGTGCAAATCTCATTTCTTTGTATCTATCTGTATATTCTGTTTCCAGGATAGTACGTACTACGCCTTCGCTTTTTTCGGTTGTCTGTTTATAACGTCATCGTTTCCAAGATGTCTTATTGAATTTCAATAAAATTTTATTCAAAATTCGGTCATGACAGTTTTATTACTTGTGAGTTTATGCCGACATGGTGGAATCACAATTGCTTGACAAAAAAATTGTTTTGCTGTTCTTAGATTTTTTGGTATTTTAGTTACAAAAAAAAAACAAAACTTCAAACTCGGTGGGATTTTCATGTTTGAAAACTGGTGATAGGAATAAATTTGGTGGCAGAGTGGGAACTAATTTGCCTTAGTGCCTCAGACATTCTTCCTGTGGTACATAAAATCAACGATGGGTGTACAATGTACATCAGGGGTGGCCAACCTTTTCAGCAGGTGGGCCAAATTTAGGAAAAATATTTTCTGCCGGGCCACGCACCAAGTTTATTTTTTGTTAATTAAGGTAACCAAGCAAGCGTGCTATATGTTCGAGCACATCGTCGTTTCCCAGTAGATGAGATAGTGGTCAAACGTTTGCCTGGTTTAATGTACTAATAGCCCAGTCGAATTAGATCAAAAGAGGGGCTGACACGGAACATTTTTTCAATTTTTCCCTAGGAGCGATATTTTTCGATTTAGACCCGAAAAGAGGTGGGTGTGAATTTTTGTTTTTGAAGAACTCGTTTATTTTCAATTTTACATGAAAAATGGTTATTACCGAAGTTGTAATAACCCCTCTTTTCGGGTCTAAATCGAAAAATATCGCTCCTAGGGAAAAATTGATAAAGACCAAAATTGTAGGAAATTTAATTCCAAACAACTTTGGTAATTAGCTAAAATTGAAAATAAATGAGTTATTCAATTAACAAAAATTCACCCTAAAATTCAAGATGACGCAACAGTCCCGAAACTGAAATGTAGACTGCCAGTGAGCCCCCTTAACGAGTTTCGAAGGAAAATTGCTGTGCGGAATTTTTTCCGTGTCAAATTCTATACATAATGTATTTATTTTTTTGATAAAAAATAAAACAACTGAGAATCAAATAATTTAAAAATATTTAAAATTGAGACAGAGCAGAACTAAATGCATCAAAATTGATTTCGACTGATGTTGTCGCTATACGCAAACACTTTTCCAAATGAACATCAGTAATTCGTGTTCTCACTTGTGATTTAATGTAGCTCTTCCAAACTCTTCCAAAATATGTTTTTTTGAACGTCGCACAATCGCAAAATCTCTCCCGACACAGTGGCGATAATAGCACAAAACTACAAAATAACACGTAACTTTGGCAAGGTGGACTGAAAGTAGTTATGAGTATGAGCCCGATAGCGTTGTCCCGAAGACACCGATTTTATCAACACCTAGCGTCGGACAAAAAACTAAGTAACCTTAAGTGTCAAATAGCGGGATATTTGTATTAGTTAAAATCGATGAATTTCTGCAAAAATGCAGGATATTTTTATTTTATTTTTCCAAGAATGCGAGATATTTTAAAATTTCTTAGCTATAATTTAAAAATATATGATCCAAATGACTTATGATGTAATGTTCTTTTGCTGAAATGTACAATGAAGTTAACATTAAGATTCATTTAACTTAGCTCCGCGGGCCAGAACATAACTGCCGGCGGGCCTCGCTTTGGCCACCCATGATGTACATAATCACAGTAGTATCAAAGTAAATTTGTTGAACTTACAAACATTAGAAGAACAGTTCCATAAAAACTTATTAAGACTGAGTTATTTGAAGGTGATTGTGCAGAAAAACCTGCAAATTGGTATAGAAATAACAAACCAAGTTGATACGCTGTCCAATGCCTTTTACAAATTTTATCAAAATTCAAGACAGAAAAAAGGCTGCGCAGCGGATCATGATCATCTTCAGTGTTGTGTGACATAGAAGGGCAAGCAAACAGAGATATAGATCGATGGGTGGGTCAATAAGTCACTAAAATTAAATAAGATAGCGTTGCCACCTCACGGAAACCAAACAATTGCTTAACAAGTGTTATGGGGACTATTCACCATCATCGATTGGAACCATCCACCACTGGTTTACTCAATTTCGGCGCGCTCGTACCAGCGCAAGTGACGCCGAACGTTTGGGTCGCCCAAACGAGGTCACCACACCAGAAATGATCAATAAAATCCACGGAATGATATTAGACGATCGGTGGGTGAAGGTGCGCGAACTTGAAGAGGCTTTGGATACGAAAAAGCTATCCGCAAGATGGGTGCCGCGTCGACGACAAACGCAATCGTTTAACAACTTCAAAGGAGTTTTTGCGCCGTTTCGTAACCGTGGATTCATCACAACACACCAGAGACCAAGGAACAGTCGAACAGTGGACTTCTGCACGCGAATCGAAGCCGAAGAAGGCCAAGGTGGGTCTGTCGGCCAACAAGGTCATGGCGACAGTTTTTTTTTGGGATGCGCGCGGTGTCATCCACATCGATTACCTTGAAAGGGGTAAAACGATCACCGGTGCATATTACGCAGAGCTTTTGGACCGATTTGAAGCAAAAACGACCGCATTTGGGGAGGAAAAAAATGTTTTTCCACCAGGACAACGCACCCACAGGTCCGCAGCCGCAATGACAAAATTGCATGAAATAGGTTACGAATTATGCTTCCTCAGCCAGTATATTCTCCAGATTTAGCCCACCTGCGACTATTTCCTGTTTCCAAACATGAAAAAATAGCTCGGCGGTAAGAGATTTAGGTCGAATCAAGAGGTCATCAATGAAACAATCGCCTATTTTGAGTGCCTCGAGAAATCGTAATATTTGGAGGGCATCAACAAATTGGAGAAACGTTGGACGAAGTGCATAGAGCTAAAAGGAGACTACATATGTTGAAAAATAAAATGTCCTTTTGCCAAAAAGAGTGTTGCTTATTTCAATTTTCAACGACTTTTGGACCCAACCTCGTAATAGTAAGACACTCGGGCACCTATTATTTAGATGCTTTTTTTTTGTCCTTGTTTATAACTCATCCTCCTTTGTCTACATATAATGTATGCATGAACATATATCAATTTTATTTCTTAACAATTGTAGATCCATTGTCGTCCCTATGAAGCGCTTATTTACTGGAGGATTTTATCTTTAACCCAGCCAAAGTTTCGATTAAGCCGTAAATGTCGTTAACCGGCTTTTCATTGAGTGTTAAAGGAGAGTGTGTATCTGTATACTAATCGTATTCCTGCAATTCAAATTTCTTATTGTTCTACCTTGTAAGTGCCTGCCAATACTAGCAAAAATGTCTGTTTTTCCATAGAAAATAGTTTAAGGATTTAGACCTATCTTTCCTCTATTCCAGCGTAAGATTTGATGGCAGGGGTTTTATGAAATGGATTGTTTATCTGAGTTATACGGCTGACTATTTTCTAGCAAGCTCTTTGGCTTTTTCATTACCTGATACATCGTATTTATACTGTGCAAATATCTATCGCGATCATATTCACACAGATCTTCAAAGCTCTATCTAATCTAATCTATTTATTGCCATGTTTTTGATTACATAGATAAAGAGCCCATTGCGAAACAGAAAAACATTTAAAAATATTATTTGTAGGTATATCTACTTTTAATTAGGCCACTTACCGAAGAGCTACAAATTTTGTAAGCACAAATCCCAAAGATTCCCCCACTAATTGTTATTTGAACATTTTAACTGCAAACAGTTCATATTATCTATTCATTCTATTCATTCTACAATCGCAAACAATTTACTACGAGTATCTCTGTTCTTCGAAATGGAAACAAGAAATTAAGGTCGACGAATGATAATGACACAACAAAATGGTCTTCCATTGAGTGCAAGTACGAGTATCTACAAGTATCGTACTTCATTCATTCCTACTCGTACATCTGCAGCAAGTGAAAATTATTACTTTACTGACCGTATCGAATGGATATGTACGTGATACTCGTCATTGTTTTTCGTCACAGTCTTTCATGCAGATGCCCTGACGTCATAAAACGACTTGTTCTGCAGTCGTTTTTTTTTTGGGTGGTGCGGGCTTCATTTAAAAGTTCACTTTAATGACTTTACTCACGTAGTCATGGTGGCAAGCAAGGACTTCGCTTAGTAATAACAAAAAGAAAATCGCATCAACTGCCTTAGCTCATGAGAAACAAAAACTCAATCAAGGCAAGAGAACATGAAAGTAATTAACTTTAATATGCGAAGTTCTTCTGCCAAAATGTAATGTTAATTGGGAAACATCTTCTTGAATACAGGCGATAAAATGATGGTGATGTAATTTTGACGCGGGTGGACGGAATTTGAGATCTTTTACGCAAATTAAGAGATCCTTAGAATATGATGAAATGAACAATCAAAAGAAAATCAAATAAGTTGAGTATGCCTTTGAAGACAGAGTGCAAGGATTAAATTGCGGAAGGATTCAACGAATAAAGTCGTAACATTTGTTTTTGTTTTGATGACGTAACTACTAGTTACTCTTAACCTAGATAATGTGATTTGCACTTTAGATTTCTGTGAGTACTCACATATTATCTCTGCAGAGGGTATATGTATGTAGGGTTACTTTTGATTCATTTTTGGATACTATTTATGGATCAGCGAACAAAGACTTGAAATCTAATTGATATCCACTTTTAAAAAAGATGTAATGTAACAGGCAGATACTTATCTTTGATGAAAAGCTAGTCAGCTCGAACGAACCCAGGTTGCTTCTGTAGTATTTGAAAAATTCGCAGATTCAAAGGTTGCATATATGTAGTATGTCTGTTTGGTAGCTTTTTGTAGTCAAGTAGGTAAAACCTGTCAAATTATAAAAGAGGGAGAACATTTTTCAAGACAGTGGAAAACTAGCAAAAGTAACCAAACGCGCTGAACCACATTTTTGACATTTTGTGAGTATAAAATGTCAATTTTCCACTTTACAATGAATTATGACAACTAATTTCACTGGCAGAAACTGACACATGGCTGTTTTGACAGGTTTTACCCACTTTATCCGAAGAAAAAGTTGGTGTAGCACGGCGTCTCCACGAGACATTATTCATGTCTGCGCTCGTGTTGGGATAGGAAAATGTCTAGTGAAGACCGTAATCGGTTAGACATATCTTCTATCCTGCCATTTCTGTCTGGATTTTCGGCCCGGACATGAACTGTCATTTTCGTTGAAATTTTTCATTCGATTGAAGATTTTGGTAGATGCGATTATTTTTAAGAGATAGTTTTGCAAAGTATTTTTCTTTTTATTGTAAAAGTTGATGAATGATAAATAACCCAGATTCCTTGTTTTCTCAATGTCTGTTAACTCTTTGAACATTTTAAGTGCTGTAATGCACTGAACATATTTATTTTGCGGCATCGATATACCTTCGCTGTGAACGGAACTCAAATGAAATGGCAAGACATGAAATGCCAACCACACAAAATTTGACATTCGTTCTTGTTTTTGTGCTCGCTAGATATATCCGACATGAATAATAGGTCTGTTTGGTAACTGGTAATTTTACGTAAAATTATTTAAAACTGCCAAAAATCAAGAGAAAGAGAGCCAAATGAGAGTGTTTCTCGTAAAAATATTTAATATTTAAAAATCAAGAGGATATTCCCCCATTTTTCAAATTATCTACTATTTGACAGATGTCCCATTTTGATCACAAAAACAGACCTAATGTCTCGTGGAGACGCCGTGTAATGCTGATCATACACAATTCAACTCAACCGTCAACTTATTCGGTTGTTGTTGCAATCAACCTGTGTGTGGCGTTGACAAGTGATCGATTTGACGGTTGACGAGTTGGTTGGGGTAAAATTAAAAGATTTTGATTTTTGGCAGTTTATTTCAACTCAGTTGAACTGTGTGTGGGGAAGTCATTTGATTTGCTGTCAAATTGAGGGGAATTTGTGCTAGGCTTGTGAAATCTGTGAAAGTTTGTGTGAGCGAAACGTAAACAGTAGATGACTTTAAACGCACACATAAAGAAAATTCCAGATATTTGTGGCATTTTATACAAAGTCTTTCAACTCAGTTGGTACAGTGTGTGGCCGAATATCAAAAACTTAATTGATAATTGAATTGAATTGTGTATGGGCTGCTTAAGAATTCGTAACAATTCACACGTTTCTCAATTGAGCGAACATTTTTGACACTCTCATTTGGCTCCCTTTTTGCGAATTGTTGCAATTTTTTTGGATTAACAAGAGGAATTTGTGAAAATTTGTACGAATTTATTCACTTAGATTTGATTTCAACGGCCAAACTGACATTTCTATTTTCGTCAAAAAAGTATCATAACGGTAACCTTGTATGGAAATTTTGTCATCTTATTGTTAGTTTTTGCGTTGCAAAACTCGTCTTATTAGGTCGGTAACTAGAATAGTTTTCTATAGTTTAACGATACCAAACGTTTAGGGTAATGAAAAACTCAAATCAATCAACATCATCCTTATATGCACTTGCTACTTCCTGTAATACAGGGGATGTCGAATATAAGAAAGTTCAAAAATCCAAAGAATTTCTTTCTTTTAACCGTAGAAATTGTATGGTGTTTTAAAATGTGTGTCTTATTCGCGAGTTTTTTTTTATATCCGTCATCTATGGACATTTAAAAATATTTCCAATCGATAAACAAGCTAAGATGAAAACAGGTCTAAGTCCTGGATACTCCAAAATGCTGTTCGTTTGCACAGACCCCGCCTTTTGGGAAACGCTCCATCCTCATTGATTTATATTTTATTATTTGCAGAATTTTTAAATATGTACAGATTTTAAAAGAAAACAAAATTTGGAACAAAAATTCGATTTACAGAATTGTTGTCCAAGTTCGAATGCAACGCAGCTGAAGCATCCAACACTTTAATTAGCATTAGCAGTCTGCCAGAGGATTCCTTTCCCGTAAATTCGAAGTACATATATTTGTATGTGCATATATACATACATATGTACATACATGTGTACATACACGAGTACCAGAGTGCACAGAGCGAGTAAAGTCACTGTTGTTAAAAATATAACGTTCCCCATATTTTAAGTGACGCCATTTTAAAAATAAGTAATTAGACATTTTACTCTTATGAAATTCATTATCGTAATCGAAAAGAAGAATTCATATCGTTGGCAGCGTTTACATTTCCCATTTCTTCGCAGAAATTGCAATAAGCCAAACTAAATATCGACAAAAAAGTTATGTCACTACCTGACGCTACTACCTACCACCAAATCTCTCTTCAAAAGTTTTCTTTTCAAAACAAGGTAACTTCTGCTTCCACATGCACTTCCAGCTATGTACTTTAATGTTTTCAGGAACTGTCTGCCAACTATTATCATTCACTAAGCAATTATTTAATAAAAAAAAGTTCAAACCATGTAATCAGAAAATTACCGTCAGCATTTGATTTGTTTGCGTTTATTCTGTCAGACCAACGACAACAAAACAAAAACTCAATTTTGCATTAATCCCAGCTAAAGCCCTTTCGACTAGAACACTCCCTTAACTCCATACTCAGCTGAGTAACCAGTTCTGGTAATTATACAGACCAGCTATCAATTAATGTATAGTCATGGCATTGTTTGAGATTTTCTTCGTGCGATCCATTTTTATTTTTTGTATTGTTAAACAACGACCTACTATGCTGACATTAAAATAGGTTAAAGTGTGAGGGACGGACAATAGTAGTCGCACTATTGCACCCTTTCTGTCCAATAGAAAGCAATTGCTCTTCCACACAACTCAAATATAGTTCTTTGGCGGTTTCGATAGACAAACAAAGAAGGGTGGTCACAACACAAACACAAGCACTACTAACAACAACGCATCATCAAGGCTGCCTGCCACTGGAAAAACATTAACCTTACGTAACATGAAAAGGCGGGTGGTGAGCCACAATTTGACTGTTACTATGTTGTAGGTGTAAAAAACCGATGGAATTGAAATCGACAAAACTGCGGTAGCATTGTAATGTATAATACAGAGCAAAAGAAAGAAAATAGTTAGCATTAAGGAGAAAGGAATTATAGAAATCGGATTGGCATATACATACATATACCCTGTAAGTATGAGCTTAACGGTGTGACCTTGCCTTAAGTAGTACTCGACAAAACATGACACTAGAGGGGACTGGCGGTAAGTGAAACTGTTGAGAATCTACACGAGTTTACCCCACCGTAGCGTCATCGTAGCACACAAATCGATTCAAATTACGTAAATGAGGGAGATTGTTATTTTTTTGTTTTATTCAATGACGGATTTTGATTCCTACTAAAAAGTCTTCATTCAAAGTTGAATCGTATTACAAATACTATTCCACTTCTTCACAACGCAGTTGATTATGAAAACTCACTAGCCACACCCATGGTGTTTGTACACACAACATTCTGAAACTCCCCAGCTCTCAATAGATGACGCTTCGTTATTTTAACAAGTCAAAACGATACATTCTGCCTGAAGGGAGGAAATATCCTTCGGAGTGTTATTCCGCATGGCTTTTTCTAAGACGCAACACAAAATAACTCACACTCATGCTCCTCTGCGGCTGGGATCGATTTTACAACCAAATTGATGGGTTTTTGTTTTTAACGTTTATTTTTTTTTTTTTTTGTAATTTATTATTTTTTTTTTCTTCAAATTATCGAGCTATTAAATCGCACCATAAAGCATGCCGTGGCCATTCCACCATAAAAATCCACTGCGTATCCTCGTTTTAATTGAATCGCGTTAGAGCGGAGGGAAAGGTGTCACCACCGATGGACTTTGGGGAGTTCGATAACTTCACATGTGGTTTGTTTTTTATTAGATTAGATTTTTTTTTGGTTTAAGATTCAAAACTCTTTCGATTATCGCCTGGCTGATACGTTGTTCCGGGATATCGTAAAACAAGCCATATACCTTGTACAATAAATATGATACCATTCTGCAGCAAGGTCAATCGGAACCATTTTTTAACCATGTGGCTTCCATCTAACTGCCAAAAATATTACATTTGAGCATCTAGAAAATATAGCTCACGTCGCTCACGTAGATAAGCTTAGTTCGTCATATTCATATTCGGCTTTCTATTAAAATTCATTTACTACATTCATATAATAGCGGTTAGTGTACAATCTAAAATTATCTCGTACTTAACAAAGTCAAAAAGATTGTTTTAATAACTGCAGTCGACATAAAAACGACTTTATCGTAATCAGCTCGTAATAAAGAATCTCATTTTAAATGTCTAAAATCGTATTTAGTTTAAATTCTTCAAAATGTTTTCGCTTTGATAGCTGATTAAAGGTAAGTTAAAAAGTGTCTATTAGTGAGCAGAAGTTAGACCAAGCTTGTAAGCCTAGAATTGAGTATAACAAAGTGTTTAAAAGCATGTATTGATCGCAGATAGTAAAGGAAAACGCCAAAGAATATTTGGCTCTCTGATTAGAAAGGCAAACAAATTGAATGTACAAAAAAATAGTAAAAATACGCATGCAATTGTATCAACAAGACGAGCCCCTTCGTTTTTACAGATACGAGTATATACGTCGTTTACATTTTTTCTATTTGATTTGTGATGGCTTGCCGTTACTAGAGCTAGCGGGTTGACACCGGTTTTTTTTAAACAGTGTACGGTTTTATGTCGACACTGACACAGTTGGAGATATTATTACCAGCTCCATGAATCACTAGTTAAGTTCGAGTTTTAAATAGATTTTTTTTTTACATTTGCATTTGTGCAGTTTTCTCTTGCATACCTACATAAATGCTTTATCGTATACGACATCTCAGTCGAATTTTGATAATTAATTTTCAATTCCATTTGCAAATGAGATTTGAATGCGCTCATTTAATTATAAGCCGGCTACAAAAGTGAGCGGAGGAGTAAGACCCTCGCTTAAAGATACGAAAATCTATAAATCCTATAATCGTCAGAGTTTAAACTATAGTTTCAAAATATGCCACCGTAACATTTCCAAGCGTCTTTCAACATATCGATTGCTTTATTCTTCGTTCCACCATAGTAACAACGAACGGGCTCTAAACTTTGTAACTCCTCCTTTTTTTTTGTTTTTCACTGAACTCAATCGAGTGCCAACTACCCAGACCCACAAGACCTAGGTAAAGCAATTTCCTTAAAAATCGCTCATTAAAGTGGTTGAAAAAAAAACAGACAACACCTCAAACCGTAGAAAAATTCCACATCACGTTTTTTTTAGAAACAAATAAGTACAGCGGAGGAACGGATTCCCAGCTGATTTTTCGTTCAGGGACTCATTTGCAAAATGAGGGCACACCACATACTCGTACATATATATACACTCACTAACACTCAGTTATGTATCTTTGTGTACCTACGATGTGCTGGGTGGCCTACACAAAAATATCGCATTGAGCCACTACTACTGGGATTGCAGGTCGCCAAGGTATTACGTCAGAATGAGGCGCTAGCATCCCACCTCCCACTCGCCTCAACGACATTTTTGTGCCAGGCAGACAGATAGGCTGACTAGTAGACCCGCGGATGGATCTGGATCATGGTGGTTGTATTGACGCTGTTCGAACTCGTGTCGTGACTCATTTGAATATTTACCCAATACATTTTCCTGTAATCAATTTGTTCGTTTCGTTTCTTTTGTTTAACAACTGACAATATCCACACGAACCATCAAGAACAACAGCAAAACACAACAATTATAAGGAAAAAAAATGAAAGTAAAGCCCGGAAGTAAAAACGGACATAGAAGAGGTGGTAGACATAGACAATTAGATAGATAGATAATATAAGACAACATTTATTAGTGGTTATACATTATGTACATAGTATACAAGCAATTAATAAAGAAATCCCAAAGAAAATTTGATAACAATGAGTGATGGTCACTTTTTTTATTCTATGTTACTATCTACGGATTTTTAATCAAAACTCTACCAACGAAGTGCGATGAGGAATTCCAAAAAAATGAAAATAAAAAATGAATTGGTCAGGAAATGTAAAAAAAAAAAACTTTTCTTTGTTGTAAAGGTGGGCAGGAGGAAAATGAAAAAAGGGCGAGTAAAGGGAAAAAGGAAGAGTTAGATAATTCGTTATCCATGGAGCGGTTACTCACCTGTTCTAAGAGGGAGGATTCCAAATATATTTAATGTTCTATTTGCTTTGTTTTTCTGGCGACCGTCTTTTCTTGAGAAAAAAAAACGTTTCTTCCCTTTTCTATTTTTTGTTATGTACTTTGAATTCGTTGTTGTACACGGAAAATCGATTTTTGTTTTTTTAATAATAAATTCTTTTTTTTATTTTACGCTTTTCTCAAAACACTGAGTATGAGTTTTTCTTGTAATTTAATAACACTTGAAATTTTGTCACTTTCCGAGTAAATTTAATTACTTTTTTTTTGCAGCCGAAAATTGATCGATTTATAAATTGCAAAATAATCTACAAACAACCGATTGTATGAAATGACACGGTCAGACGTCAAAAAAATATTTCCACGACTTTAACTTCTACGATGTAAACTTCGAATGAGAATCGAAATCCAATTATGAGAAATTGAGAAGTATAAAAATCCATCCAGCAGAAAAAATAATTCCAATTTCAATTGGAAGCGAGTGGTTCCAGATGTCAAACTAATGCCTCTTCCAATAGGCACAGCAGTGCGCATGTGTGTTTGGTAAATAAAAGCAAAAAAAAAATACTTATTGGAAGGAGGAAGAGAGAAAGGTAGTTATGCGAATGGGCTAATTGCATTAAAAAACATGTACATATTATAATTATTCCGAATTAAACGGCAAAATGGCAAAACTAATTTCCGAAATGATCATTAGTTATTGCAAAATATAGTCGTTTTTTTGTAACCTATATAAGCCGAGAAAAAGTTTTTTTTGTAACCTATATAGGCTAAGAAAAAGTTCGCATAAAAAACGATTTAGCCGCGATTGCTAAAGTTCTCAGGAGCTCACACACCGGAGCGGTACGAGGTAGCAGTAGCGGTACAACGGAACGAAATCCTATCGCGATAAATATAGGTGCACACAGGTACTTCGGTATTGTGTCGGTAAAATTCTGCATCGCAGCAAAGTACGTTGACCGCATACCGCCTGTCAAAATGTAGGGGAACCTGGGGACACTTGATCCCTTGGGAGACTTGATCACTGGCTATTATATCGATGTGGGAATGTTTTTGTTTTTACTGCTCACTGGCAACACACTATTTACCGTTGGTTAGAAGCGACAAATATTAATTTACAACTCGCGCGCAGATAGCAGTATTGTGGTGACGTGTTTTTCTATTTTAGTTGTCCAATATTTTTTTTATAAGTATTTTTACTGTTTTTTTTTAACATAGGTGTTGATAATTAATACGAGTTATCCCTGAAAATAATCGAAAACGGGTTCATTTATAAAGGTCTTATAAGGTTTATTTTTAAAAAAAAATAACGATACGTATTAGAAACATTTTCAAAAGAAAATTATGACCCCAGGGTAGATTTGATCCCTATAATGTAGGGGAGACTTGTTCCCAAGATATTGTGCTTCAATAAGCACAATATTTCGCAGTTTCTCGAAAATATACGCTTATGATGAAAAAGTTTAAATTTGCGGGCAGAATCTATATGGACCATTTACGAGACTAGGCTAACTGCAGTCCATAAACCAAAGAGTGGTTGCTACCAAGGGGAAAAAACAAGTAAACAAAATGACGTCAGGTGAGCGCGGTGAACTGGAAACTGCATGCTGTGCTATACCTGAACGCAATGGGGAACTATCTTTCCCCTTTATGATCTTCCTACATAAAAATTTGCAGGGCCGTATGCTGTATCCTCCCATAATTAAGTCTGCCCTAAGTCCGGATCAAGTCTCCCTGAATGGGGGACACTTGGTTATTTTGGATAGTTTTAGAAAAACGGCAAAAAATATATTTTATCTTACATACTTTCTTAATTAAACTGTACAATATGATGAACAATTAAATTGTTAATAATATCGTTAAAATAATTAATGTAATTAATGTTTTACTTTTTAAGATATTTGACAAATTAAAAAGGAGGGATCAGGTGTCCCCAGGTTTCCCTATTGTGGAAAAATAATTGTGTTGAAAATAAATCCAATTTTATTTGATTTGACTCATCCGGAGTATAAAAATATAAGAGAAAAAGGATAAAATATGGAAAAATATAGCAGAGGCGCTAAAACTAGACAGTGAGTGATTTCAGTGCTTCAATAAAGAATAGTTAAATTTATTTGAATACGACTTTATTTGTATTGAGAAAATTTTCAATTTAACTTTTATTTTTGATTATTACCTTTTCTCCTTTGAAGACATCCTTCTCTGACCAATTTTTTGTGTAATTGACATGACGTCTTGTCATTTTTGACATTTCGTATAACGCTTTTCGAGAAAAGTAGTTTGGAAGCGTAGGTTTTATCCCGGCACAACTCCTTATACTTGATGGCTATATATACGTTTTATATGTTGTATTTTACATGGAAAGCTTTCTTAAGCCTATATAAGTTATAAAAAAAATACACCTAATGTCAAGCAAAATATGCTATGGGCTTTACATTAAAGCACACTTTTTCAAAAAATCAACTAAAACTGAAATAATGGGTCGTGTTAATAAAAACGAGCAAATTCTGTAAAACCTCTGAAGAAAGTAAAGGCATTAAGCATTTGCTCGAAATTGGTATAAATAAAACATAAGTAACTTGAGTAAGTTCGAAAATTCGAAGTGAGCATTTGTTTGACATTTCACAGGAAATTATCCAGGAGATATAGAAAAATGTTTCCAAAAGAAATAATTTGAATCAATAGTCAACAAAGTATTTAGTTGAAGAACATTTTTATTTAATTCATTTTAAAAATGAATAACTCGAATATTTAAAAACTCGAATGAAATTGGTTGGCAATAGCGTCAAAACTGAAATTTACATGTAATTTTTATTCAATAACTTTACTTAATAACTGTTCGTACGGGAACAGGACTTGACTGATTTTCGTAGTTTTTCGTAGTTTTCGCTGTTTTGGGCAGGTACGGGAACAGATATATTATCTCTTGGTGAAAAATTACATATTCATACATATTTATATCAGTTTTGTATTTTACTTAATAACTCGAAGTCTTGATAACTCGAATTTTTTTTTTGTGGCAAGTGATGGTTCGAGTTATCGAAGTTCAACTGTATTTCAAAAATGATTTTGTCTACAAATTGAACAATTTTAATTATTTTAATTATTTTTTTTTAACAAAAAAGCACGGCAAGTCAGTTGATTTATCTAAAAAATTCGGAGCAAACGCTCTGAGTCAACTAAATAGCAGACTTGGAATTCTCCTAGCAAATGCTTCAATTTATGCCCTTTATTCATACGAAATGGCAAACACTATTTTCGAACAAATCATATGCTTAAGTAAGTTCTTACGCATACGAGTCCGAGCAAATGCTCAAAAATTTGAGCAATTGCTTTGTATTTGAGTAAATTCAAGTTTTATTAATAGGTACGAGCTGACGGCAATGCCATAGCTACAAAATTCATAAAAATTATAAACAATGTATCCAAAATAACGAAAAAAAATAAATGAATGAATTACTCACTTAATTACTTAATAGGTACAACCCAATAAATACAGAATAAATAAACCGTTCGCAAGAGTAACAAAAGCCATTTAGTACCACATTTGAAACAATTTGGGCCGGTAAAAAAAAATGCCAAGAACGAGCTTTATTTTCGAAACATACATATATAATTATATTCAGTCGTGAATTGTTAACACAACACGAGAAGAAGGTAAAAAAATTGCTTGGAAGAACACAACTTGATGCAAATTGTACTAGTTCATTCCAATAAAACTTCCATTCACAATGCAATATTTCGAATATGGTTGCTGTCTTATATCATCTTATTCAAGTCATACACCATTCTCTTGAATGGCTGTCACAGATTTTGTGTAGTATTTCTAGGCGCATAATTGAAATACCTTAATTTACCATATTTACGAAAAACTTAAATTTCGAATTCGAATACAGTGGGTACGGGTACCGGTACCGGAAGGTTGTGTGGTGATTTTATGAAAAAGGTGAATTGTATAGTCTCACTGGTATTTTAAATCACGTCGGGTAATTAAAATTTGCCTGTAAATGCTTGGGTTCAAAAAAGACATCTTTCAATAATTGTGAAATAATAAAATGCGAGATTTTATTGTTTGCCTGATAATGCAGTCTAACATTTGATCTAAATAATTTTCGATTGATGAATGACTTACGCAGTATAATTGTACTTCAGACCGCAAAAACCCTTAAAATGCTACCAATAATCATAAGTCATTATGTTACATTTGTTTTATTAGCTTTGTGGTTGATTTAGCTAAATCGAGTAACAATAAACATTTTGCCAGTTCAATCAAAGATAATACAATCGATTTCTAATACCTAATGTTGTTAAAAAAAACACAGTGTAAAATAAAATATCACAAAAAATGTACTGATTCTATGAATGACGTGAGCATTTACCACAATTGTGTAGTTGCACTGAACTCATGCCTATTTCTAGATACTCAATCTCCATTTGTCATTTGTTTTTTTTTTTGTCACGCAAAAGTGAATTTAACTGCAAGTGATTTACAGTACACACGTAAACATAATTTTCAAGGAATTGACAGCTAGAGGCAATTTTAGTAAATGTCGTAAAAACACATTCCACTGGAGTAAACAATTCGCCAAGATTTTTACGTACCACTTATTCGCCTTATCTCCACCGTCAGCCAATCCATTTGTGGCACATCCATCGTCACCATACTCGGGTGTAAATGCTGGATTAACAACTCCTGAGTAATCCTTTTCGTCCACTAGCCCACTGATTGTCGATAGTCGCTTCTGCTTCGCACCATTTAAAACACTAATCTTATCCGCGAATTTCGTCATCACTTCACAGATATTTCTGAATCCAAATGCGATGTTTATCTCGGAACGGAAATTGCTCTAGCTACGTCGCGTCGCTTTCTCGTGGTTGTACTCGTAGTGCACAATCTTAACACGCCGCCCGAGTTGAAGGCAATAAAATAAGAATTAGCAAGACGTGATTTGTTACAAAAGCCAGCAATATTGATATCAAAGAAACACACTTGCACTTTTTATGATCACTCAGAGAATTCACCTTTAAACTGCCACTTTGCGCTAGTTCTGAGCCAATTAATAGCTCTGTACTATGTGTGGCCTGAAAAGGCTGCAAATTAAATTCTCGTAATCAATTCGAACAAAACGTGTTCCCCCCTGGGAAGATGGGCGAGTTTTATAAACAAATAAAATTTGTCAATGCTCAATGGGGCGGAAAATTAAAAGCGATCAAGGTCGCGCGCGCGCGATTTCTTGTCATCTGTTTCATTGGCGCAAAAGGGGAGTGACGACGCCAACCTGATGGCTGAGGCTATTTTGGAATTTAATTTACTAGCAGCCAGTGCGAACACAGATACAGTACAACTGCCTACAGCAATAGATACTATTTTGTACGCGGTATTTTGTGAACTGCAGCTAGTTTGACGATGTGATTTGTTTATCAATGCACATACTCGGACTTAGCGCACACATATGTATACATACATAAGTGGGGAAGTGCACTACGCCGGCGTGTGGTGCATGGGTGCATTGGATCAGCTGTTAAAGTGACTTTTAGCCGAGTGTAGGTACTCTTTTTTTATTATTTAAAACCACAGTCGGCAATGATAGAGGCAGTACATACTTACATATATTATATGTACTGTATATGCATAGGTGGATGCTAGCCAAATTGAGGTCTTTCCAAAAACTGGTAGTGTGTCGTACTTTTAGATTTGCCATGGATAGGTGCATGTACATATGTTTTTATTTAACAGGTATTTTCATTTAATTGCCACATTACTGCCGTGCCTTTCTGTTTGTGTAGGTATATTTTCATATGTACCTACATGTACATTTTAATCTGCAATATCCCAACACAGGATGTATGCTAAAACATTCACAGTTTATCTACGCTCAGTATAGGTTTCTTTTTCCTGAAAATAATTAATGCCAATCAACATTTAGGAGAAATATCGAGAGAAATATTCACAAGCCCTGATCAAAGTCCATGACATGACTTCACATTGTGGATATTGGAGGTTTTCCAAATGTTTATTTGATATGTTATGCACAGTAACATTGTTAAAAAAATGTGTTTTTTTTATGTAAGTACAACCATATGTACATATGAACATATGTAGAAAGGGGTTTAGGCTTATAGTCCAACAGAGCCTAGTTATGCCCTTAATCCATTTTTAGAATTGAGTCGTCCACTTGATGTGCTAATATTGCTACTATGGAATTGTAAGACCGACGAGCTCGCTAAACTACGAACAACAATACCTAATACCTATTCTTCCCGGAATATACGATAAGTACTTAGCCTACAAAAGAAAAACAAAAATTTTGGAAAAGTGGCGATTTATTTCTCAACATAGTCTCCTTTTAGCTCGATACACTTGATCCAGCGATGCTCCAACTTCTTTACTTACTTACTTAGTTGGCGCTACAGCTCGAGGTGAACCTGGGCCTGCTTCTCGCAACCATTTGTGTGTGCGTGTTATATTTTTGCACGAATCGAAGGGACCTACAGTTTTTTGCCGACTCCGAACGGCGAGTTGAGAAGCTCAATCGTGACAAATGATACTCTTCGATGCTTGTCAGGCATTCGAAAGAGGTGGTACCGTGAAAAAACTCTTTTAGGTGTTAGACCCGGCCAGGAGTTGAACTTGCGTGGTAATCCAACGCACTAACCACCACGGCCACGGCGACAACTTCTTTAACCCATCCAAAAAATTGGTTTTCTCGAGGTCGGCAAAGTAGGCCTCCGTGGCGGCAAAGATCTCCTCATTCGAAAATTCGCGGACAAGCTGGCTTCCACACGTGGTCAAAACAAAACTACGAGTCCGTCCGATTCGGCTGACAGTAGCCGTCTAAGAGAATGTACTAGACGATAATGAATCTCTCTTGCAATACTGGCACTGAATCTGTCTTGCAATACTGGCACCATCGCCATCGTAGATATGCCACTCGTTTCTTACAAGCTAGTACTCAAACTTCAACACAGTCAATAAAACCAATGCTAAATGGGAAGGTGGAACTACCTGCCTTGCCACTAGACATAATTATGTATGTATCTGGCATCGCATATACCATGTAGATCTTCACCGCTACAAATACCTTCTGTCCCTAAAAATACTATATATAAACGAATTCCTACACTATCTTTTTCTTTGGGTAAGCTTGAACAACACTGCCAAACCTCATTTTAGTGGAAAACAAAAACAAATTTCAACTGGCTGAGAGTATGTTCCCCCACTTCTCAAATTATTTAGGATTTGACAGCGATGTTGGGCATTACACATAAAAGATAACAAACAGACCTAATGTGGCATCATTTCAAATGACTTCTGCAGAACTTGCTGATACGAAGAAGATGAGAAGAGCCCAACATATCTGCTCTGTTCATGCATCGGTAGCAGACAACTACACATAGCAAGAACAAAAAGACGTGGGAAGCCTTTGTCGCTTTATACAAAGCTCTCTAAATGGTTCTCATGAGTAGCGGGGTTAAATATCCCCAATATCCTTGGTATCACAATGGGCCTCTATAGGCCTAAGTCTGCTAGTCCTCGTTACCGGCAGCCACTGCTACTTAACCAAACCTATTGCTATCGATTCTATTGATGGCTTTTATTATAAATCACATTTTAAAAGTGCGGCCAATAGGAATAAAACATACAACTCCCAAAATATAAATGTCAGAAAAGTTTACAAACCAAGCCAATCATTGTCATCATTGACACGTGAATTCTGCCACCTCGATATTCGTACTAAAATGTTGAAAACTTTCTTGATGATGTCTGTAAATCGCAATTATCGTTTACTTTAAAACTATAATTTATTTTATTTAAATTCATTTTTATTCAGATTCATTATGTCGTTTATTTAATGATTCATCAGTCGATCAGGACAATACAATGCCTGGAATGCTTTGTAAAGCATTGGCTCTTAAATTTGTATTATGATAATTTAGAAAATATTCTTTCTGATATTCTGGTTTAATTTTAATTTCAATCATATTTTTTTCTTGTGGTAATTAAACCTTGGTGGTGGCCGTGGTGGTTAGTGCGTTGGACAACTACGCATGCTGCTCGGGTTCAATCCCAGCCCGGGTCCAACACCTAAAAAAGTTTTTCACGGTCGCCACCTCTTTCGAATGTTTGACAAGCAATCAAAGAGTATCATTTGTCATGAGAAGCTTCTCAACTCGCCGTTCGGAGTCGGCAAAAAACTGTAGGTCCCTTCCATTTGTGGAAAAAATAGCACGCACACACAAATGGTTGCGAGAAGCTAGGCTTGGTTCAGGACAGTGGACATCCTATGCCTATACCAATATTTGAAATTTGTATTTAAGCGCATTGAAGTGGCATTCAACTCTATTTTTAATACTTAGTATACCAACTTACAAAGAAATTGGCTAATATTTTGTATATTTTATATTTAATTTTAAAGTTAACATGAATCTATATTTTAAAAAACATGGATAAAAAATTTGAAGATAAAGCTGTCACCGAACATGCAAAATTTCAGCGTTTATCAGATATCTGGAAGTGGGTGTAAAATTGATTCCCAGATTTCGTGGTCACAGAAAGTGAAGTTATTATAAAGCTTGTAAAAATTGTGAATTTACAGTGCCGTTCGACAAATTTTGCTCAAACTATTTTTTTCGAAGTTTGGTGAATTGGTTGCGATAGCTACATAAATATTCTCTAATCAGAATTTGTTTACTTAGGCATTTTCAAACATATCATGCCACTATTAGAGTATTAGAATTTTTACCTATGGTCAAGGTAGCAAAATGTTGCTAGACCGAAAAATTAAATTATGTGAACTTTAATAATAATTGAAAACTTCTTAATTATGGCAGATTTTTTTGATTTTTTTGATTTTTTTTTTGATTGTCATTTAATCAGTACTTTGTTTGACCTCCTCTTGAACTGCTGCACATCTGCGATTCATTGACTCAGATAGGTTTTTCCATGTGGATACAGGTATGGTATTCCATGTTCGGACAATACATTTTTTTTTAGGAAGCCAATTGACTCTGGACGCTATTTTGCAACTTTAAGTTTTATGACTGTCCAGATATTCCCAATTGGATTGAGGACTGGGCTGTAGGAAGGCCTGCTTAGCACATCAACATTTTTTTTTTCAAAGTACATCTTTTTTAAGTTAATAAAAAAAAAAAAATACCAATGCAGTTTTTAGTCATAACAATGTTAGCTTATTTAAGGATACAAATTAATCTTTTATTTTTTAGAAGAAAAAAAAAAACAAGTTCATATTTACAATTTTGGCTGTATGGCAAGGTTCATTCTCCTGTTGTAGAATGAATCTGCAGGTGTCACCTAAAAGCTCTAACGCGAGGGGGCTAATTCATATTCTAAGACCCGTAGATAAACTGCTGCAGTGGCTTTCTATTCTAAAGAGGCAATTCTAACTTCTCCATCATCCCTAGAGAAGTATTCTCAGCCCATCGCACCTTCAGTTCTGGGGGCATTCCTAAGAGTAATTTAGAACTGTCTTTCCTTTGGTTCTCCCATCTCCAATACGCAGCTTAAACTTGGATTCGCAAGAAAAGATAACAGTTTCCACATGTCTCCAATCCAATTAAGATGTTTCTCAGCCCAAAATAATTTTTTTTCTGACTCTTATTTGAAAATCCAGCTTCAGCACTTGCTTGAGTGCTCTTAGTCCCGCTGAAATTTTTTTTCGTGAATCTCTAAATAGACAATTTATAATATCCACTGAAGTCTTGAAATGATACCGAAGGCCTTGGAGCACAAAAGGACCATCTTCCACTGCGGTCGTCCTTTTTGGCTTTCCTGAGCCCTTAAATCTGCTGGTACTACAGTCCCGGGTTCACAATTTTTTTTAAATTCCATGCCACAGCCCATAGTTTGTCGAGCAACACTGAATCTTTGAGAAATTAGACGGTTACTCCAGTTTAGACGTGATAGACACAAAACAATAAAAATAATATAAGATATGCACTCGGAACTGATTTTTCCCATTTTTTTCTCTTTTTTTTTAAAAAACTTTGGTTCGACGTAGACGGCTATCACGAGCCAAACGCACCTCTAATAATAAATTGCATCAATTTTTGAACACTAATTGAATGACATTCTACTACATAGTGCGAAAAACATCGTAGCTCTTATAAATTCCAAGAACTGCCATCCGAAAGAGTAAGAAAAGGTTTGAGCAAAATAATAAAATTATATCTATTCATTTATCTATCTATGCTCACGATAATCTCAAGAAATAGTCAATATCAAAAATACTAACTCGAGTTGGTTGGTTCCAATAGAAAACCAAAGACAGTTCTTGATGCCATCGAAAGTAAAAACAACTATCGAAACTATCGATAGACAATCGATCGATTTTGAGCAACAGTATCGTGTGCGATATGCATTGGCTTTCGCCAGTCTAAGTGTATTCTATTTTATTCTAGGTTGGTTGGTTGGGTATTGACCAGATTTTCTTCTATGTTTCATATTCTGTGGTAGATAGAAATTCAAGTAATTCTTACCTTAGATGTATTTCTCTTTTATTTGTTTTCTTTTAATATCTTTGACGAGTGACTATGAACACCTTCGTTATTCTTCTTTATCTAATAAATGCCACTGTAACTATAATTTAAAATGCATTCTACTCTCTCAGTGAGTTTAAACAGAAATGCACGCACATGTAGTGGCATGGGGAGCTGAATTAGCTTTCTCCATTAGGTGCACATGATGAACAGGCTTAAGCATCGAATGCTTACCTAGCGCCAACTTACCATATGTAGGTACTCGTACTTACCTATATGCGACCATGTTGCACCTATTGGTGATTAGTCTTAGAAAGACAAGTTATAAATAGTGGCTTCCAGTTGCGGTGCATGATGCCAAATAAATAAATTTAATTAAATATATCTACGTGAAATGGAAATAAGAAATCAGCCAGAGCATGTGATTTTTGGGTAAACAAAGGCAACAAGTGACTTGGAAAGGTTTTCGGGGTGAGAGACAAATAAACTAAGGCGCATAACCCAAAAAGCTTTTGGGAGGAGTAACGAAAGTTTTATTTATGTAGGCGTTTCCTTTCGTTGTTAACATGTTGATAGGATTTTTTTTAACAAGGATAATAAATTTAAATTGTAACTGAAATGTTTGGTATATTTACGGGCAGCAATGCTGCATAGTGTGCCTAAACTTATGCAACAAAAATTATAAAGCTAACTTAAGTGTTACCATCCCATAAAGTACTGTCAATTTTGCATTAGTTGTCAGTAAATTTTAATTATATAAAAACAAACTTAATTTAGACCTCCGCTGCATGGAAGTACATAAGGAATATGGCTATTGTTTATATATTTTAGGTTAAATACTATACATACTGCAAATATATATACATAGATTATAGATATACAGGCAAGTACGAGAGAGATAGACTCACAGGTGTCGCGTCGAGCAGCAACAGCAACTACTGTGATGGTTGGTTGGTTAGTGAGGGTGAGGATCAATCCTCTTCACGTAGGCCACAAGTCGGGCCCGTTGTGTTCCCCTCTAAAACTGTGCTGGAAAAAAGAGATTTGGGGTTAGTGTAAGTGAAATGCGGGGGTTGTGTAGTGGAATGGAAAGGTTAGAAGGGAATATGCGAGTTCAAGAAAAATGCTCTGTGTGTCGTGTAAACTCCAGTGATTTCGAGAAGTCGATGGATCTGAACGATGTCAGCCCGGGTAAGATATGTCTTCCCAGGTGTTTGTGCCTTATTGAGCATAAAGCTGGACATTCGCAGAGGAAATTCCTGATTCCTGGTTTGGATTTGACTCCACATTTTAGAGTGGCGTTTAGCGAAAGACTGGCTATAAGCTGTTTTTACTGCTTGTATTGCCGTGCCTATGGAATTTGCAGTTACATCTTCGCCCATGCTCTAGCGAGTTCATCCGCCCTCTCGTTCCCCGGTATGTTGTTGTGTCTGGGTACCCAGAGCAAACTACTGTGATAATCACGGTAACAAATTTTGTCACACAAAATTTTAGGTTGACACGCAGCCATAAGACATATCCATGTAGAATTACTTTAGCACAGCCAACTGTCTTTATCGGTACCGCAATTTATTACAGAATGGACTGATTTAGCCCTTCAAGCTGGGAGTTTCGAGATTCATAAACGAAAAAAAAAGAAAAAAACTGTGTTTGCAGTTGGAATTGTATTAAAAAAAAAAAGATTGAATCTTCTCTGCAATAAAATTAAGTACTAAAGTCTAATACTAAATAGATTCGTGATTATTACCCCGTTTATATGACAACTCAATGCGAAGTGAACCGATACGCATTGGTTCAATCCGCTCATATAAACACCACTTCGAACCGAATTGAAATATTCAATCCGCATTCGTTCATTCCTGTTTATAAACCGCATTGAAAATTTGAAACCGAATTGAAATATCATATAAACACTTTCAATTCGCATTGAAACATTTTACTCTCTCGCGCTCTCATCATTCTCTTATCTGTCATCTAATGTCAGTAATTCAGTAGTGTAATTTTTAATTAATTAATTTTTATTTTATCAAACTATCAGTTCAATCAGCTGTTTTTTAAATTCTCTCAATTTTCTCACGTTTATTTTGGATTCGGTTTTGAATAACTTCATGTAAACACCAACATTTCTATGCGGATTGAACCAATGCGCTTCGATTCAATGCGCATTGAGTTATAATATAAAGGGGGTGTATGTTAGGATTGACTCTTTTCTTTGATTTCTCAATATAGCTGATTTAAGTGTATACAACATCTCAGGTCATCTCAGAAAACTAGGTCTATTAGATGAAGACAAATGCAGATTTTGTAACTCCCTTCAAGCTGGGAGTTTCGAGATTCATAAACGAAAAAAAAGTGTTTACAGATAGTTGGGATTGTATTAAAAAAAAAAAAAATGTTATCTTCTCTGCAATAAATGTTAGTACTAAAGTCTAATACGCAATGGATTCGTGATTATGTTAGGCTTGACTCTTTTCTTTGATTTCTCAATATAGCTGATTTAAGTGTATACAACATCTCAGGTCATCTCAGAAAACTAGGTCTATTAGATGAAGACACATGCAGATTTTGTAATGAGTCCATTGAAACTCTAGAGCCCATATGTATACTGGTGGTGTGTGGGGCATTAGCTCAGAAAAAGTTCAAGTGGTTGGGTAAATACCAACTTAGAGCAGAGTACCTACCACTCATAGCTTCCAATCTCCTACTGCGATTTCTCAGAGAAATTGCTCTGGATGAGTGGCTATGGCAATTCTCACCTGGGCTAGATGTGAGCAAAGCTCTTTCTAACTACATAGTTCCAAAAAGAATAATGACGTCTAGGACTTGTAGGGGGCACAATAGACCTTAAGGTCGTGGTATATCTCACACAATAGGCGCGTTTTTTTTCTAATCTACCTACATATATATAGACTTCGAAAAATCTCTCCAAGTAAAGATAAGACTGCAGGCTAAGGTTTTGTTGTATTTTACATTGAAAACACGCCTAATAATAAAGCACATATATACATATGTATGCATGTACATATTATGTCTGTAGTTCGACTGCATCGCTTATAGGTGTATTCTGGTGAGAATTATGTAAAGCGAAGTAGAAGTTTCGTAGCATAACGTTTTAGTTTCGTTTCTAAGTTTGTTCAGTATTATGAGGATGAGGATTGCTACCGTAAGGTAAAAACAAAAATGAAACGGAATCATCGCAAGTCACTTTGAACTTTATTTGTACTTCCTGTTAAATGTTACTTTACTTTTAGCATAGCCAGACTTTCTTTTTTATTCGGTATTTCCTAAAGCGTACTTATTTCTGCTCATGCTTTTCGTTAGAATTAAAAACGTTCCCATAAAATTTGACAGTGAACGAATTTTGTTGAACAAAGTATGTAATGTCAACGTTTTTGTCAGCTCTCTAAAATAAACTTATTCATTTACCCTGGCAACCCTTAAAAGCTCGCCCCATCTATGTTGATGCAACATATCGCACTTTGTGTCTCAACTTTAGTCTCATCATTCCCATCGAATGCGAAGATTTAAAAACAAAAAAACCCCCCCATTAAAATTATTACCCTCTGCCACAGACACAGCAACAAAATACACAGCGTCAATGGTAAAAGAAGCATTACCGGACCGGTTGTTGTGTGGGGGTTATGCCAGGGGGTGGGGTGACACATAACGCACGATATCTTCTTGCTGTTTGTATTTTTATTTTTTTTTATTATTTTGTCTTTATTCTGTATTTTCCGATTGGGGAAAGGCAGCCGCAACAACCGATGGGCGATGGCGAGATATCCAACCAAGAGCTTAGCCCCAACATTCAGTGATTCAGTTGTATTTCGAACGCGATGCGAAGTGGTTGTGATTGCTGCTAGAAACGGCATACAATAGAAAAAAAATAAAAGAAATATTTTCACATATTTATAACATTTTTTACATTTCCAAATAGTTAATTATTGTGCATACGTAAGTCATCAATATTTGCTTTATTTTTTTTTTAATAAATTTAATTAAATTGCTTTGTCTTGGCGCACATTTAGTTGCTTGCTTGCGCACGCAGTTTGTTTAGAGTTGTAAAATTGTGAAGTGACATTTGATTTAAACTTCGATCTCTGTACAAGTGCGAAAGAGTACACAAGTATTGAGGATCGCGTAAATGATTACGTGGAAGGAATCAGAATTAAGAGCAACAGAGATGGCAATGCTGTCCTTTTTACCTGTTTACTTTAATTTTCCGATTTCGTTGAAAGCAAGAAAACTGCGGAATTTCCCACATCTACACAATTTTCTCTCCACAATTCGACCGGTCAAAGCTGACAGAGGGGGCGGCGTTCGATTTCAAACGTCAAAAAAATTCTTTTTTTTGTCATGATAAGATAACGAAACGTCATCTAATTAAATCTGCTGTTTGTTGAGTTTCATATCAGTTGGTGACTTCACTTCGTGGAAGTGGTGGTGTAACTTTTTTTTCGAGATGCGTGGCATGACCAAATTTCATTATCACTATGACAGAAGGTAGATTTATACATTTATTTTGTTTACTGACAGAAGAGAAAAAGAACTGTAAAATGAAATGTTCGCGTTAGTGTGACGCTAATTATATATATATTCACATCGTGGTTGGAATAGTTTCCTATGCACATAAAGATCACACTACATACCGCACGAAATGGAGGTCAAGAACCTCTCCTACCAGCAGCAGCACATTCGCTGACGATGTCTTTACCTGAAGAGTGCCATTGACATCGAGTTGAGTTTGAAGTTAGTAATTGCCAGCGTGCGTTAGGTACGTACGCAAGTGCATGTTACTTTACCGAATAATGTCGGAAGAAGGTGTTTTATACAAAACATGCTTTTTTGTTGTTATTTTTTTTTTGTCTTTTATACTTACACACAAAATTTCTCTTTGAATTGAGATCACAAATTGCCCATCGGATGACCTAAATCGGGTTTGCAATTTTTAAAGTTTTGGATTTGTTGATTATACAAAAACAAGGAAAGTTTCATAAATCGTTCAATGCCAAATATGGATTTTATTTAGGTTATGATTTTAATGCCAATCGGCAAAATGAATTTACAGCAAACATACCGTTTTTGTTATCTTAAGCGAATTCGCCAGTATCTTTTGAGGTTGTAAGGTTGTAAAGTTATTTCGCAGCTGATAAACCCTATTTTTTTCTAAAATAAAAAAAAATGAAAGATAACAATCCACACAAACCCATCAATATAAGTATTGATAACATCGTACTTTATGAACATTTGTTAAACATTATTATCAATTTAAATAATTATGTTTAATGAATTTGAAAAATCTAGACGATGAATTTTGTTTGGTTGAAGCGAAATATGTCGATATACTCTGACATCAGAAGAGATCATAGCGCCAAAACAACAACTTAGTGCGAAGTGTTTAAATTTAAATTTATTAAAAAACAATACCGACTAAGATCGAAGCAACGCTTACAGAATTACACTGGAAAATAAAATACACATTTGATTTTGTGGGTTCCCGGCAACTACGACAGAATTTTTTTTGAAAAAAAAGCCAGATAATTTTCTATACAAAAGTTTGGCCTTTTTTCCTAGGAAGCAAGGCCAGATTTTTCTGGCAATCTTTTCAAAATTTTTGGCGCTTTTTTCCATTTCTGAAAATGGAAAAAATGCCAGAAAAACCTCAGTTTAGAAAAAATGCCAGAACCAATATTTCAATATTTCGTCAGAAAACTGTATTTTTATAAGTTGTTGCAAGTAGGTAAACAGTTATTTAAGTCATTCTTTGGCGTGGTGTCTTCTGATAGATTTATAACATAGTTGCTTTTAAGTTGCCAGTGTGATAGTGACGTTTTGTTAAACAAAAATATAACCATAAAGATGGAAAGTTTTCTATATGAAGTGATTTCTGGCAAGCAGAAGAGTAGCAAATTGTTACAGTAAAACCTCCTAATTGGGATACTCCAGGGCACCGAGAAAATGTGAACCAAATTGAAGGTGTGGAGAGGTCCTCCAAATTGGGCCAGATACAATTTTGTCCCAATTATACTTTGCTTTGTGGATTGTGTTATGGCAACAACAGAATAAGAGAATCCTATATTCCAGGGATTCCTCTATTGTTAGGCATTATAGCTTGAACATACTGTTCGTATGTACGTATGTATAATTATGTTACACATACACACATACAGCTCAGATATTTGCAATTTCCCCTTTTTTGTCCCAATTTGGGGTTTTTTTTGCAAGCAATTCTGACGAAATTCGCAAGTAATTCGTTGCCCCAGATCCAATTCAGAGGTACCCCGATCTGAGAGGTTCGTTTATATGAACAAACCGAGTGTATGCATGAAGGGCGGTTAATTTCGAAGGTACCCCAATTAGAGAGAGTCCCAATTAGGAGGTGTTACTGTATATGTGGTTGAGCAAAATCACCAGAAGCGAATACAATATTGTATGTCATATGTCAGTCCGTGGCACCAAATATTGTAATACTCCCATATGAAGGTTTGCACTGAGTGCAACACTAACTGGCCGAACACAATGGTGAAGCTGCAGTGGAAGTAGATAGTTGAAGTTGGTTGAACTTTGCGCTTCACCATACAATTCAAAGTACAGCAGCAGCCTCGCATTGTGTTCGCGCTATAGGGTTTACGTGTATTTTAACTTTGCCAGCGCTGCCTACTTCCACTACAGCTTCACCATTGTGAGCAATAGCACAAAATGCTGTCAGAACCTTACGCCAGCTGATTTGCAATTTGTTTTTTTTTTTTTTATTATTTTGTTTATTGTACCTACTTGTGATCGCTTAATAAAACAACAACCTAAAAAAAGTGCAAAATTACACAAAAATTAATAAAATTTGCTTTATTTTTGATTATCAAATGGATGACAGTGGGCACCGTAGCGCAAGTGGTTAGTGCGTCGGACTACTGAGCCAGCGGTCTTGGGTTCGAATCCCGCCGCAAACACCTAAAAAGTTTTTCACAGTGCCCACCTCTTTCGAATGTCTGACAAGCATCAAAGAGTATCATTTGTCACGATTAAGCTTCTCAACTCGCCGTTCGGAGTCGGCATTAAACTGTAGGTCCCTTCCATTCGTGCAAAAATATAACACGCACACACAAATGGTTGCGAGAAGCAGGCCCAGGTTCACCTCGAGCTGTAGCGCCAACTAAGTAAGTAAATGGATGACAGTTGTCAGGGAAAATTATTTGTGTTCGATGAAATGGGTTCTTGACAATCATAGAAATACACTTCCTTAGGACAGGAACCCCGAACAAATCTTATGTATGCACTTGGTGCTGGTACTCAACAATCTTGAAAGTTGGCTGTCAATATACCATATACACTTATGTCGAATGGCTATAGATTATACCTGCATTATTCATTAATATTCATTCACTCCATCTTTCGTCAATCCACTGGTACTCTCAAGTGACTTGCACAACTGATTGCTGGCACCTTCATTCTTTAAAGTGTCAGAATTGGGTCGAGTTTATCTTTACTTTCAGAGTCTCTGATCGCGTTTAATAACCGATTAAATAAAAAAATTAAAAAACAAAACTCAAGTAATTTTTTTTTAGTACAATCTAGCCAAAATTAGTCATAAAATGTACTACTGCGGATTTTAAAAGTTTTGTATAAATGGCTTTTAAGCTGGCTTTACACTTTAACTATTTCACCCGCTGTACGTTGTTCGTTGTCAGATATACGAGGAACAACGAAAGTGTAAATGACACATGAAAAACGAACACGTACGCAAGAATTTCCAAGCTGTTTGGAATTTTCGGTGTACGGTTTTACCCAAATACTGTCACTCACTGCTAATAATGTGATGTTATCTATTTTGACACCGTATAATGTGAATGCGTCTTCGTTCAATATCCAACGAACAACGAACACTGAATGAAGAACGAAAGTGTAAAGCCAGCTTAAGTGTTGTCAGTTTTAGGAAAATGACCTCCATTCTATTCAAATTGCTAAGTGACTCATGAGACTCATGTTTAGCGTCGATGAGAACAAAATCTAAATACCGTTTCCATACAATACATGATTACACTTTAGTGCTATAATAATAATATGTAGGTAGCTGTACATAATAAAGATAACGTTTCGTAATTTGAACTATAGAGATCAATGCACGATCATACGTTAGTTTATGAGATAAGTGCACGTCAATTGAAACGCGCTTATGCACTGCATTCAAGGCTAGTGGTTGCCAACCTTTTCCCGTCTATGCTTTGGTGGTCTTTAGCACAATTTAACATTTTTAATATGCTTAAGATTATCTTTATTGCAAAGACCTAATCTTAATGGTCAGTAAACCATTAACAAATCTTCGTTAAACAAAGCTATATTCATTTTTAATATTTACTCGATCTTATAAAATTCAGCGATATAAAAACTGGTTGTATACCACTGATCAACTGCTACATCCGAGTTCAATTTGATAAGAAATGTTTAAGAGCAATTAATTCATCAAAAAGATAAAGTTTTCTTAGAACCTAACAGTTCTTTATCATCTGCGAATAAACATACACATGTACATATATACAAGGGCTGAACCCGCGTAGATTACATTTTATTTAGACTTTTTATATGAACAAAATTGTTGTTATTGGAAAACAATTGTGTAAACAAGGATTGAATGTATAATAAACTGACGTTTACACAGCTCAACTCAGCTAACAGATTAACGCTATTACGAATAACAGCTGTTTACATTATTGACTGACATATGAGATAAAGACTTTCTATGTGTGACATCTTCCTCGATGCACCTGAAACTGTGGTAATGTTAAAATTGCAGACAATTTATTATTTGCTATATGCTATGGGTGGAATAAAATGTCTGATGCATATATTTGAAATAAATGGTCAAATTCGAATAAAGAAGTGAAAGAAAATGGTATAAAAAGAGTTAAATATTTAATAAATTATGAAAATTGCTTAATGAGCGTCCAAAACACATACTCGAAAATACAGTTCTGTGTAAAAAATTAAGACCAGTAGGATAATTTTACAAAATATTGACTTTCAACTTTAACATATTTTTAATGCTTTTTCAAACTTAAAAAAGTAATTATATTGTAGACTTATATTTGGGTGCATTAATTTAAAGACTGTTTTCAACTTAAGTACAAAACCTTAATCTGAAAAAAATAAGATCAAAAGTGAACAATTATCCTACTGGTCTTAATTTTTTACAAAAGACTGTATATAGAATTGCACACTAGACACTTACAGCGGAAATAGCTTTAGTTTCCTTGTGATTTTGAAGTTTATGTCAATGTTCAAACAGCTTATCAGAGCCATGAAAATGTTGTAAACATTTTTTGTTTAAAATAAATAAGTTAATCATAAATCAAATAAATAAATTGGTTAATCATAAATCAAGCAGGAAGGAGGATATTAAATGAATATGACTGTAAATGTTGTGGCGATGTATAAACTTGACGTTTCATCCGGGTTTATGGAAATCATCAGTTAATAATATTATGAATTTATTATATTCAAATTTAATATTCATGCACATTTAACATTCATCATCAATTAAGTGACAAAATAAATAAATTTGTACATGTACATTCGTATGTAAATATTTTGAATAACTTGACATTTCGGGACAAAAGATAGCACTGAGTCTTGAATACATTTCTCGTCGGCCTTTCATATTTCATCGTTTGTCAATAACTCAAGCATGCTATTTTTTTTCATCAACTTTGGGAAGTTAACCGAATGACCAAGCTTTGCTGTACCAAATTAGTAAGTCAGTACGAATGACGTGCTAAGAAGCAGTATACTAAAATAAACGACAATAGTTAAGGGTTTTTTGGAAATTATTTTGAATTACTTCTAAGCGTAGTAAAGAAGTTGAAATTTAAAAGTCATGAGTTAGAGAAAAATGGGAAAAATCGGTGTCCTCTACTGTTTTGTAATATGCTTGCAAATGCTTATCAGGTTTAAACAGTGAAATCTCTCTTAAGTGGACGTCCACGTACCCGGAGTTTTTTCTCTGGTAATGAGAGCTGTCCGTTTATAAGAATGCATTTTGTATGCTATTTGGGAAATTAGAAAATTGTTCCCAAAAGAAGGGGTCCGCTAATGAGAGATTTCACTGTATTATGAAATCTATACTGTTTTTGAAAATAAGTTTCTTTTTTGGTGTAATCTGCCAGAGTTTGTGTATTAACTTCGACTGTGCATCTTTCAATGAAAACTCAAATTCACATGGTTGCGCAGTGGACATGACCTGTCTGTAGGGTTGCCAGTAGGGTCTTAGCTAACGTAGAACAATAGGACTTTAGACGAATATGTCTACCTAACAAAGAGGACACAAAGCAATAAAATAAGATGAAGCATATTTGCTTTTATAACTTACCAATCGACAGAGAAACTCCTTTTTTTTTGTAAGTTGTCAGATAAGAACGTCATTGTCGATTATCGTATACTTTTTCAAATTATGGCGTGTAATGGGGAGCATTTTACAACACCTGATTGCCTTTTTTCCGATTGAATTTCGACTTCTTCCATTTGCTAAACATAAATCTCGTCGATCCACTCTTCGCTTAGAATACAACAATCAAATATGCTATCACAGCTGTTCTACCTCAAAAGTAGATGCAGAAAAACTATTCTGAGCAGAGTTATTGAACACAAAGCAGAACAGTCTAAAGCTGGCTTTAGATTTTCGTTCTTCATTCAGTGTTCGTTGTTTGTTGTTCGGTGTTCGAGAACCGAACAGCGTATGTATGATTCAGTTCGCTCTTTATATCAAAATGGATAACAACACATTATTGGCAGTGGCGGCGATTTTAATTTCATAGAACCAGCGCCCGATTTTTTTGAAGCAATCATATAATTATGCTCCTGCCGAAAATTTCCCCTCAAGTGAATCTGACAAGTGAAGGGAATTTCCGATCCGGCGGATTTGATAATTTTATAAATTCATCAAGAAAATATCTGGATAAATCACCCATCATTATAAATCAGGGAAACGACACTGCAAAACAACGTACGACAACGTACGGTCTTCGAACGCTCTTCGAACGTTGTTCGATTTTGTTATTTACACTTTCGTTGTTCCGGGTACGTCTGACAATGAACAACGAACACCGGGTAAAAGAACGAGAGTGTAAAGCCAGCTTAAGACAGCAATTTATCTCATTGAACACGAAAACCTGAAATTTTTCTGTTCTGAACTGTTCGGAACAGCCTCATTGAACAAAGCTAATGATTTCTTTTAAAACCAGAGTAAGATAATTCTAATATAATCAAAATGGTACACTTGGGAAAAATTACTTCATATTTATTGCGGGAAAATGTGGCAATTGGTAAATAGCAGACAAACGAGGGCAATTAATAAAACTATAGAAGACGCTTCGCGCCTGGGTCAAAAAGAGGACATGTCCTCAATATGTAGGACACCTGGCATCGCAAGCGTACCTGTCTGTCACGCTATATACATATCTATAAATTTGTCATATGAGTACCATAAAATTCTCCAGATCAACTGAGATTTTTGTGTTGTCATCTTGATGTCTGAAAACTAATCTAGTCGTTATTAATGGATGAACTCTACTTGATTCTGTTTCATTTTTAATTTACTTGTTTCAATTTTTTCAATATTTTAATGAAGGTTTCCAAGTTGATAATGTGTTCTCATATATCACATATAGAAATACACATCAAAAACTCCAACAGACAATAGTACATGTATATATATACATAATATGTATGTATATAGGTGCATATAGTACGTACGAAGTTTTTGAAACTCGCACCACTGTATTTGCATAAGCATTTTTATTACAAACTTCCTCTTTACTACATATGTACATATGTACGTATAGTTGCGTAGATTAAGTAAAGTTACGTACAAAATGATGTGGGCAAGCGAAGCGGATTTAATGAGAATGACCTCAGCCAACCGTCTGCGTCTGTACAAAATTCGCAATTGATAATAAAATCCTGTCGACATCGAAATTTGTACACCTTAAAGCTTAAACAATCGAGTAACGTAAAAACACGTTTCGGAATCATTTAAATGACTCCATGTCGGATGGAATAAGTTTTTTGTGTTTGCGAAAAAATAAAATAGGCGACTCATAACGATCAAGTGCTTTCGCATTACGTTTGGACGTACGAGTATCTTCGATGTACCTATATACGCGTATGAAACATTGATGTAAACGTGATTTGAGATTAAAATATTTTTGTGGTTAGGCCACTTTCCCTTCGGATGAATCCTGAATGTGTTTGTACCGCTAGTTTCACCTCCAGTTCTTATGTAACTGGCGCACAAAAAGGGAAACCAAAAAAAAAAAAAAAAAAATTAAAAGTTTCTCTTCGATATTTCTTGAAAGTATTAGAAATTTCTTTCCAGGTAAACTATTTTTTTTTGGCAATAAGATGACAAAGCCGATGAAATCAGCATCGAAAGGTGGACGATTGAAAAATTGTTAAAGATGAGTTTCATTTCCATTGTCATGTTGCTGCATCTTTCGAGTAATTAGTTCCGTGTTTGCGCCACAGTCGCTACTTACTACTCTTATTGAGTATACGAGTTGCGCAATGTACTTAAATGTGATTGTGCTGATTTTCTTTTGCGATGATTTCAATGTGAAACGTGATTCACATATTGTAAGCGCTGGCCTACAGACAAATTTGCTTTCCCCCTCATATGGGCGCTGGTTTGAGTGGTCGCTTCACCGGTAGACCAATAAACTAACCTGATTTACCAGTGTTGCTAAAGATAAACTTGAGATGCATGTAGAGTTTTAGTGTGCAACTTATTTCTGGTAATGGCGAATTTATGTTGCTTTGCATTTTATTAACCATTTAATTGGAGATCATTTTATGCTACTGTCAATGTCAAGAAATAATAACATTTATTTTGCACAGTCATTCAGTCTTCTAGTTTTAATGGAAAACTGGATCTTAAGTATTTAATACATTTTGTTGTACTACCCGTATATTTTTAATGCGAAAGTTGTCAGCTCTTTCGAAAGTACTACCAATACTATGACTATAGGCGTGTTTTTTTTCAAATCTATATAGGCTTAACATGTTTTCAATGTAAAATACAACAAAACCTTAGCCTGAAAAATTATCCAGCCTTATTTTTGTATGGAAAGCTTTTTCGAAATCTATATAGATTTGAAAAAAAAAAACGCGCCTTATGACTGAGGCCGAGAAAAGGTTCCCCCAACCCAGAGAATTCGTCACAATGAATTTCTTGTATAAGTTCTGCACAGTTCGGCAAAAATAGATCTGCACCAAAATTCACAGATTCCAAAATTTCAAGGAGTGGGAGTAAAAGTGTGCAAAAGTAAAGAAACACATTAATCAACAAAAAAAAGGTGTAAAATGTATCATATTTGACACATTTGACAGTTTTCATAAAACTGCTCACAGAAATGTCTGGGCTAAAATTCGCGCATGCGGAAATTTCTTACTTTCTTGTTAGATCTCTCTTCTGTGAAAAACTATGAAAAATCTTCTGCAGCGGTATTTGACTGATTTCCGTAGTTTTTTGTAGTTTTTCGCAGTTTTAGACAGGTACGGGAACATACCTACCTTAGGTCTAACCCACGAAATCGGGCTGTCATTCGAGATTCGAGTGTGTAAGAATAAGAGTACAATTTTAAATTGATGGTAACTCCAATACAGTAAAACCTTGATGAACGAAACTTGTAAACAAAAGTTACCCTTAATTCGTGCAGGCTAGTTTTCGAAATACCATACATAATTACACTCGTTTGTGTATGATTTTATACATATATTCAATTAAGTTAAAGAACATTTGATCTATGAAAGTTGCCAACCTATCAAGCAGAAAAGCGACATTTCGGCAAAATTTAATTAAATTTTCAACTGAGTTATAACAACCGACTGAAGTTCTATTAGCTGCTCTTATCGAAGTCGTATACTTATTATTTACATGTAAACTATATGAAAGTAGAAGTAGAGTAGGACGATGGTTGTTCCTCTGCCACTGCAACTAGGCAACCGTCCTGCTGAATGACCTATTCAATAATATGTAATGATCTCCTGTTTTTCTATATGTCGTCGGTTCGAATTTGCTGTCAAAGCCACATTTTTGCTGAATACCTACTTAGGTTGATTCAATTCAAATGATAATTTTTAATTTTGCGAGAAGCATGTATGTACTAGGATTCTAGTTCTGATCTGTATAAAAAGACTCAAAAATTATAATTTTTTTAAATATTACATACATACATATATGTACATAAGTCAGACCTGGAAGAGGTAGGCCGAATAAACCACAGACTCGTTCTAAAATTAAAAATGCTTTAAGGAAATTGTGGCGGTTTATGTGCCATCATTGGATGGATTCTTAGGGGATCGCGATGCGCCCAATCTGGCGCCTAGTGTTTTGGTCTCCCAACCCCTCTCAACCGAACCTAACCGTCTAAAGTGAACGTCACCAAATGATTTTTACACTTATTATTTTAATCCATCACCATTCAATTTAAAACATTGCTTTTCTCTCTTTCCAGATGATGTTCAAAACAGTACTTATTGTAACGTGCCTTTTCGTGGCGGGTGCCCTCTGCGATGACCTCAAAATTGACGTCGTCAGTGTGCCTGAGGTATGCAACCAAAAAACAAAGAATGAAGACATGCTCACAATGCACTACACTGGCACGCTGACAGATGGCAAAAAGTTCGATTCTAGGTAAGTTAAGTTGAGCAGTGATCGTGCTGGAACTAGGAATAACACCATACCACGCATTCAAATCATTCAACCTTTAACGCTCCCCAAACACACAACACGGACACGCACTCGTGTGGTAATGTTGTAAATTAGCGTCACAATTTTTTCATTCATTCTTCCGGTATAGCGCAGTACCGCAGAATGCAGATTGACCTCGTAAATTAGGCTCACATCGATAAGAGATCTTTTAACCAGAAAATCATCACATGTGAGTTACCTCGCCAAAAAAAAACAAAAGGGTTGAAAATGTTGAAAGGGTGTGCTGGGACATGAGCCTTTGTGCTGCACATCGACAGGCGAAAGCTAATACGTACTCTCTCTCTCTCTTCCTCTGTTTGTGTAAGCTCATGTGGATGCAGTGAGTTAAATTGACAAAGAAAAAAAAGAGAATTTTCCAATTTTCCAATTTATCCAACGCGACGAGGCTGATTTATTTTTCCCACGTGAATCCCATGTAATTAAATTTAAACAAATTTGTGGATACATTTCCACCGGCATAACATTTGCTAACCCTCGATGCCCAAATTTCCGTGTGTTGTTATAATTAACTTAGGAAATCCAAGTGAAAGACGATTATTATCACATATCCTCCAAAGACACAGAACTAGCATTTTCCGTGCCATAAAATGAAGTTGTTTACATAGAATTTTCCTCGGATTAAATTTCAGGATCTTTCTCCACCAACCGACGATGACACCTTGAGTCGTATTCGTATTCTTATGTGGTTTCAGTTGTACTGATTAATGGTGGTAGTTTCATTTTGCCGTTCACATTTTTTTTTTAAAGAAAAAATATAAGGCACTTGTCTCGTATACATATGGGTGGGAGTGATAAGCGTTGATAATCTTCCACGTTGTGTGCTCCAATTCGCTATAGATTACGAATATATGTATATGAAAATAAATCTGTGAACTCTCGGACACTCTTAAGTATTCATAGCTCTAAGCATGAAGTTGACTAGGAATTTAGTTTCCTAAAAAGAACCTTTGACGGGCAAATTAAATCATCGTTCACCTGAATGGTTCGTAATGACATGTTGTGTAGGAAATTCCATGAAAGATGAAGAAGAATCCTGACCATATGCAGAAATACACATACATATACACATACATAGATAATAATTTTAGAAGAACTTTTACCGGAAATTGTTTTATAATGAATTTAGTATACTTTGGGGCTAACTTCAGTCGGTGCTTTGACTTCAAATAGCGCCACGCGAGTTCATAAACCCAGTGAAATTCGTTAATAGTGATGTGTAGGGTCTAGGGTGTAGCTACTCTTGTACAGATATGCACAGGGTCGCATTGAGGTGGCTTAAAACGTTGAAACGTTATATCGAATGAATTTAGATAATTTCGAATGAAAGAAAGAGATTTCTTATCTCTACAGACCGCGCCGTGGTTTATATTGTTGAAGGTCAACTTTGTGTATCAAAATGAACTAGTGAGCCTATGCGAGAACTCTCGCAGGAGAAAATCCAACCCCCAAATTCCAAACTTCCCATATGATTTCCATCTGTCAACTCATGGAAATACCATGGAAACCATAAAGCAAGTGTTTGTTTTTTGAAACTTCATCACTTGCTTCAGTAGCAAATATATCAAATATATTTATGAAAAAAACTCCTGTGAATCATAAGAAAGTACAAAAATAATACACAACTCTCCAGTTATCCTGGACACCACCCATAGAGTTAGTTGAAATTGAAACCTATCATCTGAGTTTCCTACCACTACGTCGATCTGTCTGTCTCTCGTTCTCGTCCTTCATGTGCTCACGCTGTGTGTAAACATTAAAAGGGTATTCATATCGCCTTTAGCGTGTGTAGATTATAAAAAAAAATATAAAAGAAACAGAAAATTCTAGTATTTGAGAATTTGAGAAAAGAAACTTATACAATTTTAGTTTTTGCGAATTTGAGAAAATAAAACTAAAAAAAATCGCGCGATTTTGTTAACTAAAATTTTATTAGATTCTTTTCTCAATTTTTTTTTTATAATGTACATAGCTAATAATAAAAGAGACATAAGAAAATATAGTATTTGAGAATTAACGAAAAGAAACTTATAAAAGTAAAACATTGAGAAAAGATAATGATACAATCTTAGTTTCTGAGAATTTGAGAAAATAAGACTCAAAAAATCGCAAATACTATTGTAGAATTTTTATGTTATCTTATAGGCTATAAATTATAGGACTTAATAACGAAAATAAGGCAAAATGAAGTCTTATTTCGTAGGGCGCTATTTCACGTTGCCATGTAGCTGTTGTATTCGTATTATTTCTTATTTCTTAGAAAAATAACAATTATGAAATAAGGCCCAAAAAAAATTTCTTGGGTCTAAATTCATTCTCAGAAATTGGGGCCTTAGTTCATAATAAAATATCACCCCAATTCTGAAAGTGAAACAATGTCCCGAAAAATGAAATTACACCCAAAATCTGTCATATTTTTGTTGTTATTGCTTAATTTCATTTTTTTTTTGGCGTTATTTCCTGGGGCGTAATTCGCAGCACCGTTTGAGAGTTGCAAATAGTGCCTATACTACAGAAATAATATATACTAGTGTGCCAGTGCGAGAACTCTCACAAGAAAAAATCCAACCCCCAACATCCAAACTTCCCATATGATTTTCATCTGTCAACTCATGGAAATTCCATGGAAATCGTACGGGAAGTGTTTATTCCCTTGGGAGTTCATTTTGGGTAGAATATTTCTTTTGATAGATTTTTTAATTTGTTAAAATTTATAAAATGAAAGTGCAATTCGTCAGTGCCCCAGGAAAATCTCTTACTTTTGACACCTCATTTACACCTCAATGTTACACAAAATTAATTCAGCTTTTTACCATTTCAAGGCCATACTTAACTCCACTCCGCTCCTGTTCACAACATTATAGTGACAGTTTAAGTGGTCCTTTTCGTCAGAACATCCCTTTTTGCACACAGAAGTTGTACTACAAAAATCTCCTCTTCATCATAAAGATAAACTTTCCACTGTAGCCGTCCTCGTCGTTGATGTGGCTGTCGTCATCCTTGCCTAATTGAGTCAAATCAAAAGGAACGGGCTAACAAATTGTTTCCTCAGTTGACCCGATGCCTCGGGCAAATATTTAACAACTGACTTTCTGTGCAATTTGAAGTTATTTTGTCACAATCTGTCTTCCATCAGATACTCAGCTGCACACCGAACTTGTTGATCTTAAAACATTGGGATTGGGACAATTTAAATTCAGATTGCATACCAATCGCACCTTTTAAAGTGCACTTACTCTTCGCCACCTCTCATTGTGGATGCATCAAAGCTGAAGAGTTTTTCTGCTTCAAAAGGTTCCTCTGGTGGTTGCATCTTTGCTAGCGCGGTGCAGATAAGGTGTACACTCGAGGGCAATATTTTCCGGAAATTAGCAGAAAGGAGCATCTTTTTCGCATCGTTGACGAGGGATAATCTTCTTCACCGACATGGTAATTTTTTTTTTTCATTTGCTTTTAACCTGCAAACAGTGTAGCAGGTGCAGAACGAGCAATTAAAGCATCTCCTTTGAAACGTTAAGAGGGAGGAAGGGAAAGGGGATTTTAATACCTTAAACAAATAGCTCCAAGCGACAACGGGACTCGAGACGCGACTTTATCTTTATTTTCATTTCATTAAATGTTCTAACCAGATGAACTACCCTCAGCCAAATGACTAACCAAACACAAAACCTTAAAGAACGATATTCAATAAGCCACGGGTTACTTGCATTGACAACAATAAAACCGTCATAAACGTAAGTGAACCGTTGTCGTCGGGTGGAAATTAATTTCAATCGACCAAAGAAGATGGCATTGACAGGCCGCCACCTGTCAGATGGAGGTAGAAGAGACCTGTTTTTTTATTTTTAGTAGAGAAGCAGCTTCTTTCCTCCAAGACAATTGCATACGTGTCTGATTAATTATAAAGAGGATTATGTTATGCAACCATGTTTGCCATTCATTTCGGTCCAACGTGGTCGTCGTCGTCATCGTTATTCCCGACGAGGTCACATTAGAGCAGAGAAGAAGCAAATGGGCAAAAAACTAACGTAACCATCCGCCATCCATCCCCCATCAGCGGGCTACTCGAAACAGAGAAAGTGAATTGCATTCGAGTTTGGGTCGTTTGCCAACCTCGGGCACGTACTCGCAGCTAAAGGCGGCATTCGGATGAATAAAATATCGGATACTTGGGGTGACTACAACTACTGCTGATGTTTGGAATGAAAAACTCACCTCAATTTACTTCCTGTTGTATCATCTTTGCATTGTTTTCGGCGGTGGGAGGTGGGCGACAATTTGTCGTCGCTGGCTCAACCGCGCTGGCTGAATTATTTATCCACTCGGGGGGAGGAGGTGAGTGACGAAACAAATTATAAAATATTTAGACAATTGTCCAGTTGAATTCGCGTCACGTTTTCACGGCTTTTGTCACTATTCTGCAACCTGTTCCATCAAAGTTGTCATTTTAAAGGGGTTCACTTCACGTGCTTAAAGGTGTCCATTGTATATCTTTCGGCGGTGAATTAATTTCACTAGTCGCCCGAAGAGGAGCAATTACTTAATCAGAAGTTATGAGCGCGGGCATAGTATGGGGTTGATTCTTCCTTTTCCTGTCATTTTGTCATATGAAATAGGTGTCTTCTTTGCGTCTGTTGTCAGGTCATAGGTGAAATTTATGTCTAACCCGGAACGGGTAGATTAGTTTGTTAACTTTTTTGTGGGTCCATAATTCTTGTCCTCTACAAGGTACCACCTTTACTTTGGAGGGATAAGTAAAAGGTTTTTTTTGACAAGATATATCGCATGTGCATACGCAAAGTATGAAAAAAAAAGATCAAGTGCAGCAAACACCTACGAACAGCAGAAAGTTGTGCTCCGCACAGGAAAGAGAGAAACAGTGAAAGTTACCAGATAACCATTTTTGGCTGAAAGAAATATGATTCACAGAGTTGCCGCGTCGATCGATCATCATCGATCGAGTAGTAGAAAGTTCCGTTATTTATTATTATTTTTACTGAAGGTAGATCAAGGACCGGGTTTAAAAGACTTTCACCCAATTCGATACGTCAACATAATTAAGGTTCCTCAAAGAGTGGCAACTGTCATTGTCGTCGCCGTCATCTTATTGTAATTAGCGGTCATGGTAGGTGAGGAGTTTCGTTGTTGTTGTTTATTTTACCACCAGCAACAATTATATATAGCTGTTTAATTAACATACAATAGAACTGTTTGCGGAGTCTTTTGTTATAGCCTAACAAAAAAAAAAGCTTGGCACACTGCCAACAGAGCGGTAACAAAAACAAAAAACCAAAACGGAAAGTGGCTTTGCACGAGAAACGGTATAAAAGAAGCAACATCCGCTTGCCTGAACACATTCCTACACACATACTCGTATGTACATAGATAGTTATGTTATGTTTTTTATTCGATGCTTGAAGATGTTTTCTCTTTCGCGATGTTCTGCTGTAGTGGGCATACATCGAGTGGTGTAATAATAACGCGATATATGGCATAATGAAAGGCTAAAGGTAGATTTACGACTTATGACTCGTCGATTGTCTATTTGCTGGCTTGTTGAACATGGCTCATTTCCGATTCGCTGTTGGTGTTATAAATCGGACATAGGAAAATATTGTTACAGATTATAATGATGAGTCTAACGGTTTGTTGATTAAAATATAGTTCCCTGTCAAGCACATACTCGCATGAAGGTACATAAAACGGTATTTAGTGTCTTATTTAAAGTTCGTATCTCATTTTCATTGAAAAACAAAAAAAAAAACCGCAAAAATTCGAACTTTTACAGGGTATTAAAAAAAAAACAGAATAAAACCAGGATACATTTTAGTAATAATTTTTATCTCTGCAATCGCTCGGTTCAATTTTTACACATTGGCATATAGATTTAACAAAAATAGACGGTTGAGATGATAATACTAGGATTTGGATAGTGCGTTGATATTATGCTTTGGAGTCTCCGATGTGATGTGATGGACTATTCACTATTTTGCTGAGCATAGTATAGTCCCAAGAACGCCTTATTCCCGAGATCCATCAGCTAAGACAAAGGATACGATTCCTGTGGTAGCTGCTGCCACACAAACCAATCCCAGCTTTTCGACCCGGGACTTATCTGCTCAAATGGGAATAAGCAGACAATCACTTCTTCATGAAGATTGGAGCTTATTTCCCCACAAAGTGTAAATAACAATCAAATAGAACCCATCTGATTTGCCGATTTGCTTGGATAATTGCCAGAAGAGCGTTCAAATGGTGGAAGATGTGAAACTTCATTTTTATGTCTGACGAGGTCCACTTTCATTTAAACGGCGATGTAAACAAGCAAAATTGTCGAATATGGGGACTCTAACCTGGACATGGCCCATGAGGCGGAACTGCATCCAGCTCGAGTCACAGTGTGGTGTACCAATCAAGCTGCATTGTTGGGTCATCCTTTTTTGAAGACGGTCGCACTGTAACGGTCAGTGAGAGAATTCCTATCAACTCTTTATTCTTTTAGCAAGATGGTGCAATTTCACACTTGGCCAGGCCTGTTATGATAGAATTGCAGCAAAAATTCCAACATAAGCTGATTTAAAGGAACTCCATATTCCGTTGACCGCCAACGTCTCCTGGCTTGACTGGGGTTTGTGGGGTTATTGTAAACAGGAAGTGTGTAAAACTAAACCCACAAATTTGAATGATTTGAAACAATCCGCATTCAAGCAATAATTGAAGCAATTCCCGCTAGAACCCTACAGGTAGTAATGTACAACTCGATACTACCTTCGGATCAGTCTGATTATTTACGAATTCGTATAAAACTCCAAAAACAGGATAGAAGCAGCAGTTTTACAAGATTTTAGGCATAAACACAGGTTTAAAAATTTGGCAGAATTTGGGCTGGAAAAACAGGAGTATCCTGCGAAAAGCAGAACATATCCAATTCATATTTGACACTCAAGCCGCAGTCCCAATAACAAAAAACACAATTGTATTTTCCATTTCAAAAACATACACCAACGGAAAAATGCCATCTCCATCTCCAGTGGTGCAATAAAATCAAACGAGTGTACCTAAACTGCACTTTCACATACACATAACCTAAAATGTCGGCCATAACTCTCCTCATGCAATTTTCTTTGCCGAATTAACGGCCGTTTTACACCATCTTCACGGTTGCTCATACACCCATATGTTTCAGGACCATCCACATTCTATCCCATTTCATGGGATTTATCAAAAAGCGCATCGGGAATGGTAAAACGTAAAACCATTCGCGTAAGCTCCACGGAACACATCTCAAACTGAAGAAGAATGTTTTAAATAATTAATAAGCAGCGCAATAGGGTACCATTGGGCGTCTGAGTGTCTTACCCATGGTTTTTGAATGAATCGCATAGACTGTAAACTTTTTTTTTGGAAGCAGCACGAATATATGGCTCAAGAACGTGATGCTCCGACATAACTATAAATTGTGTAAAAAAAAGGAGGAATTCTGAGAATAAAATAAACGTAAGAAGGAAAAAAAACCAACGCACTTCTATGATTACAGAAGGGTGAGCCCAAGATTCGTTCCTTGAAGGAGCACCGAATAACTTAGATTGTGATTTAAACTTGGACAAGCTCCTAAATTACTGTGAAAACATAATGATTACTCGGTGCACAGTGTCCATCATCTATCGAAAAACATTTTCAAAAGAAGAGGAACTCTGTATTAATCCCAAGGCATCCTCTCGGACCAGAGATCAACCAACTCACCGCAACCGCATCTTTTAAATTCGCATTTACACAGTTGGTGGTGGGTGAGTTGAGGAGTGCTAAAAATTTAGATTCATTCAGGGCTCACATAAAAATCGCATCGATATGTTCTACATTATTCAATAGGGTTACATGTGTTTGTGAATACGGTCTGGGAGATCGGTTTTGTACAAACATTTGAATACATCTGATTTGGGAATGACTGTTGGGGGTTATAGCAGTTGGAATGAATAAAAAGGATATAAAAAAAAAAGCAGTATCGACAAGGAAACTTCATCAAATATTTAGTGTGGACTCATAAAAAAATACAAACATCCGACAGGGACCACCACGCCGAGCCGGTGGGTTGTAGGGCCAGTCGGATGCCACCTGTCCTTTTTGATTGAGGTGCTGGCGAGCGATTTCATCCACAATTGAATCCGTTTATAGGGATTCACCAGTCACCACACCCTGATAATGTACGGAGTGATTTTTTGATTTCTTCCTGTCCCAATGCCAATCCCGAGGGTGACAGTTACTTGCTTCCTGAATCGAATGAATGCGTTCCTTATGTAAACAATGTTTGCCGGACAAAGGATGGCTGGCATTGTGAATTCAATTTGTGTATTGGTTTCTCTGATTGATAAATTATGAAAATTCTGTGAGTTTTTTAATCGACAACAGTTGGAGTGTTGACAGATGATTTTGTTATTTGGTTATGATACAGGGATGCTCGATAGGATGAGGCGTGTAGTTATGAGGCCGTGTCGTAATGAGATTTACAGTTTTTTGGAACATAAGCATTTGCAGCACATCAAAGGCCAGGAAAATAGTGCAGTAACACTAACAACCTGGGGGCCGATTTACCGAAATGTGAAGATTTGGCATTACCGCTCACGTTATCGAGTATTATTGGCATTGTTTTCATTGACAGTAAGGCCGGTAGTTATCAAGTGCTCATAAATAAGTTGGTGGACAGAATTTTTTTTCGTCAAATTTAATTCAATTAAATAGTAAAATAAGGAACATTATTCACCTAATTCATTAATAATTTTCTTTTCCTTGTCGGATAAATTCGTATTTATTTCTTTTCTAACCATTTTAAAAATCAACAGAAATAATTTAAATTGGAAATGACAGCAGAGTTCGGTTGATAACTTACTTACTTAGTTGGCGCTACAGCTCGAGGTGAACCTGGGCCTGCTTCTCGCAACCATTTGTGTGTGCGTGTTATATTTTTGCACGAATGGAATGGACCTACAGTTTTTTGCCGACTCCGAACGGCGAGTTGAGAAGCTCAATCGTGACAAATGATACTCTTTGATGCTTGTCAGACATTCGAAAGAGGTGGGCACTGTGAAAAACTTTTAGGTGTTTGCGGCGGGATTCGAACCCAAGACCGCTGGCTCAGTAGTCCGACGCACTAACCGGTTGCGCTACGGTGCCCACTGATAACTACCGGCCTTAAAATTTTTCCCTCACCTCCATGTCATATTTGACATTTCGATAAAATTTTCGATAACTATCGACGAAAAATAGTTTGGTAGCACATTTTTCTATCCAGGCTAAGGACCTTAGACTGGATAATTATCCAGGTTTCGTAAGCCTATATAGGCTTAGTTGTTAGTGTAATTAACATGGAAAAAATTTGCTAAGCCTGTATAGTTTTGAAAAAAAATACGCATATTTTACTCGAAAACAATTTTGCTGTTCTATGAACAAAAGTATAACAGGCGTTGGTAATTTATAGCCTTAAAAAAGTATGTACATTATAGCAAAAATAAAAAACGCTCGTCGGTGATTTGGCAGCATTATCCTAATTGACATTCGACATTTAAACATCTTTTTTTTTTCAAAAGATGAGATACACACTATTTAATTATTTGCCTGAACAAAATATTACTTTTTTCCACTTGTTTTCCAACCTCCTTTGCATAGCATCATGTTTTCATCGCCACAATTATTGTTTTCAAATGTAGGTCTGTTAAATGTCATATTTAACACTTTCGGTAACAATTCGATTACAATCGCAAGAAAAAATTATTTGGTAGCACATTTTTTTATCCAGGCTAAGGACATAAGACTCGATAGCTATCTGGATTTCGTTATTCTATATACTATATAGGCTTAGTTGTTAGTGTACTTAACATGAAAAATATTCTCCAAGACTATATACAATTATACATAGATTACAAAAAAACATGCCTAATGTGTGTGTTTCACCTAGTTTCTTGAATTTCACTAAAATAAAATAAGAATTTTTCTAGTACAATTTTATTTTTATTCGAAACGTTAGCTGTCATCCCAATAAGGTTACTCGATCATTCGATAACGAGTCCTACTCATTCAATAGTTATCGAGTGTGGTAATTCGATCCCTGATCGAAGGAGCTGCGATGGAAATGTGAACTTTGAAGAAGTCTTCTATTTGGAAGAATTGCAGTTTCCTTTCAATGTGTGTTTTGCACTGACATTTAAAAGTTACTTGGATTGGCTTAAGTCAGGACTGCTTTTTCCATAGACTGCACTTTGCGCTTCCTTCAGCGTTAGAATCCAACGAGCCTTAAATAAAGTCGACCCACTACCTCTAACAATTTAAGAGACTATTGGACTTAACACTTTCTTAAAATCGGAACACTTAATTTCTTTTGTTCCCTTGGGAACTCTAAACTTGGACTTGTCCCTTCGGTTGTTTACCCTAAAATGTCACCTTCACTTTTGACATACTCGTATATTTACTGTTTACTCATATATAATATCATTTTACGACATCAATAATAATTATTAATTTGATATATCTTTCTCTAAATCGCCCATAAAAAAATGCACACAATATTTTTGAATGACTGTCATCTTAAAGTGGATTTGGCAAAAGCCTCACATCAGCCCAGGTAACCATAAAATGAAACACCATGATATTTTCACTAGATATTCATGGCGATGCATGTAATAAAAATTCATACAAATAACCAAATGTAAATCCCCGCCACTGTAATCCACCCACGAAAAAGCATGTGAACATTCCAAAACAGGAAAAGGTAACACAAGACAAGGCTGCTGTTTACGGTGACATTTGTATGCGATTTCTTTAGCGCCATGTCGCCCCATCTTTCTTTTGCACAAACAGGGAGAGACGGAGAGTTCTGAGCTGATACCCCTGGAGAACGAAATAAAATATTTAAACGTTTCTTTAGAAACAAATACCCACCACCAGAGTGCGGTGCCCTCCTCTGCCACGCCGCCTTGAGAGTTGAGACCTGGATAATAATAATAATAACGATACCGTTGTTGAATGCGAGGGCAAAGAGGAAATTTCGTTAAAGTGTCACTGTCAAAAAAAAAGCGGAACATCAACTCCCAATTTGTCGTTGTTTTTTTTAACAACAGTCTAGTTCTTAGAAAAATGTCCCATATCCATTTCACGAATGAATTGTCAAGAGATTAACTAAAAAATGAACTTTAAAGCGCTCGCGACATGATATAAACGAAGTTTTATCGAAAACTTTGCCTTTGGTGGGCGTCGCGACAGAGTGTGAGATGCAACAGCCAGACCTATGCAAACGAGGCGACTCATAGATAATAAGGAATTCATCGTCGTCGTGATGCTCCTGGGAAACATGTTGCAAACTTTTGGACAATTTAACAGCAAAAACAAAAAAAAAAATGAGAACGTTTCGTTGCAATAAATAAATTGGACATGTTTCTATGAAGGTCGGACAAGGTACCCTTAAGGTGACTGTTGTACTCATTAGGCGCGTAACAACTGGTGGTACCGTTCGGCCTCTAGGAGGCCGAAGGGAGTTTTTACATAATTAAATATTTAGCGGAGAAAAAAATAACAAGGGATGTTTTGTGTACACTCAATCAAAGTGTTTTTGTTTTTTTGTTCATTTCGCGAGATGTGATAAATATTTAAAGCGTTTTACCCCCTTTTCCCATAATAATGCATGACAGCTTAAAGAACTGTATTTTTCAATGTTTTCTTTTTTGTGTCTCTACGGAGTGAGACACCCTTAACAGGGACGTGAAAAACATGTTACTTCCTTGTCACTAGGTGTTGGGAACACCAACATCTTCGTATGAGTATCTTTCCATAAATAAAATTTTAAAATGATGAATCGCGTGAAGAGATAAGGGAGAACGCGCTCGAGTAGCTATCAAATTATATGACAAATGCGTTACTGTGTCATTATTTACCACACGGTGCCTCCACTGCCGCTTAAAATAGCGGTAATGTGACGTTATTTGCTCATGCATAACAAAGTTTTTCTTGTTTTTTTTTTTTATTTAAATTCAACGACATCCAAAGTGAATGTGTGATTTGTTTCTCTATTTTTCAGTTTGGACCGTGATCAACCCTTCACATTCCAATTGGGCGCAGGACAAGTGATAAAAGGATGGGACCAGGGATTGTTAGACATGTGTGTCGGTAAGTGGAGAATACTTCATGTAGCAATTAAAAGTTCACACTGCGGAGCACTTGTTAACCTATGTGTTTCTTTTCTGGTGTGTTTTTCCAGGTGAAAAACGTAAATTGACCATTCCGCCAGAGTTGGGCTATGGTGACCGTGGTGCCGGAAATGTCATTCCACCAAAGGCTGTTTTAGTTTTTGACGTTGAACTGATAAACATTGGCAACACTCCACCAACAACAAATGTCTTCAAGGAGATTGATGATAACAAGGACAATATGTTGAGCCGCGAAGAGGTAAACCTATATGTATGGGTCGCACTTTTACACTTTTTTTTTGTTCTCTGTTTGGTGTGTCTTCCGGGATACCTGGCATGTTCTCCTACGGTGATGGACAAAATAAACCTGCCAAGCAATCAGATGAAACCTTGTTAAATTTCAAATGAGCCAGAATGTGGACTTCATTGTCACTTCTAAATGGGGTCCTGTGTAGAAACCTTATAGCCACCTCTAAAGCGGTCCCAGGAAGTTCTACATACCTTCTCGCAACATACATAATGTAGCCTCTTTTCAAATAACATTCCTCAATTATATAACCAGCTCGAAATACTCGTAATTAAGCAAACTACATTCTGAATCCTCATTAACACTTCGATTTAATAATTTAATCAATTTGTTTTTAACAGTTACTAATCGAAAATATTTCTTTCTCAGTTACTAATTAAGTACATACACGATTCTTCACTAATTTAATTTGTTTTTGTTTTTTTTTTTATATATATTTAACACATCATTTATCTGTTATTTTACTTATAGGTCAGTGAATACTTGAAGAAACAAATGAGCGCCGTCGAAGGCCAGGATACAACTGAGCTGAACAACATGCTAAAGGAAAACGATAAACTTGTTGAGGAGATCTTCCAGCACGAGGATAAGGACAAGAATGGATACATTTCGCACGATGAATTCTCAGGGCCAAAACATGACGAACTGTAGACCAGTGTAGCGAAGTAGCGAGCAGTAGCAAATAGTTAACAAATTTATAATTTTCTTCGTGTATTAATTTCTCTGATTTGTTGTGAAAGCGCGTGGGAATTAATTAAGCATAATTGAAAGTCATTTTTGTCCATTATAGCGGTATACTATCATTTATTTATAAAACCAGAGAATGCACTTGTATTGACTCAGTTTTAAATACATTTCAAACTATGTACCATTATACTTTTTTTCTTCACTTATATATTTTTTTTTTTGTTTTGTTTATTTTACAATACTTTTCTATTTTCATTGTTGTACAAATTAACACAGTTGTAAGTTAATTAATTTTGTATTCATGATGAATATGTTGTATAGAAAGAGAGAAAAGAAAGTTAAACTTTTTTTAAGATAATAAATGAAAACATATTCAAAACAAAAAAATGGTACCATTGGTTGGTTTGATTTGTTGATTTGGAGTTATTTTTTTACAAAGCTTTGGTAATGACAAAATGAACTTGTCAAACTTCAAAAATGATGGTACTGCTTGACCACAGGAGATGGTCTGCAGGTATAATATATATACATACAAGGTATTCGTGCAAAAATAACACGCACACACAAATGGTTGCGAGAAGCAGGCCCCGGTTCGCCTCGAGCTGTAGCGCCAACTAAAATAAATAAGACTGAAAATTGACTTAAAAAATATTATGGAGACTCTGCTCCCTCGCATGGGATAGTACAAAAGTGGTTCACTGAATTTCGTACGAGCTTAAAAGACACTGAGCGCCCAGGACGCCCAAATGACGTCACAATGGAAGAAATGGTCAAACAAATCCATGTTGGACGATTGCAAGTCAAGGTTCGTGAGATAGCTGAGACAGTAGCCATTTCAAATGATAGCGTCATTCGAATCCTGCATGACCATTTGTGCATGAAAATATTATCGGAAAGATGGTTGCCGCGTTTGCTGACGATTGATCAAAAACGGATTCGGGTGAAGTTTTCAAAGCAGAATTTCTTCAAGCGTAATTCAAGTGAATTTTGGATACACCCCTACACGCCAGGAATGAAAGAACGGCTTCTTCAAGCGAACGTGCACCAAAAAGGCAAAAACGGGTTCGTAGACCGGAAAAGTCGGCGTAATCTTCATTAACTACTTGGAAAAGAGAAAAACGATTAACTATTAACTATGCCAATGTATTAAATAAATTTAATGCAGAATTGATGGAAAAACAGCCTCATTTCAAAAAGAAGAAAGTGCTCTTTCATTTCGATAATGCACCGGCTCATTATTCACCGCAGTAGCAACAGTAAAATTGACTGACTCGGCTTTATTTCGCTTTCAGAATGGGAAATAAAGCTCAGTCGGCCTTATTACGCTTTTATTAATACACACATTTAGGCAGAGGTGCATGTTTTCATATTTCCACACAGAAAATTTACTGGGAGCGTACGTATTCACATTGTTGACAAATTCATTTTAAAAATGAGTATGCAATAGTTATTTCACAAAATGGGTGTGTTGAAACTTCAATTTTTAAAAAATGTCAGTTGCACGGTGTTCCTATAAGCACGAAGATATAGCATGTCCACAAATCACTTAACTCGTATGATCTCGAGCGAAACTGTTGCGAAAGAAATACAAATGAAATGGTATCAAAAAATTTTATCGACGAATTGGACAAAATTGACGACGACCATAGCTTGCATGAGACAAAAAAGGAATATTTCGACAGTAACCTTTTGCCTTTATCACCGTTTTTTATCGTATTACATTTAATCAGCAACGCAAGGAAATTTTATCCATTCTGCTGCCTTTTAATTACTTTTTTTTACCCGAAATCATGGCAAGTCAGTTGATTTATGGCTAAAAAGTACGGAGCAAACGTTCTGAGTCAGCTAAATAGCAGACTTGGAATTCTCCGAGGTCCGAGCTAATGCTTAGATTTATTCCTTTTATTCATACGAATCTGAGCAAACGCCATTCGAACAAAGCAAATCCTCCAGTAAGTTCTCTCGTATAGGTACGAGATTTGAGTAAAGTCAGGTTTTATTAATACGACCCATTAAGGAGTACCAGTGTTGTGCCATGTTGACTACAAATGTAGACTACACGATCGTCTACATGTAAACAATTCAACGTAGACCATTTAAAATTGTCGACACGTACCTATCGATAATGAAGACAATGTAGACAATTCATAAAACAATACACTTTTTTAATTATACCTTCTGAAATTGACCTAAAAAGCTATTCAATTTCAATTTAAATAAAAAACAAGTTCTGTGTTTAAACTTTAAAATAAAATATTTATTTTAGGAGTGCCGCGCGAACCAACGCTCTGCTTAGCAGATCCCCACCCGAGCTAGCTGCTCTCTTCTCTTTCGAGAACAGTACTTGTTAGTATGCGTATCCATTGAGAGACAGGGCTTTCGCCTCTCATACATGATACATACTTCTACTTCTACCAAAGGATCTGCTCGTTAGTATTGCTATCCATTTAAATACTATGGATACCACATTCATGTTCTACACTAGGTACATGTAGTAGGATTTCATATTATATAGTACCTAGCCATTTTTTTACTTTTGAGTATGAAAAGCATTGCCGCCAGTTCTGTCAAGAAGCGCCACCTTAAGTAAGAAACTAAAATTCGTAAAGATTCAAGTGAGACGCATCCACTAAACGACCTTCTCATGATCACAAGTAACTGGCTACTTCGAGTAAATAGGATTCTAATGAAGATTCCTGTCGTACTTGATGATAAACGCGCTTGACAACTTTTGTAGTCAAACTGTCCAATTACCCATTTCTGGTACAATATTTCAATTTCGAAAATATCATGTGCCAGCACAATATACTCAAATTCGAAAATATTTCATAAAACTTGGCAGCACCTGAACTCATTTGACATTTTTCTTTTGTTTTGTTTTGGTTTCTGCCAAACGCTGTCAGCATGGTTGGATGTGCTGTCATCGAAAAGTGTATTTTTAATTTGGAATTTTTGGCAAAGCTTGGGTTTTATCGTCTCTGGTTCTCCTTTTCGTTGTTTTAAGGGTTTTTGCTGCATCCAAGTCACGTAATAATAACATCATGAAGTGTTACTATGAAGAACTGGGTGTTGATCGCGACGCAAGCGATGGAGATATCAAAATAGCATACAGAAAAATGGCCCTTCGCTGGCATCCAGACAAGAATCCTGACAATCTCCAAGAAGCCAAAGAGAGATTCCAAAACCTACAACAAGCATATGAGGTGCTTTCAGACCAGCATGAACGTGCCTGGTACGACAACCATCGGGAACAGATTCTTCGAGGAAAAAACTCGGACTATGAAGATAATTGTTTGGATTTATTCCAGTACTTCACAGTATCGTGCTTCAAAGGGTATGGTGATGATGCCCAAGGATTTTACAAGACCTATGCTGAGGCGTTTGAGAATATTGCAGCCGAAGATGCCGAGTTCATGGACGATGAAGAGGAAATCGAAGATATACCTAAATTTGGCGATTCAACCAGTTCGTACGACGATGTTGTGGGACCATTTTATGCTTATTGGCAGAGTTATTGTACAAAGAAAACGTACACTTGGTTGTGTCCGTATGATATTACGGAAATTAAGGATCGTAGGGTTCTGAGGGTGGTCGAGAAGGACCTTAAAAAGGTTGTGCAAAAGGCCAGACGAGAAAGGAATGAGGAGGTAAGTGTATTCATTGCTTACTTCATGTATATACATGCATATGTACTAAGAACTGTCGTAATTGTAGGTCAGGAACTTGGTGTCTTTCATCCGCAAAAGAGACAAGCGCGTCCAAGCCAACAAAAGGCTTCTTGAGGAAAAAGCTGCCCTCAATCGACAGAAGCAGGAGCAGAACCGCCTGGAACAGATTCGCAGGCGTAACCGCGAGGTAGAAGAGATGCGAAAAGCTAATGGCCATACTTTCAATGACGGCTACGAAGAACAGTTGAAGCAACTAGAACAGGAGTATGGGGAATTCGAGTCAGATACAGAGGAGGACGAAGAAGGTGGATCTCAAGAATTTAACGAGCTAAATGAAGACATCAACTTCGATGACGACAATGAACTTCAATATGTCGACGACCTTTACTGTGTTGCCTGCAATCGGGCATTCACGAACGAAAATGCTTACATGAACCACGAAACCAGTAAGAAACACCGAGAAAACATTGAAAAGCTAAAACGGGAAATGCAAGACGAGGATAAATCTTTCGAAGAACATGTTTCCCAAGAGGAGCAGACAACAGTGCCTCCTTTAGCTGATGAGGATGACTTGGATGGACTTAATGATGATTTAGAAGACATTGTAGTTGAAACAGATAAGGAAGATGATGTTCCAACGAGCAGAAAAGGAAAAGGAAAGAAAAACAAAAAAGGTAAAAAACCAGCAAAAGCCGTGGTAGAAATGGAAGAGGAAGTTGAGGCTCCCGAAGAAATAAATGATCTCCAAGCGAACGGTAAAGAAGCCGACGAAAGCGATAACGAGTGGGGAAAAAGCAAAAAGGCGACAAAAAAATCGAAAAACAAAAAGTCACAAAAGAAAACAGCAGAGGAACCCAATTTGATACCACAACTACAGTCGCAGATAGAGCGACCTTCTGAGAAACCACCAAACAAAAACTCTGAGTCAGATGTTGCCTCTCTTGATACTAGTCACATCTGCGTCACCTGCAAATCGACATTCGACTCAAAAAATAAGCTCTTCGCCCATCTGAAGAAGACCAACCATGGTGTGTACATCCCCAAGCAGACACCACAGACAGCTGAAAGCCAATCCACAAAAAAACTAAAAGGCAAACGAAAGTAACCAAAATCCAGTTTTGTGCATCAGTTGTTTGTAGGCTTTGATAAAAAAAAAAACCCTTAAATGTGATCTTTTAATAAAACACGTAATTTTTATTGCGATCCTCTAATCCTTACATACTACTTGTGAATGAATTGTAAATTATTATAAAAAAGTTAATAAAGTCAACAAAAATAAAAATAAAATAAACTTAAAGCTAACGTTGTGATTATCTGGGAATTATAATGTGTTCCCCCGAACTGTAGTCCTGTTACGGCATGCATACGAGCCTGTCACCTTCTTCCACGCGACGACGTACTCGACTTTGCATGTTCGAAGATTCTGCCATCAGACTAATTCCAGCGCAGGCAAAACAGAGTATTGATCCAATGATGGCACAGTAAAATGAAAGTCCTGTGAAATAGAAAGTAAAGTTTGTTGTGTTACACATTTATGGGGTTTCAAGTCGTAAAAGTGACGACATTTAAAGCCTACCAACTTCAAGACTAGGTAGGTAGGTAGGGTGACTGTATGACAGTTTTCGCTATACACATTTATTTTGATGCCACAGCTCAAAATAACTTAATTACCATAGTGTGTGTAGTATTCAAATCCATCCTGTGGAGTTGCGAAAGTTAAGAAGGTCTCAGAATTTTATGGCAGAAATTTCTGAGACGTCCTTAAGGAAATAAAAATAAATGCGCCGTCTGACTCTAGCTTGTGTTGGGCATTTACATAGAAAGGGGAAAAGGCTTTCCTCCACATATTCAGTGGGGGGTTAAAAGAGATACATACCCGTGAGGCTTGGGGGTCGATTGCCCATTGACCTGTGCCGATTACTACAATTCTGGCAGTCTCAGCTCTCGATTGTAAGCGGGTCATATCTTCAAGGATATGGCACAGCTATTGATGTTCATACACTTTTAAGTAGAAAGTGTTGAAAGATTTTACCCTCGAGTGAGAGTCCTAAGTGAGGGTGTGCGTGTGCTACAAGCGCAAGGGAATCACTAGAATTGAAGCCTGGCCAGCTAATCGGTTCTTTCATTTTCCTCCATGTTGCTGTGGCCCAGAAGCCAGGAGAGAGTGATTTTAAACCCATTGCTTGCACGGGTCAGTTTTTTCTTGCACTCTTCTATCCGATTAGTGGAAGTGGTGGCTGAGTGAACGGCTTTAGAGTCGAACTAAATATCTACCAAAATTGCTACCTCCTTCAAGATTGTAAGGCATGTTCCTTACATGCTTATTAGATAGCTCGTACTGCCGCTTGAAAGACACTATAGCAGTCTAGGAGATCTAGCAGTTCTTAGTTCAGCTGAAAAGATACCCGATCCGACACCGCAATCCACCTTGGATCCATCAGTGAAGATCGGTATTTGGTATTCTGGTGTGATAAGTGTTGATTGCCACCTGACATGCAAATTAATAAGGGCACCTTTCTATTCCAATCTGGTCGGAATAAAGACTTGGATGGAGTTGAGAGTGGTGTAGACGGTAGTGTTCAAGGCAAGATCTCGTGGTAACGTATGGAGAGCCTTGCTACAACCATTAGGCTTCGGGGACCAATAACCTGAATCTCAGACTCTTACAGCATTACACGATACCAAGTACTTGATGTGTGCGCGTCAAGAGGCAGGATATGTAAGAGCATGTTTAATGTTTCGGTCGCATGGCACCTCTTCACTATTTTTCTACCGAAGAGTAAAATACGAAGGACCGATGTCCATGGTAAACGATCAGTGTAATTATTGACACAGAAGGTACCAGCTTCCACAAGTTTGCCAAATTCCTGTTGATCCGAAGGCTGTTTGTTCAGGAACCAAAAAAAACCGCGCAATGTACATAAATAGTTTCCGCTATTATATTCTTCTTTCAATGAAGTTTCATCTAGTTCCAGTCTCAAGAACTACTCTCCTCGACGTTTTTATGATTGTACACAGTAATTCCTCTTCTAGCCAACAAATAGTTTTCCTTTAACAGAATCCACTTAACGAATTCCTAGTGCCCTAAAATTATTACCTTCTTAGTACCACTTTCCCGCCATAAAGAGTTAAATTAATGTGCAACACTTAAAATGAACTAGGGATAATAGAAAATTCTTGTTATGTCCTCACCCACGCTACACATTGATGGATAGAACGGCTCAGCACCAGGTCCGCATAGCGCCAACACCCTCGGCGCACCCCATCCCATGGGATGCAGAAATATCGCCATCATTACGCTGATTCCTGCAACAGAGAAAGAGGAAAAAAAATTGAACAATTAATGACACAACATCTCAACTGCAAGTCTATGCCATCGTTCTCTCACCCGAAACAACTTGTGCACAGCCCGTTATATTGTGGATACTCTTGCCGAACAGCGACTGCCGGCAACAGGTGAGAAGCGTCAGGAACACGGTCGTTGTAAGAATTGCGAACCCCAGCGAGATGAAGAACATCGCTGCTTTCCACTCGCCCGGATATACTGCACTGTCGGTGGCGAAGCCATCCAAGTCAAACGGGCCGCAGTGATAGCCCATCCGTTCCATCTTCTTGCATCGAGTATAGATGCCCACCGACGGATACCTGTGGGCGGTGAGATTCGATGCACCCGAAGCCTCTAGCTCCACGTGGGGACCAATCAGCCACTTTGGCGTGACTATTGCAGACACGATAAACATATCAGCGCTCAGGCTCAAGATAAACCAGACTAGGCTGCCACCCGTGATGATTATGTAGCACATTCTGTTGTTTGTATGTGATGGTAGCGTTATCGTGTTGTATTGTTTGATGAACTACCGACGTCCTCCAACTGTTCATTTAGACTAGAAACCGATCTCGCCTCGTCTGCAAGTAAAAGGCCAAAACAAATACATACATATATCAGACAAACGCATGCATAACCCCCGAGGAATTCAGAATTGATCGTGGAACGGAAGCTACATAATGGCAGAACCAAAACCGAACTGCTATTTCGGTTTCGGGACAACGAATGAATAACAATGGAGACAAACAAACATGTTCCGAGTTACGTCATTTCTATATTCAACTCAGGTCACCCGCACCGCACCCCGCGATCAATCGTCATCGCCAACGACGTTGTTCTTCATCACGATCGTGATTAGTTTGCAAGCGGCAATTGTCCACAAAGCCGATTCTTTTTAACAATTCGATTCGATTGCGTTCTGTTGTCCGTCATCAATGATGCCTTCTGCTAATAATAGAGGCGTGTGTGCTGAGTATCAATGGGTCGACTGCCACAACATATCATTCAGACAGGAGCTGGAACAAAACAATAAGAGGCTTGCCACCGTGCACATGTACGAGTAGACAATTTGCAAGAGCGCAAAAGTTACAAACTCAAACGCAGATGTTTGTTGCTTTTTTGTTTGTTGACAAAATACTAACATATTGGGGAAGGTGATTCTTTGACCACAAGTGCGGCTGTTTCTCTTAGTATGAAGGGGGACATAATGCATTTATGTTGATTATAACCCAATTGGTTTTCAGTTGAGTCAGTTTAAGTTTAAAAAATAAAAAAACAATATTTTGCAATCAAATCTGTTTTTTTTTTTTTTTTTCCAAATAAACATGGTCACGTAATTTGCGATTAACTTTATACTCATGTACTAAAATTTGTTTGCGTCGCAAATTCGTTCAGATATAGAATAACTAATCATTTTTACAACAGATGACCAACATAACATTATAAAAAAAAATCGCTTTTTCTTAGGAAAAGCAAGCGTGAGTTTTGCTGCGTACATGAAAAAATGTGTACACTGCTTTGTTTCGATTCCGCAAGCGTGAGAGTGAGTTTTTTTTTGACAAATTTCGTGCACACAGGTGAAGAATTTTATTCACTCTGTTTTCGGCTGTGAGAACGGAAAATACCTACTGTGATTTTTTTTTCGCAAAACTCTCAATGAAAATTTACCTCAGTCGAAATTACTCACTCACCTCACTCAAACTCACAGCGTGTTGCGTGAATTAAAATTGGTGTACACAGGCCGTGAATGTGAGTTTTGAAAACGGCAAGAAACTCATGCTTGCGGAATTGGGTCCCATGTGAGAATTCCATAGATCGCACAGCACCTCAACCAGACCAATTTCCTTGAGAAATCGCCAGTAGGAGATTGAGTGGTAGATCCTCTGCTGTAATTTGGTATTTACCCAAGCACTTGAATCTTTTCTGAGTGCCCCACAATCCATCAGTATGTGTTCTGCAGCTGAACTAGACTCGTTACAAAATCTACACTTAAAACCCATTACATATATACATATTTGTTTTTTTTATAATACAAAAGTGAAAACCCTTTGATCAAGATTTCTACACTAAAACCAAACCAATCCGAATGATCCTGCAAAAAAAAGTGCAGCAAAGTGAATCGCTTAGGAACTATACAAGTTTATCTCGATTTACTAAAACTTTCTAAAGGGGATATAATGGCTTTTAATTCTAACCGACACAATTGTTTCCCACGGTAGTTTTCTACATATGAGATGAATCGGAATCTACATCTTCTTTTGAGGTATGTATTTTCTCCGCTGGAATTCTTCCGAAAAACAAGCCTGTTAAAAGTTTATTCCTATTTCATGTCATTTGTAATTTCAAGTTAGCATTTTGGCTTCTCTTAGTCTTGTTTCATTATTTTCTTCCTTTAATTGTTCAGATAAAGCCTAGTTGTTGGTTGCCAGACTCTACTATACATATTAAATCATTTCCCATGTGGAAAGTATACTGGAAAGCACGGTATTGATCATGTTATAAAAAAAAATAAAAATATTTGGCTAGGTAGAACCAAGCCTAGCTTCCCGCAATCATTTATGTGTGCGCGTTATATTTTTGCACGAATGGAAGGGACCTACAGTTTTCTGCCGTCTCCGAACGGCGTGTTGGGAAGCTTTTACATGACAGATGATACTCTTGAATGCTTGTCAGGCATTTTTTTTTTTTTTTATAATCTACACACGCTAAGGGGATATGAATACCCTTTTAATGTTTACACACAGCGCGAGTACATGAAGGACGAGAACGAGAGACAGAGGTGGGCACTGTGAAAAACTTTTAAGGTGTTTGCGGCGGGATTCGAACCCAAGACCGCTGGCTTCTGGATTGCTATTTTAAGTCTACAATGATTACTCAAAAAGTTTTAGTGTTGAATTTGTTATTGTGACCTTCTGGTATATGATGGCTGATGGAAAAAGCAAAGTTGCTTCCTTATCTGAACCCAGTAAGAGAGGAGTAAAGCTTACAAGGTGGGAGGAGGCTGTGTTCTAATAATTTTCAAATGCGGTATTCATTAAACTCTAAGTACATATGTAGGCACACTCTTCCTTCTGATTATCGTAAAATTTCATTACTTTCAACTGCAAGGATCCAGTGTAATGGTCAAGCTCTTCGTTTGAAAGAAGCTCCACCCTCTCCATATCTTAATAAATCAATCTCAAGTTAGAAACGTGCCATAGTTCTAGGCTAATCGCTGTCCATAATACTCGTGTATAACTTTTAATATGAACTTTGCGTTTTTGCCATGAAATACTTTTCTAAACAACTCATTACGTGTGATGACGATGAGTTATTTCAATTAGTACACGTGTGTGCTGCCTCCTTTTTCAAGGTGCAATCTGTAAACAATCTCGTGGGAGCGCAGTCCTAGTAAAAATATTACGTAATATACATATGTAGAAACATGAAATCTATGTTTATGTCATCATTGTAATAAGGGGACCCTTAGTATTGAAATTGAAAGTAAACAAGATAATTTGATCAATCCTGTTTATTTTGAAAGTCCAATTCTAAAGAAATGTTTAATTATAATTAAAATTCTTTTGCTGTAGAAATGTGGGCGGTACTTGTACTCGTTTCGTTTGAGTGAAGGCGAGCACCCCTCAACGATGTAATTGCTTTGCTCTCTCACTACCGGCATGCGTAGGTAATTAATTATGCCCGCACCCGCTCTCTTTCAAAACACATCATAGCATAATTATGATTGTTGTTGCTGTTATTGTTATCAAAAAAAAAAAAAAAAAAAACAGCGGGAGAAGAACACAAAAAACTAGAATCTTCGTTTAACATTCAACTCGCGATTGATTGATGCCCCGAATCGGGAACACAACACAAGCCACTGAACCGGCGGGCGGTTCCACAAAATCCAGAAACAGATAGAGAACGGATAGAAATAATAATCCAGTGGATACATTGTCTAGTTTGACAGAAGCTCGTGGTTTGTGGAGTGAATATTTTGTAGTTGGGTTAAAAAAAAAATGTATGTAGACACTGTTGCGCGCGCGATTATCAAGGGAGCAATGCCCCTTGTTTGCATTGCTATGCGTTTACACTAGGCGACGTAAAGTTGCCTTTAATTGAATATTTTGAAGTGACAGATGGTAGATAAAAATGACTGAATGACTTGCCTATGAATGGCAATTTATTCGCAATTGAATTCTGAAAATCATAGACTTCGGCACTTCTTTTGTGGAATTATATTTTAAAATGCAAATACTGTACTTGTGCAATGTCAGTCATGATATTGACAGATACTTAGCAAACGATCAACATTATTTTGACATTTTCTACATAACTAAAGTTTGATGTGTACAAATTTATGCGAATTCTATTTAATTATGCGAGCATGATCTTGAATAACTAGGTAAGGCTTATTAACATATTATGTATGATTGTATACCTACTCCTTTTGGAATTTTTGTTTTTATTTGTATGAATATATCCAGGGAATATAAGGTCATCACATGTCACATGTATTAGTTAGGAAAGTGGGATATAGAGAAATATGTTTGGTTAGAAGTTTTTTAGTCAGATGATATGTATTTGATTGAGTTTTTGGGACCAAAACAGCTAACGAGTTGTTTTACTTGGGTTTTTGTGAAGTTTTTTCCCAGTGAGCCTAAGTGTGGAAAACAAGCACTTTACAGTCGTTAGACGACCTTGTAGTCCATGGTTAGGATAGGTTAGGTTAGCGGGCTGATGAGAATGGTAACATCCCCATCACACTTAGATCCATGTGGACCCATAGTGTGTTCCCACCCGTGGTGTTAGTGTCTGGGTTCGAACCATCCGTAAGCCCTAGCAAATTCAAGCAGGTCCGATGGTGATTCATCGGATAGCTCGTCGATGTCTTCGACGTAGACAGGCAGTTGGCAGAGGTTAGGGCAGTGACAGATGAAATGTGCTGTGTTCTCATGGGCTTCTTCGTCACCGCATCCCCTGCACATAGCATCATCATTTAGTCGTAGTTTTTTCATGTGAGATCTCAACATGTTGTGGCCAGTTAGCCCATGATTACATGAAATCAAAATAGTTTCTTAAATCGAAGATAATTGAAACAGTTTTATGCCATAGCATATGCTTAGATAGATCTTGAGTAGTATTGGATCTTAATGGATATGAGCGAAGAAACTTATTCCTCTCTAAAAGGAATTCGACTCAGATGGGGACATTCAATAACAAACACTTCAAATATGATTTCCATCTGTCAACTGGTGGAAACCCCATGGAAATCATACGGGAAGTGTATATTTTCTTGGGAGTTCATTTTGGGTAGAATATTTGTTTTTGATGTTTTTTTTTTTAATTTGTTAATATTCATAAATTGAAAGTGGAATTCGTCACTGCTCCAGAAAATTCTCGTTCTTTTGACCTCATTTGTTATGAACTCATTTGTTATGATTGGTTGAGTGTGACAGCCGCAAATGGTACCTATACTACAGAATTATGGGTACATACATATGTATATGATAGGAAGAGTTCTTTAAGCAATAGTTGGGTTAAGTCTATTTAGCCACTGTTTTACGATCATTTATAATTCATTCGAAATACTTTTTATTTAAATCGTTTAAATATCTGTACCTCCATATTATATTTCGATGATGACAATAACAGTGCAGAATCTCTCAAACAAGGAATAAGAACACTCTAAACAACACAACATTGGCAATGACGTTTTTGCGGTTTGGGTTTTGCTTCAACATTTAAGAGTTATCAGTTACAATTCTGAATCTCAGTTTAAAATACGAAATACAGCAAATTAATCACCTCTTACGTATGTACATTATGTATAAGAAAAAAAAAATAAACAAAAAAACAATTTGTTCGTATACACAATCAACTCGCCTCACACTGTGTTTGGTGAACTTTTTTCCAATAGGGTGCACCCTTTTTAGTACTCAGCTCTTATTCAACTTTTATACAAATAAACAATTGGCCAGTGCGTCAATACCATCTGTTCGGTTTCAATAGCACGTCGTTAGATCCAGTAATAGAATATATGTACATATAATTTTGTTGTTGTGTTTTTTTTTTTAAGTGGCCACAAGTTACCTTCGACACTCGGGTTTGTTTGTATACACGTCCAGAAAATGCGTATCCTCCTCTATACAAGGTATCTATGTATGTAGATACAATACTGCAAAAATTCATATCACGGTCGGATTAGGAATTTCTGTCATGTTCCAGTGCTGCGGCTAGTTGTCGCTGCCACTGCCACTGCCGATTTTGCTGTGCTGCTAGCTGCTACTACACACACTCCCGCTCCGCCCCGTCGTCTACTCGCAGCCGGTATGCTATGCAAATCGGCCGCCTTCACCGCGCTTCAAATAGTCTCACTTCCTTCACACTGGATGCAGAGTAATAATGCGTCTGGTCGCCAAATGGTGAAACGATATTTTTTAACGATCGCGAGCGAGTGTCGATTTGTTTTTTTTAATTCTATTTTTTATCAGATTTTTTTATTTTTATTTTATGAATTGTTACACACCGACACACCATCCACTTGGACATGGGTAAAGGCAGGCGAGCAAATAATGAATAAATAGAGCCCCATCAAGGAAGGCTTCGTATTACGCGTATTATAATCCAGCCACGGTGACTGCCAACGGAAGACTGACTATAGTCCTGCCATGGTGGCGATGAGAAGACTGCTTCGGCGCATTTTTTGAAGGGCGCGAGGAGTTTTCGCTTGAACGGTTTTTGGGTTTTCAATGAGATCGACATCAAGTTGGATACTTGGTGTTTTTTTTTTTTTTTGCTGATAGGACGAGGGCGGGTGGCGGTGGAGCTGGATGGAAATGGTAATGGGACTGGGAATTGTTGCAGTATTTTTAATATCTTTTTGTTGTTTGGGGTTTGTGTGGAGTTGTATTTTTTTTTTTTTTTTGGTTTTATGGGAAATGGTGTGGAAATGACATGAGATTCTCGGCGGGGTCTGTGTGCCGTGCCCGCCTTCGACGGGGAATGTGTAACGATTGTTTGCTGTTTGTTTGATGAAGATATGTATGTATGTTTGTTTTTTTGAATAAATTGGCATAGTTGTTAGGAGGAATGCTTCATGTTTTCAGATATGTAGTTTAGTGTGAGCAAAATACATATGTATGTAAATTTAAGTGGTTATGCAACATGTGTTTACAAGAATAGACTTATTAAAGGGTTTCCGGAAATGCAAGAGCTTGAAGCATAACAGTTTTAGGAAGGAAATAAAATAATAGATTTTCTTGTGGGGAACGAAGTTAACTTATAAAAACAAAGATTTGCTGCGTGGGAGGGATTGGTGAAGTGGAGAAAATTAAGACTGGATTGCACCAGCCAGCGTGGATAATTGTTGTATAATATGTGCACCTATGTAGGTAAGGTATGTACATGTGATCATACATATGTTAGCCGCAACTAATATTACCCACCCACATTATACATATGTATTTCGAAAGCCAGTTGGAAAAACAATTATTTTAAAGCAAGGTAGGTAGTTAATAGTGGTCGCCGTGGCCGTGGTGGTTAGTACGTTGGACTACTACGCAATGCTGCCCAGGTTCAACTCCTGGCCGGGTCTAACATTTAAAAGAGTTTTTTCACGGTGCCACCTCTTTCGAATGTCTAACAAGCAATCAAAGAGTGTCATTTGTCACGATTGAGCTTCTCAACTCGCCGTTCGCAGTCGGCAAAAAACTGTAGGTCCCTTCCATTCGTGCAAAAATATAACACGCACACACAAATGGTTGCGAGAATCAGGCCCCGGTTCACATCGAACTGTAGCGCCAACTAAGTAAGTAAGTAGATAGTTAATCAAAAAGAATCCGGAACATCCAATGAAAGGCATAAACAAGGTTTTTAAAAGTCATTATTGAGAGTACCTACTAGAGAGCTATTGATTTCCAGTGAGCCTTAGTCTGGTAAACAAACATTTACAGTCGTTAGACGACCTTGTAGTCCATGATTAGGTTAGGTTATGTTAGCGGGCTGGTGATAATGGTAACAACCTCGTCACACTTAGTTCCATGTGGGTCCATTGTGGTACCCATGTTGTTTTCCCACCCGCGCACAGTGCTTCGCTTAGAACAAATTGTGGGACAAAAATCAAAAAAACGTTCTATGTTTCTGTTGTTATGTAATTTTGAATTTAAATTAATAAACAAACATTTTGAAACGCGTTTGTTATAAATATGTGACAATTATAGATTATTACACTTTATTAGGAAATATACAGGGTGTTTCCAAGTAACTCGTCAATACTTTGGAAACTGATTCTTGGGTATAATCAAAGAAAAAAATCGTTCCACAACAAGGGTCTATCTCCAATCTGAACATCATTTATCGAAGATTTAAGAAAATGCCTACTTTGGTGTACCTTGACCCAGGCTAATACAAATATCTCCGCTAATACTTACTACATAAACTTTACTTAGGGTTTCAACTTCATAATACTCTTTTGAACTGCATTTAAATAAAATTGATACCTTTTTTGGCTTTTTAAATATTTTATTTTTTTGACTTTCAAATTGCTTTTCTGCAAAAAATGCGTAATAATCATACAGTTTTATTTATTTGTCCTTATGAATGAAATAATTGCTAGCGAAAAAAATAGTAATAAGTATGCTGTTTGTTATATTTTTTCCATGTAGGGCAAGATCGGGAGGATTTGACAGGCAGGAGGAATTGCCCACAGCACTTTTCTGAAAAACTAAGACCTTGGCAGAACTTTAAATGATGAGAAAACAAAGTTAACAACGATTGGTTTGAGTGAAGTGGACGTCTTTTTTATTTTTGTGCCCATTTCATATTACTTTTATGGTAAGCAATCCAACTATAATATTTTAATTATGTAGCTTTTGACATTGAATGCAATTTAGTGCACCTTCATTCATTTTAAAATCATTATTAAAGAATAGTTTATCCTGAGCACCATTTCAATAGTTTTTTTTTTGTATTAGTCCCAAAAGTAGTCAAAAAGGAGGATTTGACAATTTTGCTAACGGAGGAATTGACAAAGTGTCAAATCCTCAATTATGAGTCAAAATAAAAATAATGTGGTATATTTTACTTCTTACTTTTTTTTAGAATGTAAAAATGCCAAATATTTAGGTACAAAAAAAAAAAAATCCCCACCGCAATATCGATGAAACAAGCTTTAAATTAAGTTTTTATGAAATGGTTTTCCTGTTAGTAAACTTATTTTGTTATTTAAATTCTTCGCCCTTAAACTTAAATAAGAGTAGATTAAACTAATAAACAAAGATTGATATGCGTTGAAAATAAAAAAAAATTTATTTGTTGAACAAAAAAGCAATATAAGTTGTTTTATTAAACCTCTGTCAATACCTCCTTCATGGTAGGAGGAATTGACATTTGTAAGGTTTTGGAAAAACCATTACTTTTTCATTAATTTTTTCATTTTTCCACCTAACTGATTTAATTCAAATTATTTTTTTTTCTGTTCTCCATTTTCCAAAAATTTCTTATCACATACTTATTTTTATTTAAAGGAATTTAATTAATTTCGAGAACCAAATACATTTGACAAGCTGTCAGAAATGTACACTTAAAAGTTACTTTTACACTCTAAGCTAAGTTACAATAGTATTGCTAAAGTGTAAAGGTCTAAAAGTGTAAAAAAAAATGGCAGCTAGTGTATTTTGTTGTTAAATTGTGAGAAAATGTTACACATTTACACTTTTGCACTTTTACAAGACCAAATACACCGAAGCGTGAATACCCCTATTGTTTGATTTTTTTTATTTATTTCGATTTATTGATGAGGCAGATAAAATTAATTCATATATTTATGTATAGTTCCCATTAAAAATCGTTCATTATTCATTAAGTTCTTTAGATCAAACCAAACCAAACCAAACATTTTTTTTTTTCAAATTCGTTTTGCGTATTACTCGTTGCTTCTATTTAATTTATATTAGCCGAATAAAGTGTACCTAGTTGTTCGCATATCGTGCCCCGGGGCTACGATAACACATTTTTTGTATTGGAGACATTTTATCAATAACATGTTAAGTAATTTCACCAAATGCGTTATGGGAACAATATTTGCATTTACTAGTAGGTGTTTTTTGCACATTCTATTCACTAGAGATCATCAACCCAGTTAGTGAACCTTTTCTTACATTTAACAACTTTCAAATGGTGTAAAACTGTTATTTTATTTGAATTCGAAATATGTAGCTCACGAATAAAGATTTTAATGAATCAACTTAATAGATTTCCCCTTTAAGATATTTCAGTAGAAAGTGCAAGTCTGCAAGCGCCTGCGACTGGGGTCTGTGTTTATAAATTAAAATTTCTGCTCACAGTCTGCCGGAATTTCCATTCAACGCGGTACCTACTAGTATTTGTATTTTTTTACGGTCGCGAAAACCAAGTTCAACAGTTTTGCTTATAAAAAATAACTCCATTGCGTAGCTAAAGATAAAAATATGTCCCACAGACGAGATAACTTCCAACTCAAAGTCGCAGCTTTGGTCTTTGTGTCCTTCGTATTGGCGCCAAGTGAACAGATCCCTTCACTGACGTCACCGCGGCTTAAGTGCTCCAATTACGAAGTACTGATAATTAATGCTAACATCTGTGTTGCCCGTTGCCCGCTGAGTTGTGGGAGTGGACTGTGTACTTCAACTGGCACGTGCACTTGTGAAGATGGATACTCACCGTCAATTAGTGACGGCCTCATTTGTACGCCAAATTGTATTGATGGCTGCAGGGAGGCAGGTGGCACCTGCGCTGGAACAGATTTGTGCGTTTGTCGAAAGGGCAAGATTTTCAACACTGCACAGAAGAAGTGCGTCTGGCAACCGTATTGGTTGGATCCATGCAGGGGGTGAGTTAAATGATTGATTTGGAAAGGTGATTCGTGAGGCTAATTGCGTTTGCCAATTTCAGACAATGCCGGTATGGTAGCTGCAGCACCAGCGGTGATTGCACATGCGGCAATGGTTACGTATTAAATACCACAGCAACGGCAATTGATCAACTTTGTACTCCGAGATGTGAGAAGTAAGTAGAGTTTTTAAAAGATTGGTGAAAATGTATACGAGTACGTGTAGTTCAAATTATTGGTTTCGTAAATATTAGCAGGTTCAGTATCAGGAATATGATCCTCGAAATTGTAGCTGGTTTCAATAGGCGTGTTTTTTTTTTCAAGACTATACAGGCTTAGAAAAATGTTTCCATGTTAATTACACTAACAACTAAGCCTATATAGGCTTACGAAAACTGGATAATTATCCAGTCTAAGGTCGTTAGCCTGGATAGAAGAGTGTGCTACCAAACTATTTTTCGTTGATAGTTATCGAACATTTTATCGAAATGTCAAATATGACAAAGAAGTGAGGGAGAAATAAATATTAAGGCCGGTAGTTATCAACCGAACTCTGCTGTCATTTCAAGTTTAAATTAATTCTGTTTATTTTTAAAATGGGTAGAAAAGAAAGAAACACGAGTTTATCCGACAAGGAAAAGAAAATTGTAATGAATTAAGTGAAAATGTTCCTTATTTTACTACTTAATTGAATTGAATTTGACGAAAAAAATTCTATCCACCAACATCAATTTCACCATCTGCAACTGTGTTGCATCATCTCCAATTTAATTTAAACTTAAAAACAATTTACGAGCACTTGATAACTACCGGCCTTACTTTCAATGAAAACAGCGCCGATGTGAAACCGTTAAACTACAATTAGTATATTCCTGCCAAGTCACTTTTCAGCGTTTTTTTTTTCTCATTTTCCGCTAAGCCTATAAAGATTTGCAAAAAAAAACACGCTAATATAAAACATGAATTTTATTATTAACTTCGGTTGCAAACTAAAAGTCTATCTGTGTTAGCACATATTGTTAACAGAAACACTCACTTTCTGAGTTCATATTCCGTACTCGTATTTACAGATAAATTGGCAAAAATAATGAAATAAAAGAAGTCCAATAGCTACAAAAAAATAGTAAAAAAAAAAAACTTTTTCTATTGCGCAAATGGTTATTATTGTATTTATTGTAAAGTTGGTTATTTAACCTTGAGTAATTTTTTTTTTTTTAATTTTCAGAAACTGTGGTGCAAATGCGTACTGCTACCTTCCTGATATGTGTGCTTGCTCCAATATAAACTCTCATTACAATGCGGATGGAGTTTGCACCCCCTAATTCGAAAAATTTAAATAAAAACCCGTATTATTTAATTACATATTATTATAGTTTTAAGTACAACGAAATATAATAATTAAATTATCATCAGTGCTTGTGTTTTAGTTCAAAAAAATTTGCTATGCAACAATTTAACGGGTGATTCATTTAGACAGAGGCACCTTTTTCAGAATGGATTTTATGACAGATCAAGCGTTAGTCGTGTCAAACTGTCACAGGTTTTTTTATTTAGTATAGTTTGACATTTAATCAGGAAAGACTTTAGCACGGCACAGCGTCTACAAACTATTCAGCTGTATTACGGAAATCGAATAATCGGTCTACCGAACGCACCATTTGCTATAGGTACTATCGATACATTTGAAAGTCAATTTTTATTATTGGGTAATACGCGACCAAATAGACCAGATCGAGCACGTACTAAAAAAATTATAGCGGCGGTAGCTGAGAGTGTACGCCATGACCGTACTGTGAACGTAACATTGAATGGCACCCGTTATCGCGCAATGATAACGGATTATTTGCTGCCTGAAATGGAAGCGCGATATCTCGACGACATTTGGTTCCAACAATAGGCGCTACTTGCCACACAAACCGTGAAACCATGGCGTGAAAAATTGCGTGAACAGTTGATTTCGCGCTTGAGACCAGTGAATTGGCCGCTTAGATCATATGGGATATAATAACTCTAGACTTTTTCCTTTGGAACTATGATTAAGGAATAAGAAGCCAACATAACTCGGGTCATTCGCCAAATATCACTCGAAATGCTCGAACGCATGATCGGAACTTCAAAATGGACCATGTTAGCCGGAGTAACGGCCAATATTTGTAAGAAATTATACATAAAAAATAAATGTGAAGAACAGTTCTCTTGTATGATAATAAAAATTAACCGTTAAAATTGCGTTTTTTTTACACTGATTTCCATCAGTTGACAGGTGGTGTTTTGAATTTGTTAATATTTATAAAGTGAAAGTGCAATTCGTCACTGCTCCAGAAAATTCTCTTTCTTTTGACACCTTATTTGTTAAGATTGGTTAAGTGTGAGAGCCGCAAATGGTACCCATACTACAGAAATAATGATGACTAGTGTACCGGTGCGATGAATCTCGCATGTAGAAACCCTATAACCGTAGGTATAGGTAATAATGTTTTTTTCGTAATAACTTTACTCATATGGACTTTTTCAAAATTGTTTATACTGATTAACAAAGATCAGTTAATAAGCTTTTGATCAGTATTAGAATCATTGAAATCAGTGCAGAAATGAACTCTCTGAACACAAGCTCTTTCGCTAGGGATTTACTTATTATATACTAGTGGACCAGTGCGAGAAATCTCGCATGTAGAAACCCTACAACCGCTTACGGTTTACCAATTTAAAAAAAAAAACGTAGGTATAGGTAACATTGTTTTTTTGTAATAACTATACCCATATGCACTTTTTCAAAATTCTTTATACTGATAACAAAGTTCAGTTGATAAGCTTTCGATCAGTGTTAGAGTCATTGAAATCGGTGCTGAAATAAACTCTCAGGAGGAATCACAAGCTCTTGCGGTAGCGATTTAATTATATAGATATATTCTTAACTACATACCATGGTGTCAATACCAGCAGTCTGTCCCCCACTTAATCGTTAGTCACAGTTTCGATATGATCGCAGTATTTTCAATCTCTCTTTGTTACTAGGGTAGGTATGTAAGTAGGTAGAAGTGGTGGTTAGGGTTAAGGGAAAACCCAAATAGCGCAAAAAAGAGCACCTCTAATCCTTTTTTCAGATATCTCTTTAAAGTCTTCGAAGTAAGGTTTGACTCTTTTCATTTTCGTCATTGCAGCTTCGGTTGAAGTTGCTTGAGGGACCGCTAGATTGAGTGCATGGTTCCTTATTGGCCAGTGCCCTGTACTAACTGCCACTACTCTTGCGATGTCTAAGCAAATTCTCTGGAGCAGCTCATTTGCTTTTGACATATTGTAATTTGGCCATATCCCTCTGGATGGGACACATTTCGTCAGACTGGTCCACCCTTAGGCTGGTCCACCTGAGACGGCTAGTTTTAAGAAGTTTGAGATAATATTGCCCTTATCAGTACCTATAGGAATATGAACATTTTTCGCTAGTGGGCTGTTAAGGGCTGACCTTGCCTGACCAGTTCATCGGCTCTCTGGTTTGCTTCTACGGCACTTTGTCCTGGAACTCCAGTCTGATATCTGTAATAATGTTTGGGTGTTGAATCTTTTATAAAATCGTAACAATCCTCGAAGATCACTAGTAGCTCCGCCCGGAATAAGCTAGCGATATGTCGAGTTTTACCGAAAAAATCCACATACCTAATGGACCCGAAGGTGAGAATTGGATGCACTAGAGCTGTATATATCCATAGAGTCTCCATTTTTTTTACCAAAGGTTTTGTTGCAGGTGTAGAATGCTATGCATGCTTTCTTGCCCGGTAGTTCTATATTCTCATTCCAACTAAGTTTTGAGTCAAAGACAATGCCCAGCAGTGTTGTCACTTTACCACAGTTTTGAGAGTTTTTCAAATCTACCACATCTACCACGGAAGGCAAAAATTCAACCACGTTTTTAAATTCTGTCCTGTCCATATTAAACCAACCAATTCAATCTGTTCCCTTGGAAAATTATGTATTATAAATGTTTCCAATCTGTTTCGCACATTCAAAACATACACACTTTCAATGAATTTTTCATTCATTTGTGTAGAAACCCTTTCCGAAATCCTTATCCGCGCATCATTTGATGCAATGTATTGTACATACGTTTGTACTAATGTCAATGTTATCAAATCTACCACCATTTTTTTTAAATCTACCACATTTTTTTGTCCAATCTACCACTTTTTTCAAAATCCAAGTGACAACACTAGCCCAGATACTCAGCACTGGAAGATAGTGAGAGTTCGTGCTCGTTCGTTCAAATTGGGAAGATCACTTTGGCTTTGGTGGTAAAAATCATAATTTCAGTTTAGCTTGGAAAAACACCCAGTCCGCAGCTTCCCGCCCATGTATTTTGTTATCCAAACCGTTCTCCATGATTTCACTATTTTCAGTTCTTCATTTATCGCAAATAAATACAAAACCATTACGTTATCCACTGTAAAACTCTAACAGTGCACACACATATGTATGTATTTTGAAACATATTTCACATCATTTTTTGAAAGCACTTCGCGTGTATTTTCATATGTAATGCTGTGTCCGTGACGTTATTACCTTTACAACATGTTTTGTATGATATCGATTAAATTTGATTATAACTTAATTGAACATTTGGAAAATTGTGATTCATTACCAAAAATTAAATGAAAAATTCATTTCCGCATTCAGATGCACCTGTTACCATAGTTTACTTTTCGGAAAAATAAGGGTGAATCTTTTTTATTATTGTGAAAGGGGATGCATTTTTATGCATATGCATGTATGTACGTATACATACATATGCACATACATATGTATGAATGTATCTTAAGAAATATGTGCAACTACGGACTTTATTTTTGGCATATTCTTAGGCGCACATGAATATAATTTTACACCTGTTTCCCGCCTAAATTCATTCTCCTCTATTCGCTTGCCTGAGGTAAGTCATCATTTATTCATCCCATCAATGCGCTCTACGTACATATACTATATACATATGTACCTACAACCTGTCATCTGTTAATCGAGTAAGTAAAGGAATACGAACTATAAGACATTATGTTCAATGATCTTAATATGTTCGATATCTGAATACTTTTACCATTTAAATCTTACATAGTTAATGACACTGCCGTTCATAAGTTAAACACCACCATTATTTTCTTGATTGGAGTGACATTTTTTTTTTTACATAATTTAACAGGAAAAAAACCGTTTGTTCGAGTACATAAAAAGAAGTGACTAGAGCAGGCTAGAGCTCACCAAATCTGGGACATTTCGGGTTTGGAAAAGCTTACGTTGGAGCGTAAAATCTAGGTTCCAGCTGTTTCATGCGAAGAGAAGGGTTTCAGTTCGACGTTCATGTTTCAGTTCATTTAAATACTATTTACTCAAATAAATAAAAAAAAAAAAATAGCTTACCGCTTCTTTAATAACTCGATATTTTTATAGAACTTATCGGTGGTCTTAAACTTATGAGCGGTAGTGTAAATATGTATGTATAAATTTCAATTTCAAATACATTTGTATGTAGGTTCATACATATCTACACTTTCAATTTCTTATTTACAATTTGTGCGCATGTTAGTTCTGGGCTTTGTTTAGGTATGCAGGATTCCAATGCGAATTCCAACTTTCATTTGCCGACGTCTACTGATAGCTGTGACGTTAGCTTCACGTCTAATCTGAAGAAAATGGATTAAATTCTTAACCGGGCTAAAAATAATGCATGTTTTGTCACATTAATGTGTGATACCTGTCCTTCAAAGCTGTTTATTTTTTTTTTATAAAAGAACAAAATATTATTTATTGGCAGGCGCCGTTTTTATGCTTATGAATAGCGAATGCGTATGTGATAAAATAATCATTTGTTTATTTAATTCTTTAGCAGTAAAACAAAATGATTTGTTAAGTGTTAATAGAACCTGTCAGTGTGGTGCAAAAGATATTGAATATTATAAAAGTAAGACGTTTCTGTTTGGACCCTCACAATATCGCTGTAGTTAGGATTAGAAGACTTTTTGGTGCGGATGTGATGTTTATTTTAAAGTCAGAGTGGTCACATTATTGTTCAATCTTTTTACGACAAAAACAAACAAACAAATGATAGCTAGTGTTAAAAATGAGTAAAGCTGTAGCTATTCCTTTCTAATAAATGATTCATTTAATGCCATTCTTTATTTACTAAGGTCGCATTATTGAGAATTTCGCAATCGTACATCTTAACTACCTACCATAAACAACCAACATTACATATGTATGTAAGTATAAGTATTAAAATCTGAGTTTGGATGTGTACATATTTACATATTACATATTTTCCTCTTCTTTAACAACTTGCTTGAATTCAAAAACATTTAAAAAAAAAAACTGCGCATCGTAAATGTATCACTGCTATTGTGATGTGAATATGCAATAATACGATGTTTTCATTTTGCGATGCATCACGATGCTTTAAAATTGTTGACGTTCTGGAACTTCATACTGATTGTATCAGTTTGTTTTCATCAAAAAAAAAAAAAAAATATAACCAAGCTTAAAAAAATACTTACGAATTCGGTGATAAATCATGATGCGTTGTTAGCGCAGTGGATTCTTTCATGATGCTTTTTGGAATGCGATACATCCCATCATCCTTATCACTCACCACATAGTTAATGTGTGCATAATGTATGCGTAAATGTAGATACCACGTGTTTCCCCACATTCGATATCTGATAAGGGGGGTTCACACGGTCCATCTGAAAGACATGGTCGAATGGATGTTGGACGGTCCGATGTTGTTATCGTATATATTAAAACCGTGACCTCTCTGCTTTAAAATTATTAGATTTGTCAAACAGACCATGTCTGTCAGATATGTTGAAGCATGTGAGCCCTCCTTTTGTACTATCTACATACTCGCAAATAAGATCACTCTGGAAATGGAAACTTGAAGTATTTCTTATAGGTAGGCCACCAACACATTCTAGTCGCGTCATAAACTACAAAAGACCATAAATTTGTTCTCTTCACAAAAGATACACGCAACATGTGTGAGAGCACATTGAAGATACCTGCATACATACAACATTGTGTGATTGGAATAGGAAAACACATTATTTGTGATCAGCTGATGTACATAGTGTGTATTTAATTAAGCAATACTCACCTGAGCTGGTGTATCCATTGTACGTCCGCCACACCCCTTTCGCAAATTAAAAACTCACGATATAAATACGAGTACGAACAAAATAAACATCTGTAACTGTGTTCGTGCTACTTCGCAGTAGAAAAAAATAGACTTACCTACCAAAAGGGAAAAGAACCAATAAAACTGGTTTTTATTTTCATTCTTTGGCCTCCAAAAAATAAGCCGTACTAACATTCATACAAAAGATAAAAAAAAGGAAAACAAAAGATATACAATAAATTAATTCATTCCTACTTAAGAGAAATGTGCGACGGAATCTTAATTATGTAAGCATGTTCGTACATCACAATGAGAACTATTTTACAAAGTGGCATAGGTCTTGCGTGCCGGCAGAGAGTTAAAAAAAAATTACACAGATGGTTAGGTACCTACGAGAATACGCAGTCGCACTTGTATCTAACAAATGGATACTATGAGACACATCTGGCTTGGATTTAAATGAAGATATTTAGTGAAGGGGATGTCATATATATACAGTGAGTCAGACTCAATACATCTGCATACAAAATATAAGTCTGCATTATTGCCACAAAATGTGACATTGGTGGACTTATGCATATACTCGTATCACTAACATACCACGCCGAGGTGGTGGGTTCGATTTCCACCCACGGCTTGATTACTTATGAGATCCTGTTTGGCCGTACAATTGACCAGTATTGAGTTTGAGTGCTCCGATAGACTAGATGTACAAGGAGTACCTACCCGAAATACGAAAAAAAAAAAAAAATACTACAAAAAAGTGATTCGATGGCAATTAGTATTCCATCAGTACCTAATTTGCTCAAATTCAAGGTTATACGTACGCAAATGAACTTAAAATTTGATGAATATTCCATTAGCCAAACAATTCGACCCTAACTTGCATTTTTATATACCTAGATAGACCGTTCTACTTTCCATTTGGTAACAAACGAGAATTTTTTTTAGCAAAGATGATCATCTTGAACACGCAAACATTTTTTGTTCAGAAATTAAATCAGTGAATGGTCGAAAAGCAACTAATAGAAGTTCGGGCAGTTGCTTATACTGAGGTTGTTGCAATAACCGAGTCAAAAAATATTGGTGTCACAAGTGGAACAAAATTCAGAGGGGTTCTTCAACTGCATTTCGCCATCACTTTGGATTTCTTCGACTTCCAGATTGCTGCAAATCTTTAATTGATGTACATAATTATTATTGCGTCTTTGTCATAATCAGTATTTGGATACATTAAATGGTACCAGAACTTTCGTATTGCGCTAGAATCCACGTTGACCCATGTAATAGCCAAGAGGCCTTAAATTAAAAGCCTTAATTTTTCTTTCAAATCTAACCCTTCGCTTCTGACTAAACATAGAGTTTAGTCAAGTCAATCGGCCTGAAGCATACAAAAAAGTTCCTCAATCACAACAACAAAAGAACAAATGAAACCATATAACTAGACATAGGAAATTTAAAAATTCTTTGCACAGGTCTGATGGGATATTCAATCTGCAACAGCAACCTCTATAAAATGACACCTATAGATTCTGTCAGTAAACAAAATAAACTACAGAGCCCCTGATCTCAGAGAGCCCTTCTCTAGCGAAAAGAAGATCCAAAACACTAGGGAAATACATATTAACGGAAGAAGACTACAAAAGTTTTCTAGTCAAAGGGATTATAAGATTTCCAAAAATTCCTTTATGATTCCTAGACTTTAAACTGGTCGCAGTGCTAGCGGACACCTCTACCGTACCCCACATCATTCATCATACTCAAACATCATAGTCAAGTCGATCACATTTCGATCCATTGGCTGCAGAATTGCGGTGCACTTTGTAAAATAAAAGTAAATGAACAATAAAGACGATACTAACAATGTAAGACCTTATGAAACAAAAGTTGCATTAATCGAGTCACTTCGTTCGAAGAGTTGCAATTACTGAGTCAACTATGGTAAGATTTTAAGTGTTGCTTTTATCGAGGGTTGCTTTTATTGAGGTCATACTGTGTATCATTTATCGGCATTGCTTACAGGCAATCGAAAAAAACATGAAAAATATTGATATAAAATGTGCATTTTATAATTTTTGCATTACGAGTCAACTCATTTTTAAGATGAGCTGAAAATCTGCCTGAAAATATGTTAATATGGGAGGAACTATGACCAGCGAGTAAAATATAAGACATGATTGCCTATAGTATAATTTTCTTTCAGTTTATTTTCAATATGAAGACGCTTCTTGACGTTTTATAAAAAGCGAAGTACGTACATGCTCACCCAAAATCTCTTTTATCCAATAGTATTTTACTCACCGTACAGTCTTGTTTCTGATGATTATCGCTTAGTTTCTCAAAAAAAAAATAAAAATATAGTAGGGAGTTTTTTAAGGAAATATGGAACCATCATTCTGGTCACCAATTATTTTCAATATCAGTATTTTTTACTCGAGTATGATAAGAGAAATATGTACAACCGAAAATAATGATAAAAAGAATGCAAACTTGTTTTTTTCTTGGATTGCTTATGTTACGCCAAACGCCACGCGTTTTCAGACCACCACAAGCAGCAGACACCCACCCCACCCCTCCGCCCATTTGGTTTACTTTACCGGCAATGGCAGGCAACGAAAAAGTTCGACCTAAACAGCTCTCAGGTTTTCTCTTCATCATTTAGTTGGAGTTCTTCTCTCCTACGGCACTGTTGGTTTGGCTGGATTTCTAGTCCATTTCCTTTCCGAGTTCGTGAATACATTTACATAGTAATATTTTCAGTCAATAAGTGCTTAATCCCATTAACTAATTCCACAAAGATTTAACTGAGAAATATTTCAAGCAATTAGCAAAGATGTGCAACCTCAGGGTTAGTATATTCCATCTGTTTTTTTTTTCGCTCACACTTTCGATGTCGCTAATAATAATTAATAGCTAGTAATTAATAACAAAAAAAAAAAACATATAATTAATTAAGAATTTCATTCTGAGAAAAGTCTGTCTGGGCTTTACTATAAAATTGAAATAGTGCAAAGAACTTTCTGCGAGTCGTGTGTCTGCGTCACTCATTGATGCAAAGCAAAAAGAAAAAAGAAGTGAAATACGTGAGGGTGTGTTCAGCTGGGGGTTGGTGGACTCGGTAGCAGTTGACGCGGGAAGTTACATACATTATGTACATATAAAATGGTTTAGAGTTGGCAACCCTTCGTGTGTTTCTTATTATGTAAAATAAGAAATGCAGCAAGGGTGCTCGTTCATAATGGGAATGAGACCATGAAATGCAGTCGCTCTATGTGACGGCCAGATCTACCACTGTTTAACAAAAGTGTTCAATTCTTTCTTCTTTAGTTTCTGTTTTGAGGAGGTCGTTGACTTTTGGAAATTTTATCGATTTTGAGACAGTTGTATACATTATAAGCTGTGCTGGCCCCAATACCTACACAATACAAGAAAAAAAACTGAAGTTATATAATCAGTAAAATCAGAAAAAATTGAAAATGCCTTCGTGTTTTCAGTCCATTTTGACAACTGAAATTGCATGTCATTTTGTGAACTAAGTCACCTGTCATTAAATGCAATTTAGTATTGTAGATACAATTTAAAATGTAAAATAAATCATTCCCTAGGTTAGGTAACCCATTTTAATTCACATGAAAATTGGATACTGGAGTCACCTGAGTTGTTATCATTCACTACCCACTTGCTCCAAGGTGAGCCATCATAATTCAATCTCATTCATTGCACTTTTCTCTGACATCATGTTCTACGTTCGAGACGTGTGCGGTGAAGCTTGAAGGCCAACGTAACGTATACGAGTATGTACTTATACATTATTATCTCGATACTTTCACTCGTGTGCGATAAAAAAAAGTCATTAGTGGGAGGTCTTTTCAAAATTAACTTTAAATTATACCGGTAAATTTGAGTAGTAAGTATGTGAACATTATGTATGAACATTGGAGATATACAATTACAAGTAGTATCTATAATAAAAAAAAAATTGCGCACAAAGGTATTTTGTTTCTTTGTGCGAAGTTTCTTATATAACAATTTTGTTTTCAAAATAGAATTGCGTATCTCAAGTGTTTACTTTGGAAAATAATATTTTTAAACACATATACTCGTATGTATTCTTAATGCCAATAAACTTTAACTTGGCTTTGTTGCAGGAAATAAATTCAACTAGTGATTTTGTATATTCTGAATATTGTTGTTGTTTTTTTTTTGTGTTACTTGCTATAAATAGAAGTAACTGGTCGATCATAAGTCAAAAGCCGCTCTACTTCAATAAAATTTGATAAAATCAAGTTAATTTGACATTTCTATAGATTGAATACTAATTTTGGCAAACTGCACTTTTGATTTATTTTGGCAACACTTTGGAAGAGGTCTTATTAACAAAGAATACTTAGGTACTCCAAAATCCGTTACAGGCAAATCATGACCAATCATTCGTCATTTTGACAGGTACGTACGGTACTGATTACATGGTTCCTGATACGTCCATTCGTAACTCTGACGTTTATTGACATTCACATTTAGCCTTATTTTAAAATTCATTTTCATTCGAAAGTGAGAAAAAGTCGAACGGTGGGTATTTTAATATTCCAATGGATAGTTTATTTTACGAAACGAAAGTTCATTCATCATTTCTATTTTGAAATTCTATTTCTTCGAAATAACTGTCATTATTCATACGCGTGCAATTGCGAATTTAAGTTTATTTCATAAACTGTATTCCTACGAATGTCAAAATACAAAAAAGAAAAGCATTCGAAGGAATAGACACAATCGAACGAATTGACTATTCATTCGAATCTCAAAATAAGGCTGATTACTAATTTTTTGGAAGGTAATAGTAAAATTTCAGGTGGAATCAAACTATATTATTTCTGTAGTATAGGTACCATTTGCGGCTCTCAAACTTACCCAATCTTAACAAATTTGGTGTCAAAAGAAAGAGAATTTCCTGAAGCAGTGACGAATCGCACTTTCACTTCTAAATAAATGAACAAATTAAAAAACCGATCAAAACAAAAATTCTAACCAAAATGAACTCCCAAAGGAATGAATACTTCCCGTATGATTTCCATTATTGGACAGATGGAAATCGTATGGGAAATTTTCGTTGTTTTAAGAGTTCATTTCCGTGGATATATTTGCTATTGATGAAAGTGGTAGTGGACAAAGACATATATGTATTAACCAAAATGACGTTTCAAAAAAAAAAAAGAAAATCCATGGGATTTCTATGAGTTTACAAATGGAAATTATATGAGAAGTTTTGATGTTGGATGGGAAAATTGGATTTTGGGGGTTGGATTTTTTCCTGCGAATGTTCTCGCACGGGCACAATCGTTTTTTTCTTATTATGGAGGATAGTTCGTACAAAATATTTACGTGTTTACTAGCAAATGTAAAATGCCTTTCGAGCTTTGTTTTTGTGTTCAAATGAGAAATGTTAAAGTACGACCGGAAAAAATCTTAAAATTTGTATTCCTCATTTCGTTACTTCATTTCCCCTTCATTTATACACCCCCCACACATTCTGTGAAAAAGACGAATGAAATTTGATCAAATCAAACCTGAATACTCAAATATGTAGCAATTGCTAAAATTTTGAACATTTGATCGGATTCGTATGCGAGAGAACTTACTTGAACATTTGCTTTGATCGATAATGGCGTTTGCTCAGATGGGAATGAATAAAAAGCATAAATCTAAGCATTTGCTGGGAAAATTCTAAGACTGCTATTTAGTTAACTCAGAGGGTTTGCTCCGTATTTTTGAGCCATAAATTGACTGACTTGCCGTGCTATTTTATTAAAAATATAATTGGAGACAATGGATAAAATTTCCTTCTCATACAGAAGAAATGGAATACGATAAAAAAATTTAAGGCAAAAGCAAAAGGTTACCGTCGTGATATTCCACTTTTCCTTCACGCAAACTATAGTCCTGGTCAATTTTGTTCAATTTGTCGATAAAATTTTCTGATTCCATTTCGTTTGTATTTTTATTTTTCGCAAAAGATGCACTATAGATCATACGAGATAAGTGATTTGTTGACATGTCATATCGTCGTGTATATGAGAACACCGTGCAACTGACATTTTGTCGAAATTTAGGTTTCAACACAACATTCCTAATTTTTGAGTCACCTACTATTAAAGATCCGTATACACTAAAAGTTTTATATTGCTCTATGGTCCATCCTATTATTGAATAATATTGTCCTATCTGGAGTACCGTGACCAAAAAAACTTTCTAGCAGAATTGAGATGATCCAAAAAACAATTATGACGTTTGCTTCAAGGCAGTTCTCTAAGAATGACAACGTCGTACTGCATTACAATAGTCGCTGTTTATTAATTGGAATGCAGACTCTGGAACTTAGGCGCAGGATGTAGGTTTAACGAGTATAATGTTTGTTCGTGATATATTATGTTGTACCATTGATTGTGAGAATCTGCTTGCACTTATTAAACTATATGCACAAAACCAGTAAATCCTTAAGAATGAGACCACTTATTTTTGAAGAGTTACACTCTACAAATTTTGGACAGCGTGAACCTGTTTCTCATTGCTGTAAACTGTTTAACGATTCCGGTAGTTCCATTACGTTTTTTTCTTAAAATGATTATAAATATTGTTTAGCGTAATCTGTTGATTGTAAGATCGTAGATGAAAATAAATAAATAAATAGATATAAATACTAATTTTTAAAATGAATTAAATAAAAATGTTCCTAAACTAAATATTTTTTTGTGTCTCCTGAATAATTTGATGTCAAATGCCAAGCAAATGCTCACTTCGAATTTTCGAACTTGCTCAAGTGAACTTAAGTTTTATTCATATTAATTTCGAGCATATGCTAAATGCCTTTACTTTGCTCAGAGATTTTACTAGCTCGTTTTTATTAATACGACCCAATATGGGTTGCCTGAAACATGATTTCCCTAAAGAAAATAAATTCAAAAGATTTATATTTTTTTCCAGCCATTGAACAATACTATACCTAGTTAAACAAGTTTCTGGAATAAAAAAAAAAAAAAAAAAAAAACTTGTTTACCTGACTGTTTTTCTTATCACATAATTTATGTGTTTCTTTTTTTAAATACGAGTACAAGTATTTCGGTGGCGGAGCTTGTCACATTTGTTGACAGCTGACGCATCAAAAATAATTATTTGGCATAATGCCAGTTAACGTACGAGTATGAAATGAATGAGACAATAAATAAAGCGTAGTTCAAAATAGCTAAGCAATAAACATTAATAATATCTTTCTGGAAAAGAATTCAAGCTATTTATTATAGAACTTATACATAATTTAAAAAAAAATAAAATAAATGCGCTTACAACTGACATTATTTCCGTTAGAATAAAGTAATTTGAATTTTTAAACTAACTTACAAAATATGCATTCAGATTACAAGATATGAAAGCATTCAAGTTTGATGCAATTTTAGTAGTACCTTTCCACAAGTTAGTCGTCTATCAGGTTTATATATGTACAAGAAATACATATACATTTTGTAATAATGTAATACGAAACTGGAAAAGTAATGAGATTCGTTGACTGTAAACTTTGAAGTGCATGAGTACCTAAACCATGTTGTATGGTGTCTTCGAGAACGTTATTATTTATGTATTTGTTTTGTATCTCTCTCGATCTTGTTTCACTGATTCACTAAGTAGCCGAATTACATACATTCAATAACAGCAAAAATAATCAGTGTGACTTATTTTAAATAAGTTAGTTGTGATCATATGTAGATATGCACATACATACATTATGTATGTATGTATGTACCTACTCGTGTTAAAGAAGCAAAACTTAAATGTTTGTTTGTGTAGTCACAAGCGAAATATAGATTAATTAGCTTACCTTGATGGGGAAAAAAATGACGGACCATGCCATTTGTCACGTGTACCACGGGCCATTCAATGTACTCTTTCTCTATACAATACGTTATCTAAAATATGTTTTATTTATTTATTACAGAAAGCTTCGTCGGCACTCCACAAACTTTTCGTATGCAGCTCGTTAAAATATGGACAACCAAACCATTCGATCCTCGCCAATCATGCCAATGGATTTGCGAAATTCTGGTGTCGTGCCACAACGACAGAGAAACTTCCGTTGGTCATCGCGACACGATATAACATTCCGTTCCTTCTAAACAAACCAGGACTTGGTTACTATGTATCAGGTGAAATCTACGAAGTTGACAATAAAATGCTTGATGTATTGGACAATTTGGAAGACTGTCAAGATATTTACACACGAGAGATGCAAGACATGAACATTGGCGTTGGAGAAGGGTAAGTTGTTTAAAATATGCAATCTTAAAAACATTACATGGATACATAATTCATTTTTAGAACCGTTCCATGCTGGGTGTATTTGTTGCAAAAATATCCCGAAAAACTTCTTTCGCTGCCATATCTATCTACGTACGAAAATTGCGGTGAGCATCCATATGTCACAAGGAATCAAAGAACGCACAAACATCCGGCCAACGAAGATCTATCCTATTCGGAGAAAGAAACTATTGCCTAACAGAATGCACTGATGAAGTTTACTGTTTTCTCGCTCGAAGGCACCACAACATCAATCACAGAATTAGCATTTATTCGATAAAATTAGGAGCTTCCATTTTTATCATAATAAAACTGGGTTTTCTGTTACTATATTCCTCTTCCTTGAGGCGGAATAAAATAAGTTGTAAATACATATTACGTACTACTATTTTGTAATGAAAGTAAAAAAAAATACACATATTTTGTTAACCATGTTTATTTCTTTTTGCAATGTCTTACAATCCACTAAACATGCAGAGATCTTATCTCACATGTGGAGCATCACTTTTACCTACGGAATCGAAATACAAAGTGCCGATTTATACTTTGTGCATAAAAAGAATTTTTTCTGTCACCCCTGTGATCAATTTCAGTCGAATTCCAATCCATACGTTTCGGAGTCTGATTTTCGCATGTTTTCGAATTCATCTCTCACTGTTCGTTTTCAATCCGGTCGGAATTGATCAAAGTGGTGTATTTGTTGATTATGTTTATTTAGTCGTTTGATTGTTTGCCATTAATCGCGAAAACAATATAAGTCAAATAACCGCCGTCATTTGATTCGGGATAAAAATAAATATGAGAGCCTCTTCCGGTTGGGTGATGACTTTTCAAATTCTTTTCCTTCTTAATATATTTTAACGAAAGAAAACAATGACAGATTTATAAAACAAACATACCTAGCAGTTGAAAGCATGTAAGCTTGGTAGCACTGACGATAATCAGTGACATTTACCAATTCCAATTACCTAGGTACTTAAATAGATTTACATTGTTCTCCCTGTTGTTAAATATATGTACATGCTTTCTTATACAAACAACAGATAGACTAGACTGCGTTCCGTACCAGACGAAACTGGATAATTTAATACATACCGCCGCTTATACGATAAAATCGTATACTAATGTATAATCACGTATATACGAAATCATTTGGGATATCTGCGAAACGATAAGGCGATAAAACACCAAATGATTCTTCTAAAAATTATCGTTATCATCAACTGATAAGTGCTATTTTAATAGGTACGAAATCTAAGAACCTACATAGTACATTTCTTCCTCAAAGTGCCGCCATGTCCCCATCGAAATTAATTAAAGTCTTTGTTTACGGAACTTTGAAAAGCGGCGAGCCGAATCATTTCTGCTTAACTAATCCTCTCAATGGAATCGGAAAATTCCTAGCTACGGGGAAAACTGTTGAGATATTTCCACTGGTGGTAGCCACTCGTTACAACATTCCGTTCCTGCTGAATAAAAAGGGTACAGGCAATCATATCGATGGCGAGATCTATGAAGTAGACGAAGCAATGTTTGCGAAATTGGATGAACTCGAGCAATATCCAGAGTACTACGATCGTGAGACTCAGGATATTAAGACGGAAGATGGGTGTGTTTTATTTTCCAGAATAAATTATAAATACGATTTTCAATAAATTTAATTATAGCACCATCATCTCATGCTGGTTGTATTTAATCAGAAACTTTCCTGATTCGTTACTTTCGAGGAAACTTTTGACTTCATATAATAATAGTGAGGAGCATCCGTACTGGGAAAGGTCTAAACGCAATAAAAATATTAAACCAATTGATGATCTCGGTTTCTAACAGTTACAAATGTATACCTATTTTATTACAGTGAATCTGAACCATCAAAGGAGGATATGTACGACGATTTGGCAGTAAATTATCAGAAGAAATCTGATAACTAATTCATGTTTATAGTTTAGAAAAATTCAAGTGAATTAGTTCAATTAAATTATGAGAAGCAGAAATTGGTTTTAATAATATTTCAGAGAACATTTTGGAAGGCAGATCTTAAATTGGTTATTTCACATGGTCGCAAACTTATGATCCGTCTTTACACTCAAGGCAAGTCCATTATATTCAAAATCAGTCCACAGCACTTTACGCCGTGGATAAGAAACTATGTACTTATTCTCGAAAATGTTGCGTATATTTCCTTGTTTTAATTTTCCAAAAAAGTACTCGTTGATTCGCTTCAATAGAACATTTTTTTCAACAAAAACTAGCTTACAAGATGTTTTCCTTCTTTTCGATAGAAAAAAAAAAACACGATAAGGAACTTCTTTATCTTTTTATATGTATAGTAAATTTTAAATATTTTTTTTTTCTTTTTTTTGTGTCTTTACTGTTTTAATTTGATCTTCGCACATATAATTAGTTTTCTTATTCCTTTAAATTCTATTTGAACGAACGATATTATTGTATGCGTATAAAGGACAAATGATAGGATATTCGTTAGCTTGCCATTGCCGCACACACACAGCAGACGTGAACAATGAGAAAAAATAATAAATTCATTAATTGCAATTCTATATGTAAAACAAAAAAAAAAGTATAAAACAGTTGGCGGCAACTGGAATCTTGGGAAGCAGCAAGGAATGGAACATCAATCATCGAAACAAAATGAAGCAGGTTAATTTTTTTGAAGAGGGAGCACAAAAGCAGCGGAGCAGCACCACAGCCCTAGATGTTTGTTTACGGTTTATTTTAGTTGTTTGATTTTTTCTCTGTATCTGTTCTCGAAACACAATTAGAAAAATATTTGCAGTTAGATTTTTATGAGTTGGAGTGGCGCTACAATAGTCTAGCTATCATCGTCTTCCAGCGATTTAAAACGATTCGCTGCCGAGACTGGTGCTGCAGCCAGTTCTGCAACCCGCTGCACACGACCTCCGTGCCGGACTTCTTCAAACGCGGGTTCGTTCTTCTTCTTTTTTTGCTCCTCGGGTCGGGCAGCGCCCAGTGTGGGGAAATAATCTTCGTTGGTAATATCTGGTGCGGTACCTTTACGTAGTTTATTCATCCTTAATGCCGATGAAGGCTATTGAGAAGGAAAGGAAATATGATATTTATATTGAATTGAACACATCGTAATTGGTAGTCATGTTTCATTGCTAAGAAACTGGTGAATCGCCGGAATCGCCCGTGCTTCCACATTAACGTGGTACATTAAAATTTGATCTACTGTTTATCAACAAAAAAAAATATTACGGGCAATCGTCGATAACTTTTGACCACGTTTCTTTTACTAAAACAACAACAAAGTATTCAAAACAAAAACCTCACCCATCTTATGCAACAACAAAACCAATGCGCATACTTACATTATTCCTAAGAGCCGGACTAACGTAAACTTTGTTTTCGACCTCCATTGGAATCTGTGTAACCTCTTCAGCCGGTATGACTTTCTTCCATGGGCCGTGCCCTTTTGATTCTAACAATTGATTGCCATCGTTGCCTTCGCCATCTTCGTCATCATAGCTATCAGCTTCACCGTAATTCTGTTGATTTTGCTCATCTTCATTGATGGTGAGTTGGCCAATTTTAAGTCCGCTGTAATCCTTTCGCTCTTCCACTTCGATCTCTTTCCACTCCTCCTCGTTGGTGCCCTTTGGGGGATGCGGTACGGGCAACAAAATTGATAGATATTTATATATTCTTCACGGATATACAAATGCTTAGTGGCTTACCTGTTCAGCAACGTTGTCATTGGTGTCGATTGCCACGCTGCTAATAGTTGTTGGTACAACAACTACAGGAGGAGCTGGTTCCTTCTTTAGCTTTGGTGGCTCGCGTTTTGACGTGTCTTCTAAATTCTTGACCAACTCATCGGCGGTAAGAAATTTCTTTCCCTTTGACTTTTTGCGGTCTTTCTTTGCGAAAAAATCATCTAAATCGGCCATTATTAGAGTTATGTATTTTTTGCAAATTGATGGAGGGAGTTTCTATGTAATTTTCCTGTGTGGAATTCTAATTAAAAAAAGAAAACTCTCCGCGAAATTAACATGCGGATTTTTAAGACGGGGACTTGCCACTTGCGACCTTTCAAAAAATGTCTGCAAGTGGAAAAGAGACAAAGAGTTTTTTTTCAGTTCGTTAGTCGATGTTCGTTCGAATCGTATCCATTGCCATTCCACCGGAGGGATTCCATAACGAGTACGTAGAATTGAGAAAGTAACGAGTGAGAATGGACGAGTTCAGCCTGACTTTAAATTTTAGTAAAAATGGAACTATAATAATATCGCGTAGGTACTCTACAATCAAGCAAAGAGAAAATTGTTTATAATTAAATATTAATTAAAAGTGTTCAAGTGCATGACTTTATAAATAATGGTGCAAATTCATAGACAGCCCATGAGTAGTGCCTATAGCAGACTTTAGTTATAGCTGACAATAAATAAAAAGCTGGCTATAACTTTTCGTTATAAAGGGTGATTTTTTAAGAGGTTGAGAACTTTTTTAAAAAAAAAAACACAAAAAATTCGAAAAAATGAATGAAATATTTATTTGAATCGATAGTTTGAACCTTGCAATTTAATGTTTAAAGATAATTTCATGCAAATGTTGACCGCGGCTGCGTCTCAGGTAGCCCATCCGCTGAGTCCAATTTTGGCATACTCTTTCACACATATCGGCCGGTATCTCACGAATGAATGCATGGATGTTGGCTTCCAGTGCGTCAATCGAAGCGGGCTTGTCCCTATAGACATTAGCCTTGACATACCCCCACAAAAAATAATCTGATGGTGTCAAATCGCACGATCTAGGCGGCCAATTGACCGGCCCGAAACGTGAAATTAACTGTTCACTAAACTCGCCTCGCAATTGCGCCATTGTTTCGTGTGCTGTGTGGCATGTGGCACCGTCTTGTTGAAACCACATATCATGCAAGTCAAGAACTTCCATTTCGGGCAAAAAAAAGTTTGTTATCATCGCTCGGTAGCGTTCACCATTGACAGTAACGCTGCGATTCGCATCATCTTTGAAGAAATATGGCCCAATAATGCCGCCGGCCCATAAACCGCACCAAACAGTGGCTTTTTCGGGATGCATTGGTAGCTGTTGCAATGCTTCTGGCTGATCTTCACTCCAAATGCGGCAATTTTGCTTATTTACGTACCCATTCAACCAAAAATGAGCCTCATCGCTGAACACAATTTTTCGATAAAAAAGCGGATCCTCGGCCAGCTTTCCGAGCACGAATTTTGATAGTAAAATTCAATAATTTGCAAGCGTTGTTCATTTGTAAGACGATCCATGGTTAAATTGCAAACCAAACTGAAGCTGTTTGACAGTGACACAAGGTACTAAACACACGTCAGCTGTCAAAACCAGTGTTGCCAAAACCAAACCAGCTAAAAAATCACCCTTTACATAAGCACATTTTTGCCTGTGATTTGACTGATTTCGGCTGTTTTCGGCTGTTTTCGACAGGTACGGGAACAGACCTAGTTAGTATCGACTTTGGTATGTTTTTGTAAAGTTATTTGAACGAACAAACCCAAACGTCAAAATATTATATGAGAAATTTAGAGCCGACTATAACTATTTAAAGTGACGTTTGGCTCCTTTTAGATTTCGAGCCGGCTATATGTTTAAAGTCGAATATAAGGTGACTGAATAGCAAAAAGTATATTTTAGGTTATGTAGGTGAACAAATTCTTTTATTGTCGGCTTTATGTGACTATGAATTTGCGCCAACGTTTATTAATTTAAAGAATATGAAATATGTGTATATTATAATTATAATTATACATAAACTATGTACACCATGCAACAAAAGTCTACATACGGTCTACTAATTCTCAAAATAATAAAATATGGAATACTTTGTAAGTATAATTATAAATATAGTTTTATATTCACAAAAATAACAACAAAACTCAGGTTTATTAAATACTTTTGAAATTATAGAAAAGTAACTTATGGAAAGTTATATTTTTTATGTTACAAAAGTGTGAATATTAGTGGATCGTATGTACACTTTTGTTACATGGTGTATGTCTATTTAAGTTGAGACATATACTATACATTGATGATAAATGAAGACATCCAAGCGTTTAATAAATTGATTTATAAGTAGGTACCTACCTACTTTAGAAAGAATTTTTAATGAGAAGATCAGAGCAAACCTTTATCTATACGAAAAAGCAACCAACACGCATAGAGATACCTATAAAAGGAAAATCCGGCGAAACAGCCCTTCACGGCAAAGTCACTTTTATCAAAGATGCCCTCACGTATACAGAGTCCGTACTCGGCGTTTTTTGAGACATAGAGGGTGCTTTCAATAACATTAAGTGTTGCTGACGCTTAATAATATGATAATTTCTGAACGCTGCCTGTTGCTGATGATCATTTTCTGAACGCAGCCATTCGTGGTGAACGAGACAATATTGAGATGTCAAACGAATTTTAAATCAAGCAGTTGGTGGCAGAAGATGGAGTAATAGAATTTAATTTTAGTTTCTTTCTTTTTTCCTTTTTTACATTCATTTTTTGCCTTTTATGGTTTATCAGTTAATCTTAAAATTACATGTTTAACTATTAATGTTCATTTGTTACTTAAAATAAAATAGAAAATACTTAAAGTTGCGTTTTTTCCACGGCCACCAACATTTCTAAAATTAAATTCTTTTAGAGCTGCCTTTTCTTGGCAATTATATTACATATATATATTGGGGAAGGCGTCAAAGAAAAAAGGCAGAATGTCCAATCCAAATCAGACGAAGAATTGCGATTGTGCCAAATGCAATAAACCGAACAGCATTGATGATATGGTGCAATGTGATGTGTGCCACAGGTGGTATCATTACAGCTGCGTGGGAGTGGATGCATCAGTTGCAGATAGAAGCTTCGAGTGTGTTACGTGTGCTGGGCTTAATGAAACGGTTCGTGGAAATGTGGCAGCTGTCGATAATATGGGCGATAGGTTGTCACACGTAGGACTAGGTGATCATCAAAGCGTTGGCGTGACGGCACATTCAGTAACAAATCTGAGTGTTGCATCATCAGGCAAAAGCAAGAAACGATTGGAATTGGAGCTGAAGTGCCTTGAAGAGCAGAAGAAGTTGGATATGCGGCTTATAGTCGAACAACAACAAAAGGAAAAGGAGTATATCATAAAGCGATACGAATTGTTGGCACAAGAAGCTGACGACTGTATTGAAGAAAGCTGTTCGGAGAGGCGCAGGACATCGGCGTGGGTGGATCAAGTGAGTGTTGAAAATGCTCCAATTGATCTCAAGACAAATCCTGTGGTTCACACTCAGCATCGGCCTCTAGAATGTGTTGCTGAAGTTCCTGAGTTTGGCTTGAGTAGGAATCAGATCTCGGCGCGTCAGGTAGTATCCAAAGAGTTGCCATTTTTCTCCGGGCGGCCAGAAGACTGGCCATTATTCATCAGCAGTTTTGAGAATAGTACACGAATGTGCGGCTTCAGCAAAGAGGAGAATTTGTGGCGTCTTCAAAGGGCATTGAAAGGTAATGCGTTGGAAACAGTTAGGGCACGTCTACTACTTCCATCTATGGTAGATGAGGTGATTTCTACTCTCCGTATGCGATTTGGGCGTCCTGAGTACATTGTGCAAATGCAATTGTCTAGGATTCGGTCAGAGCCCCCACTGAAAGCTGATCGGCTAGACACTTTGGTAAACTATGCACTGTCGGTGCGCAATTTGTATGCAACAATGGAGGCATCTGGGCTGACGAGCCACCTCAATAACCCCGTTCTACTCCAGGAGCTTGTGGAGAAGCTACCAGCGTCTATTCGAATGAACTGGGCGTTGCATCGTGGTACAACGGAACCGAATTTAGTGCGCTTTGGCGAATGGCTCTACAAGATGGCAGAAGCAGCTAGTTCGGTGATGACGTTTTCTACATTTGAGAATAAAAACGAAAAGAGACAAGCGGGATTGCATGCTCACACTGAAATGCAAATGTCTGAGACAACACAACCAAAGGGGAACGGCTGTTTCATTTGTGAAGAAGATCACAAGCTGTTGGATTGTGGTAAGTTCAAAACACTTCCAATTGCAAAAAGATGTGAACTGGTGAAGGACAAGGGCATATGTGAGAGTTGTCTTGGACATCGAAAACGATTTAAATGTCGAAGTACTGCGAAGGGTTCTGTACATGTATTGTTGCAGTCGAACTCATCGGCCCCAGTGAAACCGTGCAACGCTCATCAAAGGTGTGATGGAGGAAATACAGTGTTTAGGATTATACCAGTGGTACTTCATGGCGATGGAAAGTCATTAGAAACGTACGCATTTTTAGATACCGGCTCTTCTCTGACACTTGTGGAACAGAACATAGTGAAATCTTTGGGCATCGAGGGAACAGCCAAACCATTATGTCTTAAATGGACTGCAGACACCGTTCGCTATGAGGGGTCATCTATGGTTGTACCGATGGAGATTTCTGCTGCTACAAACGATCGCGATAGAAGGTACCGGCTTCAAGATGTTCGTACAGTGCAGCGTTTGGCATTGCCGAGGCAGACTGTTCTAGCTGAGGAGGTGCAGCGTCAGTATCCACATTTGAGCGGTGTACCATTGGCCACGTTCGTGAAGGCAAAGTGTGGGATCCTGATAGGGCTGAACAACCAGAAGCTGACTTTAGCCTTGCAGACTAAGGAAGGAAAGTGGAACGACCCAATCGCAATCAAAACCAGACTAGGTTGGTGTTTGAGTGGCGGCGAGGCGAATGGAGTAAAGGATGGTGGCGTATATCACATCAAAGCCTGCAAATGCGATCAGGATTTGGAAGAGTTGTTGCGTCGACATTACACGTTAGAGGAGCAAGGGATCGAGAGTGCTTGTTGTGAGACAGCGGAGGACGTTCGCGCGAAGAAGATCTTGGAAGAAACAGTACACAGGCAAGAAGATGCTTTCGTATGCGGATTGTTGTGGCGGTACGACAATATCACCATGCCGGATAGTTTTCCAATGGCCCTCAAAAGGCTAAGGTGCCTTGAGAAAAAGTGTGTGAGAGATCCTTCTCTATTGAGGGTGGTCAACGATCAAATAAAGAATCTCGTGGATAAGGGGTACGCTCGTAAGCTGGATCAACGAGAGCTCGACACACAACATCCAAGGGTTTGGTATTTGCCCACTTTCTTAGTGAGGAATCAGAACAAGCCTGAAAAAATCCGAATGGTATGGGACGCAGCGGCTACGACACAGGGGTTTTCTTTAAACAGTGTTCTTCTAAAGGGTCCGGACGAATTAAAAGTTCTCACAGATGTTCTTTATGCCTTTCGAATTAATCGGATTGCGATAGCAGCAGATATTCAGGAAATGTTCCACCGAGTTAAAGTGTGCGAAAAGGATCAGCATTGTCAACGTTTTTTGTGGCGGGATGGTGTTTCTAGCCGGCAACCAGAAGTCTACGTAATGATGGTTCTAACATTTGGTGCTTCATGTTCGCCAAGTATTGCGCAGCATGTTAAGAACATCAACGCAAGGGACTTTGCTGAAACCTTTCCAAGAGCTGCCGACACCATCATTAATCACCATTACGTGGACGACTTGTTAGACAGTGTCGAAACAATCGAGGAAGCAATCCAGTTGGCGAAGGACGTGAAGTTCGTCCACGCAAAAGCTGGGTTTAATATTCGCAACTGGTTGTCTAACTCAAAGGACGTTCTGCGAGCAATGGAAGAACCTGACGGCAATGCAAATAAGATGCTGGAGAACCTAATAGAAGACAAATGCACGACGAAGGTCTTGGGACTTTGGTGGAACACCAGTGAAGACATTCTTGGATTCTCGCTGCAGTTCGTAAAGATGCAGGAAGACATTATGAGAGGGATCCGGATTCCAACGAAGAGAGAGCTGCTTCGAGTACTCATGTCCGTCTTCGACCCGTTGGGTTTTCTCGCCTTTTACTTGGTCAAACTGAAGGTGTTGCAGCAGGAAGCATGGAAGTCTGCAATAGGATGGGATGACGAATTACCCCCGGAACTTCATGAAAGATGGGAGAGCTGGCGCAGGCTACTGACAAAGGTGGAAGAGGTGCAAATTCCGAGGTGCTACTTTCCTGAAGGATTTAGCAAGCGAGCAAAGGTGCAACTTCACATCTTTACCGATGCTAGCGAGGACGCGATGGCTGCTGTGGCTTATTTTCGCTTCATGGAAGACGGCCGCTTCGGGTGTGCACTTGTTTGTGCTAAAAGTAAAGTAGCACCGTTAAGACCTATATCAATTCCAAGGTTAGAGCTGCAGGCTGCTTTGATGGGATCTAGGCTGGCGAATTCATTAGCAAAAGCACATGCAAATAGGTTGACTATTGAGCGGAAGTACATGTGGACCGATTCGAAGAACGTCATATGCTGGTTGCGCTCTGATGCGAAGAAATTTAAGCCATTTGTGATGTTTCGTGTGGCGGAGATATTGCAGAAGACGAGATTGGATGATTGGAATTGGATCCCAACTAAGTTGAACGTGGCCGACGAGGCGACAAAGTGGGCAAAGGTGCCTTCTTTCAATAAAGGTGCTCGATGGTTCGTAGGTCCAGACTTTCTCTACCAGTACGAAACTACATGGCCAGTACCAGAGGCTAGGCTTGCAGCGTATACTCGACCATTCAGCTATGTCGGGGTGGACTACTTCGGTCCGATTGTGACCAGTGTTGGTAGGCGGTCAGTGAAACGTTGGGGAGTGCTTTTCACCTGCTTGACGGTGAGAGCTGTTCATTTAGAGGTGGCGCATACACTATCGACCGACTCTTGCATCATGTGTATCAGAAACTTTATGGCAAGGCGAGGGGTACCAAGAGAGATTTACTCCGACAACGGTAGTAACCTGAAAGGAGCAGAACGAGAACTCAGGGAGGCATTTCACCAAATCGACCAAAACAGGATCCAGGAGAGATTCACAACCTCAGAAACTAGATGGTATTTCAACCCCCCCGCGGCACCTCATATGGGAGGTGTTTGGGAGCGACTCGTCGGGTCAGTTAAAAACGTTTTGAAAGAAGTAATGCGGAATCAGAGGTTGACGGATGAGTCCCTGCAGTCGATGCTGATAGAGATAGAAGGTATCATCAATTCACGACCACTCACACATGTATCAGTGGATTGTGATGATGTGGAAGCGATGACACCAAACCATTTTCTGTTGGGGTCATCAAACGGAAGCAAGTCACCAGGAGCTTTCTGCGATAAGGACCTAATTCTGCGCAAGGAGTGGAGAAAGTGCCAGCAGCTGACCGACTTGTTTTGGAAGCGGTGGGTACGTGAGTACCTACCAACATTGACACGGAGGACGAAATGGTTCCAGAATGTTAAGAACGTTGAAGAAGGAGACATCGTCATAATCGTCGATGAAAATCTGCCAAGAGGTTCTTGGCCAAAAGGCTTAGTAGTTGGAGTCATCCGGGCCCATGATGGCCAAGTAAGAAGAGCTACCGTGAGGACAGCAACCGGTGTGTACGAGAGACCCGTAGCGAAGTTGGCGGTCTTGGATGTCAGTAGGTCGAAGGTTGGTAAATCAACAGCAGAAGCGGCTGATTCACCGGAGGGGGGAAATGTTGCTGACGCTTAATAATATGATAATTTCTGAACGCTGCCTGTTGCTGATGATCATTTTCTGAACGCAGCCATTCGTGGTGAACGAGACAATATTGAGATGTCAAACGAATTTTAAATCAAGCAGTTGGTGGCAGAAGATGGAGTAATAGAATTTAATTTTAGTTTCTTTCTTTTTTCCTTTTTTACATTCATTTTTTGCCTTTTATGGTTTATCAGTTAATCTTAAAATTACATGTTTAACTATTAATGTTCATTTGTTACTTAAAATAAAATAGAAAATACTTAAAGTTGCGTTTTTTCCACGGCCACCAACATTAAGACTCAGAGCATAATAAAAGCCCTCTCTTTGTACAGCAAAAGAAAAACGATAAACAAGTTCATTGAGCATATGCTCACGCATACCTACCGAATCATTTTTGCCGACCTCGGAACGGGACCCCACAGTACCTCTCCTATGGGCACTGTCCTTGCAACAAACGGTTTTAAATGTAGAGCATACCCCGATGACCTCCACCTTGCTAACGAGAGGCAAACGCACATTAGCACAATAGGAGAACTCCTGCAGACCGCTCTGCAGCTTACCAAAACCTGGGCAGACAGTAGTGGACTATGAGTTCACCCAGAAAAGACCAATATGGTACTCTTCTATAAAAGACTTAAGATTCCAGAATTCAGGGCCCCGTCCCTAGGGGGGTTTCAACTAGACCTAAGGGACCATGTAAACTACTAAGGGGTTATACTTGATAAAAAAGCTACTTTGGAGAACAGAATTAACAAAGACAAAAGAGCCTTCTTGATCTGCCGGAGGGCTTTCGGTTTGAAACGGTTTGAAACCAAAACTATTTCAATGGATCTACTCCTGTGTAGTCAAGCCCATATTACTCTACGGAGTGTTAGTATGGTGGTCAGCTGTGAACAACAACTACGCTAAAACACTACCAAAAAAAAGATAAGTGAAGCCCACGGCACCTTGGGGGTGGGACAACTGTATCAAACACTTCCTCTGCAATAGTCTGACTTTATGTTCAATAAAGCACAAACATCTGGGAAGACATATTTCTCGAAAACACTGGAGTTTACACGACATGCAGAGCGCTTTTCCACATATTCCTTTTAACCTTTCCATTCCACTGCACAAACCCCTTTCACTCAAACAAACCCCAACCCCAACCCTTTTCTTTCTCAGCACAGTTTCTAGAGGGGAACACAACGGACCGACCCGTAGCCTACGGGAAGAGGAGCACAATTTTTCTTTACCCTCACCTCACCCTCACAAACCAACCAACGATATATGTATGGAAGTATTTAGCATTAATTGCAAACAATATTTGGGATAGTCGCACTACATTTTTGTGTTTGAATCCTTTGAACGGGCCTGAAGCACAACACCCACGGTGGCACTGGATACGTCTTTGCATATTATGCCACTCGATCTGCATGCAATGCACCTGGCAAGCAAAAGTGCGATTAGACTCACTAACTTAGGCTACTTCAGGAAAAGAAGCTATTCTGAGGGAACTTAAAATTTGCAACCTCGACAGAACAGATGACATCCTCCCAGTTCTGGACTTCGCAACACAGTACGAAACGCTGTTCACGGAGAGAGGAAATTGGGGGAACACGGCGCCAACACACATTTCGGTCTATACGGATAGGTCGAACACCGACAATGGCACGGTGTCCGGTGTCTACTCAGGAGAACCAGAACTAAATACTTCGGACCTCCAAACGACTGTAGTGTATTTCAGGCAGATGTCCTAGCTGTTCGGAAAGCGGCGGAGCTGTTGGTGACGAAGCTAATAACCTGTTGGTGACGAAGCTACATCGACAGTCCGGCCGCGTTCAGAGCGCTCAAACCGTGTATCATTAAATCGGCTATTTTAGAAGGATGTCGCTCTGTGCTTAAAACATGTATGTTGGGTGCCTTGACACTCAGGTGTAGTGGGATATGAACTCGCAGATGAATTAGCAAGGAAGGGAGGGACACTGCTTATAACCGAGATGGTGAATATAGCACTACAATCATACGGCATCGGGGCAAAACTTAACAACACAATCATAACTGTGGTGGACCACAGATGATCAAGAATAGAGGGACATAGGGTATTCAAGGCTCTTTGGCCGGCCATAGACCGGGACCAGGGTAAACATTGGACTAAATAGGGCAAAGATAAGAACTCTGGGGGCACTGTCTCTTGAACAAACGTGCCAAAAGAATGGGACTTTCAAATACGGACGACTGCAGATATTGCAATGACCTAAGTACATCGGATGATATCGAGCATATCCTTTGTGATTGCTCGTTCCCGAAAGAATTACTTCTTTAATACACTGGAAGAGGCTGGCCTAACTGACCACAGTCAAATCCTAAAATTTTGCAGGGAAATTCATTGTTTTGACGGATATATTTCGTTGTGCCTTGTCTGTTAAGATGGAACAGCCTCATAATCCCTTTCAACCTAACCTAACCTAACAGGCCTGAAAGAGCTAGAAAAAGTTGCATTTACTAATTTTTCCAACTATTCATTAATTAATCATAATTACAATCTAACAACACGAACAATTTACATGCTTTGTCTTTGTGAGTGACATCTGACTGCCATTACACTTATGTATGTACATAATGCGCTCATTTTAATATTCCATTTATGACAAATCACCATTCGTTATGGTACTTTTTTATTTTGTCATACTTAATTTACCTTTAAAATATCTAGGGGGAAAGATGTCATATAAACGACTTGGTATTGCACGCATTGGTGCATAAATCCACGCACAACTGCATGCACTCATTTCATATGAAAAACTGAGCGGAAATGAACCACAAACTATAATATTTTGCGTAAGTTCTTGTATTTCTTAAGACGTTTTGCAAAAGCTTCTACAACGAGTACTAAGTGTACATTAACATTGTCGTGTGAATCCAAGCATTTGAGTTGAAATTAAAAAAATCATTTTAATTGTTAAATTGCTCATGACATTTAGAGAAACTAACATTTCTGTGACAAAAAAATAAGTAAAACTTTTAAGACACAAAGTCATCTAATTTGCCACTGTTTAATTACATGGATAATGGACTGCCTTGAAAAGAAGCCTACTCGTGTATCTTCTTTGGAAAATTATCCGTGTTAATGACCGATACTGTTTGATGAGCATACGTACGTACACGTATGTATGTGTATGGGAGCAGAACTAAATATTTATGTTTTATTAAAGTGGATGTCGTAAGTGGAGACAATGAACGCAAGCCATCAGGCTCGGAATGACTTTAAGCACGAAGAGTGTATTGAAATCGGTAATATTTTACTGTAAATCGGTGTCAAGGTTTGTAGGAAGTGTGAAATTTTAATTGAAATAAAATCAATGGAAAGAGTAGGTATTCAGTCATTCAAATCCAGAAGCACAGTAGACTCTCGATAACGTGAACAATTAAAAACCAAGCCAGTTCACGTTTGCGAACGTTGAATTTTAACAAAAGAATAGGACAATCCCACAAAAGAAATTCATTTAAAAACTTTTTTATTTATGTATTTTTATTTCATTTGTTACATAACTGTATTTTTAATAGATTTTTAAGAAAAAGTTATGGCAAAGGAACGTAAATACAAGGTTTTGGACATAACGTTATGGAATTTAGTAGAAAAAGTCGGTCATCTATTTACCTACTTGTTTTCTTTTCGTCCAAAAGCTTTCCTACCACCCTTTCCTTTAGGCGTCTTAAGAAGATATTAAAGTCATTTTGGCATTGTTGAAGATTTAAATGGCTTCACTAGGCCTAATTTTTTCTTTTGGCAATTCAAGCACATCTCCATCATCGGTCTCTCCATCACTTATGATGTTAGTTAGTTTGGACACGACATTAGAGTCGTCTATATCCTCGTTCCATCCATGAGTGTTTTCAATTCTACAGCCCACCTAGGTAAACGATTTTATTTAAGACAAAAATCTTAAAAATATAAGAATCAAACCTCAGGAAAAATAGCACTGAGGGGTGTCTTTGCATTCTACACGAACGAACTGACTTGTAGCTAACTTAAACTGTACACGACAAGATGTTTTACCAAGAAAAACAAATTTCAAGTTTCATCTTGCTTGAATTTTACAGTTATTTTGAGCGGAAATTGTAGTTTACGTTTTAGAGTGTTCAGGATTTGTTCACGTTTTAGAGATGTCAATGTTAAAACAAATATGTTCACGTTATCAAGAGTTCACATTAATCGGTGTTCACGCTAACGAGAGTCTACTGTATATGATTTCGTATCTTTCATAGGAAACGTTCTTTAAGCGAAGGCTCATGTTAAACAGAAGATGCAAGATCATAGCGATCGGAATACAAGGTGATTTGAATTACAGTAGAACCTCGATTATCCGGTATAATGACCGGGAAGCGGTTGCCGGAAAATTGAAAAACACTGAAAATCGTAAAATTAATAAAAATGTATCTTATGGTTAATTTAAACTTATTTTAAATAGTCAAAACAATTCTTTGGCGTTTCGCTTCCACGATAGGTAATGTATGTTCACCCAGCCTTTAATCTTCCTCTGCAACGTAATATTAAAATACAGTAATATGCTGCTTACGCTTATCCACTGGTAAAACAACATTCAAAAGCAAACACCAAAGCGGGATTCCCTGACTTTTGCATGCAAAATACATACTCGGCCCGGATAATCGAGTTACAATCAGAGGATTGTACACGGATTAGCGAAATGCCTGGTACAAACGGATAAGCGAGAAACACGGATTATCGGTACACGGATAATCGAGGTTCTACTGTAGTGAAACTTCTTAAGCTACGTTCATAGTAACTTGTCAAGGCCATCACGAAAATTGGGTATGTAACGAAAGTTTCATTGCAACGTTTATTGAGAAAGGGCGAAAGAGAGTATGGCTGTAAAGCGTGGGGATGCGGGGAAGAAAGCGCGAAGAAAGGAAAAACGAATGCGAAGTCAAGCCAAGCCAAGCCTTTGACGTAGTTAGGTAGGTAGGTAGGAAAGAGTTGGTTTAACTTTCTGTGCAAATGTCCGTCGCTAGCGAGAGACAGGCAAGATACGGTGGTCAAACCTTACTTCGAGGACTTTGCGAAATAGAACTTAAGTGGAACAGAAATATGAAATTCGCTCTGCAAATCCACAAATCTGCACTCTACATTTGACTCTACCTCTGCAATTTTTTTGATTTATTTATTTATTTTTTTTCAACGAAGGTGAAAATCTCGAAAGACGCTGTGGGGTTGGAAACCCAGAGTAGTGTGGGACTCTAACCGCTCCAAAAACACCTCCTTGATCATGACCAATCAAAGAAAGATCGACAAATGATTTTAGTTTCAACGTTCAGTTGCGTTTGAGAAGGCATTTCAATTTAAATATTGGTTCTCATAATTGTTGTTGTAGTTCTACTTAATCGTACATTTAAGACGCCTTCTATCTCAATTGAATAATTTTTTCGAGGAACATAAAATGGTTCGCAGAGTGAAGAGTGCAGGGTGCTTTTGTGGAATAGGCCCCTGATACTCTTCCTAAATTCCACAGGGTGGATATAATATTATGTATGTATGTATCTAAAAACTACGTTCGAATAAGCGGGTCACTTGAAGTTGTGGTATTAAAACGGCGCCCTTTCTGCGCTATTTGGGTTTTCTTCCACCACCTATACTTACCCTGACGTAGTTACTGTCGTAGGCTGTTGTTTATCGATATACATATTATTGAACATATGCATATTTTCATTATTTTTAATTATGCTAGTAATTACATATTTGAATTAATAATAATACAATCTTCTATAATCCTTGCATACAAAGTTCTTCATACATACATATGTATGTAATATAATGTGATAGATGAGAGGCGACTAGAAAGAGAACAGAAATTCAGTAGCGAGTGAGATTACAGCAGGTTTACTATGTGTTATTCATGTGTGACTACAAGGTAGTTTCACTCTTAGACCCCGTACTTTGTACATGCACCTTTTTTTTATTTAATTTCTTATTTAAATATAAAACTCTTTTTATAAAAATAATTATTCTTTGGACTTTTTGTGCTTGGGCAGTGACTAGGCAGCTAGAGCGAATACTACAACAGGTCAATTTTAATTGTGTGCTATGTCGTGGTGTAATATTGGGAAATAATATGTAGCAACCTATGTGCCGTAACTATTATCTCCACGTAAGTAAGTCTAGCTATGGTCGTCACGTGGTGGTTGCCGGTAACACTTTATCCAGTAAGGTCAAGCGTCTGGCGGTGGAGCGGGTAGGGGGGGGGGGGGGGGGGTCAACTCCTTGGGTAGTCAGCAAAAATCATCTATTCCAAGGTGGGGCGCGCCAAAGGATGCACGGCTAAGACTAAGAGGGTGCTTACTCTTTAGTTTGCCATCTTAGGCTTCCTTTCAGCAAAATGGGCTCTGCTGATAGGTGGCTTTATTTTCCTGATTACTCATGGAAATCACAATTGTTCCGTTAAGGAAATGTCGATAGAGACTGATATGCCTCTATTATAGCATCAACATATAGGGAAGCATTCGTGCTACATGCAGTGGAAACCGTCAATGGGACTGCCTGAAAGGGAATGAGTCTCTTTTGAGCGGCTCGGACGCAGACACTTTGAGCAAAGACACAATTAGCATGATATCAGATGACATATAGCTGCACCATCCGTTATCAATGAAGCAACCGTCGATTCTGAAAATGTGTCCATGAAATCTATTGGTGACATTACACTGAGACCTTCGGAGAGGATGAACCGTTCCCTTGAAGCCTTGAAACAAGGTAACTCAAGGGAATGTGCTCTTGAGATTGCTACTACCAAAATCGACAACAAACGCACAGTGACAAAATGAACCCGATCTGATGACTACACCCCACCGAAGCGACGCGACGTCAGAAGCAAAGAGAGTTCAAATAGGAGACACCATAGTCGACAAGGCTTCCTATAGCAATATACAGGCAGGTTCCAGAATTCGAGTGAATTCAAATCGATATAGAATTATCAAATCGAGTGAAATTGATTTTCGTGTTCTAGATTTCGATCGATTTGATGAATCCTAAATCGTCTTCGAAACGATTTCGAATCAGCTGATTTCTGTCATTCTATGTAATTGTGAAAGTGTGCATTTAGTTATTTTTTCAATTTTATTTTTTAACACGTTCGCGGACACACGATTTTCTGCGGAGAACGCTAGAATGACACACGCATGTCTCCGGCATTTTGAGAGATATTTTATATTCTGTTGTGCAAATTTTGTATAAAGTTAAAACAAATTCCGCAGGTCACAGCAAAGTGAAAATTTATCTCCGGTAGAACAAATAACGCTGGAATATAGAAGTATACTGTACTTCTCGTCGGGGTATCCCGTCTTGTCCGGACATACCTAAAATTCTTTGACGGCATATGCCGTCATGACCCGCTAGTTTTCTCAACTATACTTACCATTACACCACGATGCTCTTCGATATCACCTAAACAAAACAGGCAGCAAAGCTCACAGCTAATTTCCAATCAAATGAAATTAATTTAATCATTCATATTCGATATCCTCATGATGTATAGATAGATAGATTTTTATTTCGTTATAAAATTACAAAGGCAAGTCACCACACAATTTGCAATAATATGATATGATATGTATATTTTCACACTGAAATATTATTAAAAAAAATTAAATAAATATTTACTTTACATTTTTCTTAAAGGAAACAACGAGAGAACCACTCAATTGTAATATAACAAATAAATAAATAAATAAATACATATACAAAAACTAAATAAATAAATAAAAAATTAATAAATAAATATTTAAATTAATAGAAAAAATAATATAGCATATAAAAAAATAAACATATTAATAAATTAAAAAATAAATAGATTAACAGAAAAGTAATATAGCTAACAAATAGAAAAATAAATACATAAATAAAAAATAAATAAATAAATAAGTTAGCAAATAAATAGATTAACAAATACATAAGTTATAAGAAAATTAATGCAACAAATAAATGAATAAATAATTGAATTAAAAGATGAATAAAGTAACAGATAAATAAATAAATAAAAATGAAAACAAAATATATTAATAAATTAAAATAAAACAAGTGGAAATCATCACCAAAGGGTGGTTTTCAATTCGCTTATTAGTGGATTGTCGGAGAAGTCACAGCATTTGCTTTATCTATCAAAACTAATAGCATTAGAGGAGCCATTTCGACACTTCAAGCTTTATTATTAATCAATACTATGTTCTGTGACATTTGGAGGAATCTGGGAATACCTTATATGTATTATCCTTTCCCACGGTGAGCACTCCTTCCGTCTTTCCATTTATTAAACAAATATAAGCAACATCTCTGCTATGTGTAGGTAGGTATAGGTATAGGTATATGTATTGCAATGGAAAAACCTGCACCAGCATTATTTTTTTTTGTTTTTAGCAATAGGAAAAGTCTACATCCAATTAACTTGATTGTACCTTCGATATCCACTATAACGTCTAACAAAGTAAGGATGTTGAAAGATCTAATTTGTATCGATTCGCTCGATTAAATGACACAATTTCCGGTGAGTGTATAATGTAAAAAATAGACTGGAACATTTTTTTTTCAGTAAATACTCATAAGTACCTACTTGCCAATTATAACTTACATACAAGTACAACTTCACAACACATTTCCGCTGAAAGTAAAGCTTCAATAAAAAAAAAAAATATACATACGAATCAATTAAGTATGGATTTATAAATCAATAAATCGCAAACTAGTGCTAACAAAAGCTAAATCCAAACGAAAACAATCCCACCAACAAGACCCAATAAAAGTCATAATTTCTTTTTAACCTGCGGTCTCACGCATCTTTAAAGCCCAAAGTGCGAATAACTTAATTTAGCGTCTACCATCGTTAATAAATAAAAGAAAAAAACTATTCACGCCTCGCGCTGATATATGAGATGGCCAGATGAACGGCCTTCAACGAAAGTGAAAAAAAGTGATATACCCTCGGGTATCCAATCTGAAACACAATATTCATATTACCTATATTTTCCATATTTTCGCATCTGGAGCGAAGCCCACCTCTGTACGACAAACCAGACTTGGTGTTGTTACATCTCCTGCCTCCTAGTTGGTAGGAGAGCTGCCTCATAACACTACGCTTAAGTGACTGCGAACCTCAGTCTTCAATCGGACGCCGCTCAACTCGCAACAACTCTATCTATCAGCTTTCGCATCGGATTGTTACCTCTTATAGTACGAGTATAAAGTATCTTTTAACCGAAGTGAACTCTGTGTGCGGGTATATTTAATTAGTAACGAGTGAGAAAAGTGAAAAACGTGAATAAGTGCTTGTTACTACTCATTACCAAGAAATAAAAGGTATCTACGAATATGTTCTGCAATAGCACAAGTATACTTTTATAGACTTTTTCTTTAACCTAATTACGGTGCGAGAGATTTAAAATTATATAGTGATCTGTTGCTAGTACTGGACTGGCCATAGTTTATGTGGGTTCAAGAACTGTTGCGTGAAAAATAATGAAGTAATGAAAACCTATCAATTGCCTCATCGTCGATGTAACGAATTGTGTATCTGATTAAGATGTGGCAATGGGTCATGTTTCGCGTGAATGTTACAAAGCGAGCTCTCCCCTTATTTTCCATATTTCGCAAATCTTAAGCATTAATGTTGAGTCCAAATATCGTTGTTGCTCTTAGTATGTAGGTCAGCCGTTTATGGTACCATCGCGATGTCATCGACAAAGATTTTGCATTTTATTAGCCAACATTATTTAGTCTTTTTATTTCTGCACTAACGTCCAAAAACGATATGCAAATTGCCAAATTTGCATACGTCCAGTTATGAATGGGATTTTTTTTGTTGATGATATAGATATTGTATTTTTATGGAGTTCATTTATAAATTATTTTATTTTTTTGTTTCATTGTATGTATTTTTTTTTTTGCAATGAAAAAGGGTTTGTTATCGCATCCATATCCATGCAAAATAAAATTTCTTTTTAGGGATATTTTTCAACTAGCGAGAATTATTATATAATACGTGTACGAACTAAAATTAATGATGTTATGAAAACTAACGAGTGAAACTACGTGGGTAGGGAACGATAGTTTAATTTAGCATATTTCCATGGCAACATAATCGAACGTTACTTCCGCCTAATGCGGGAATTTCGTATGTTTTTTTTTATGATTAAGGTTCTTTAACGAAAAATGCCCGATGAAACCTGTTACGTGTATTCTTTTGCATACAATTACCATTATCTTCGTTCGGGCCAAAACATCTTCTGGTAACGAATTACTTTCGATTTGTCAAAGATCTGTAGCCTTCCACGTTACACTATTATGAGTTGTAAGAAAATGTGTCGTCGGGCCATTATACTTTAATAACATTGCGTTAGCTGTTTGGATAAAGCGAATGTCAAGGGCATATTTTCGATTCAGCATCAGATTTTGTAGCACGTTTTAATGGAATAAATTAACGTCCATTGATTATTATCATTTCTATGCAAGGTTTTCGATGGGATTAAGGCTTTGGCTTTTACAATGCATCAGATGGTGCACGTAGTTTTACTATCCGTAATGTGATCTTTTAAAGCAAAACAATTAAAGTGTCAAAGACATTGCAAACAAATAGCATTGATGATTCTTAAGATGCCTCTGTGACCTCTGTCTGTGGTTTTTGGAAATGGCTTAAATAGAGGAAGTGATAATATTTAAGGTTAGAATAGCTTAAAAGACTCTTTCGATTCACTAAAAACGTTTATTTAATTTTAATTTTATTTAATTTTTAATTTATTAATAACTAGCTGTTGCCTGCGCTCACACACATTCGGGTTTCTTATAGTATGATAGATGTGAAGTAGTAGGAAGCTATTTTTCAGCTTCAATTTCAGAGTCAATAGGTATATACTTTTCTTAGTAAACTGAACTGAAGTGGTTGTTCCCTAATAGATAGATGACACGCTGACAATAATTTTTTTGGAAATGTAATAAGTATGTTTATGTACATATATTTTTTGTAATAATTTTTTGTTCCCTATATCCAAGAGTTGTTGTTTAAGTAATTTTTTGTAAATAAGTCCAAAGATGTTGGGCTTTGAGGCAAACATTGAACTCATCTGCTGGTCTTGACAGAATCTTTGGTGCGCGGTAGAAGGAGCATAAGTCTAAATTTGGTCAGAATGAGATAAATACATCATTTCGATTGCAAATTTCATATGTCATATGTTTGGTAAAAGCGATATCAGTCTATTGCACACACAAATGGTTAAAAAAAGCAGTGCAAAGTAGCCTTACTGTATGGGACATAGTAGAAGGTTAATAAAGTTTTTCTCCTCTCCTGAAAACTTGAAATTTTTGACTTATACTCCTTCTACCACGCACCATAGAACATAGATATTGGTTGCAGATTTTGAAATGTTCTCTTTTGGCACTAAACCAACATAAATTCATACATAATATTGTGAGTATACCTATGAGGCATTTCGGTCAAAAAATAAAGACTTTCTTAATAACCTGACTCCAGCGCCACCTAACGGGTCCAGATTTTGCAACTTTCTCTGTGGGCACTAAATCAACATTTTGTAGGTACAATGTGAATATGAGTCATTTTGGTCAGTAAACATATTTTAATAAGCAATTTGTTAATAACTTGACTTCAGCGCCGCCTATCGGGTCTAAATCACCTGTTGTTTATTGGCCGCACTATGCCTGTCTATTATATTTACATTAAAAATGAAATATATATATACAAATTTTTCGATTTTCACCTGAAATTACGCAATTTCGAGTGACAAGTACCAAAACCACCTGTTGTTATGTAACCGCACTATGCCTATCTTTTATTCTACATTACACAAAAACGTACTCTGAACATTTTAGCAAAATCGGTTGGGTAGTTTCCAAGTATATAGAAGACAAACATACATACATATTATATTATGTACATTCATTTTTATATAACAGATAGATTTCTATATTTTTCGCTATGCAATGCGCCTGTATAAATTTACACTTAATTTTTTATTTTATTTTTGTTATAAACCTATGTTTGATTTCCGTAAAAATAAAAAAATATTAAAATACCAAAAAATTGCGTGGGCAGTCACACTCTTGTCACAATCAATGCGAATTCGATAACTACCTAATAAATTTCACATAACTTGCCCTTGAATGCAAATATGTACATATTTATGTGATGATTAAGTTTCAAGAAGTAGTGACTTTGTAAGTAATGACGTAACGGTAGATAACATCGAGTTATCGATACTTACGGCGCATTCAGTCGTATCGAAACAATCTCTATACGACTCGTTAACTATGTACTTACATCCAAAGTATCGATAACTGCTAAATATCGAATTCTGGTTTTTTAATGCATATTTGCTGTAAACAAATATATTTCAGAGAGAAAGTCGATTAGACGTAAAATAACATGATACTCTACGAGTCTACGCATAAGGTACTACTTTCTTTGCGCTTGGAACATTTGTCTGCTTGATTTGCTTCCCGTTGCGTATACGTGTAACATGCGTGCATTCATTCGATATGAGTATTATTCTTTCGATAACCAGTAAGAATCGGAAAAACGATTCGATGCTATAAAAATAGAAAGAAAGAAAGTGGGTGGATGTGGCATAATGGTAGTCGTCGTTGCTTGTCACGCTGAAGGCTCAGGGTTCAAATCCAGATGTCACCGAAATATTTTATATCTCACGAAATAAAAATAAGTTGATCACTTGCAGAAGTTAATGTGAAAACCGTGGGCACAATATTGACAGTAGGGTGGTGGTATGGCTTAAGACATTGATTGCACAAATAATAATAGGAAACATCTGGATAAAACTTCTGTGAATCATAAGCAAAGAAAAAACCTTCAATAATACACAACTCTTCAGTTATCCTGGCCACCACCCATAGAGTTACAGTTTTGTGCGAATTAATGTGAACACAGAAAAATTTCATAAAAAAGTGATTTATTTGAAATAATATTTTGTTAGGTATATACATTTTTTTATTTCATTCACATTTAGTATGAAATATGTCCTACCTTTGCTTTTATAACAGCTTCAATTCTTTTTGGCATAGAATCTACCAAATTTTTGCAATTTTCTCGCATCGCCTCTTCTCGAAACCACACCTGAATTACTACTTCGACCATTTTTTGTTTTATTATGCAGTCCATTTTTTTCAGCCTAGCATTGCAGATTGCCCATAAATTGTTAATAGGATTTAGATATGGTGAATTTCCCGCCCAATCCGAAATGTTTGTTTTCTTCTCGTTGAAATATTTCACCTTTGTCTCGGAACCATGAAACGGAGCTGAATCCTGTTGAAAAATGGGCTTTCCAGTAGCTTGAACTTTCTGCAGCTCTTTCGCTCGCTATTCATCATAGTTTCAACTGGAATAAGCGTACCAGGTCAGAGTAAGAAAAGCAGCCCCAAAACATCTTCTTGACTGGGTTAAAAAAGCAGTGCTACTTTGATCAAAAAAATTAATTCGCACAATACGTAGTTGAAACCTAATATCTGAGTTTCCTAACTCGATCTGTCTGTCTCTCGTTCTTGTCCTTCATGTGGGTATTCAAATCCCCTTTAGCGTATGTAAATTATACAAAAAAAAAGCTTCGAAAGAACGTAACTAAGCACATATGTATGTACTTACCTTTTCTCTACTTGTAAGCTATGATACCGGGCTTATTCATCTTTTTCCGATTTTGTTGTTCACTTGACGTGTTGGACTTTTTAAGGGCTCATGAATATGTCACTGCCAGATCTAAAGGGATCTGTAAAATAAATTTTGAAAGAAAGCCGACATCTCTTCTTCTTATTTAAGTATTATTATTTATTATTTTTTTAACTATTCATTCATGTATGCTTATGTATACTAGTTTTATATACCTATCCAATGCCAGTCCTGAGTCATTCTTAGCGATTTTTCACAATCAGCAAAAATGTTTCCCATCGTGATTTGTTTATTTCTATTTAGCAAACGGGTTTGATAAACAATATCGGAATAAAGTTGGTATTTCCAATCGTTTCAAATTCTGTTTCAATGTTGTTACACATAAATATTTTCAACACGTTTTGAAAGTGTTACTGGTTTTATATAACTTTTTTTTGAACCATTCTTGGTCACGCCTGCATGGTTCTACTCGTAATTGTTTTTAAATGGACTCCATTTGGCCTTCTGAATGACTTCGCTATAGGCAAATCTTACCACAAATAAAGACTTCAAATGAATTCATCGATGTAAAACTTGAATTAATTAGAATACACCTTGACATAAAATGTAAGCCTATGCGAATCAGAGCCGGCAGGTACCTATAACGTTTTTTCTAGTTTGACAAGAAAGTTTAAAAAAACTCGTTTACGTTATAATAACATATCTTTAGCATAACGAGGAAGGTCCATATATACACACTTTACAGTATATATGTATGTAAATGCAATTTCTGACCAATGTAATTTATCTACTGCTATTAATTACTTAAAGGAATCAAGTTGAGAACTTCATTGCACTCTTGGATCAAGAATGCAATGAAACTTAGTAAATTTAAAAGAATAAGAGAAATTAAAAAACTTACATTTACTTATAGTTGAAAAAAAAGCAAATTCGTTGATTACCTTTTGGAAAAGTCTTTAGGCAGTTATTTCTATCGTAACAAGCATAATGGTCTCAGTTAGCTCGGTTGAAGATTTTAATTGTTATAAACATTACCAGATATACTTAATGATTGATGAGCTACATACATACACACATACAAAGTTTAGTGTGGGGGATAGTTTCATTTGATCATTCAACGTTTAAACATGCAAATTAATTCCATTCAATCTTAGGTAATCGTGCCGATCTTTTTTTTATTTTTTTTTAAACTTTTTTATGATGTGTTTTTTTAAGTTAAAAGTGTACGTTTGATGAGTTTTGTTTAAACTTAAAAATCGATTAAAACATTATTTTGGCTCACCTTACAGATGGCATTTTGTATGTACAAACATATAATGTATATCTACGTACAAAAAGTTTCAACTTTTACTTTATGTGGCGCTACATCTCAGGGTGAACCAGGGCCCGCTTCTCGCAACTATTTGTGTGTGCACGTTTGCACGAATGGAAGGGACCTACAGTTTTTTTGCCAACTCCGAACGGCGAGTTGAGAAGCTCCTTCTGGCAAATGATACTCTTTGATTGCTTGTCAGACATTTAAAAGAGGTGGCACCGTGAAAAACTATTTAGGTGTTTGCTGCGATTGAACCCGGGTAGCATTGCGTAGTAGTCCAACGCACTTACCACTACACAACGGTGCTTACTTACATATCATTAACTTATTTTTAAACATACATATGCACATAATATGTACGTTATGTACAGCAGTGAACACAAAAATAACAATGCATTTATAAAAATTGTTAAAAGTATTAATGCTTTTCATTCAGGGAGTTCACACATTAAGAATGAAAGCATTCAGTATAACACCAAATCTCTAGCAGTAAATTAAACTATTGAAAATATGTTATGATCTTAGTATAACGGTTAATTTTTATGTTGAGGATCGAATTATAGCGACAAATAGTGACATTTTTTTAAAAAAACAAAAGTGAAAGTGAAAAGTGATCCGAAGCACACTAGTCGAAAAGTAAAAGAGTGGTATCGGGTTAATGGGGTTCAGGTGAAGGACTGGCCGTTCCTGGGTTCCTGACGTGAACCCCATTGAAAAACTTTGGGCATACATAAACAGCTGTCAATAACGCCAAACCAACTAACAACGCTCAGCTTTGGGAAGTAGTCCAAAACTCCATAGTGCTTGGTTTGCTATACCACCGGAGCGTTGCAGGCGTTTGGTGGACTCTGTGGTTCGGTGGTTACAGGCTGTCATTGGGTGTTTTTTTTGTTTTTTAACCTAGCTAGCCAGTCGTTCATTTAAACGATTCCCAGCCAGCCGAACCCAGCTGATTTACCTCCAAGCTGGTGTGTGTGATTTTGGTCCTATGAAATCAGCTGTTAAGTGCCAACTGTCAAAGTATTCGGCATGCAACTTTTTTTTTTTTTTTTATTTGTTGTGAAAACAATTAATTTCGAGAATTTATTCAATGGATAATTTACAAAAAGTGGTATGAAATCATGATATAGTTGATAATGTTTGTGAAACATCATTTAGTAATTCTAATTATATAATTTCCGTACACGGTAGTCTGTCAAATATTCTACAAATCGCTTTCAGCACCACCTGCCATGAGATGACGCGAAATTCCTACCCAGTTGTTTTTGGCTGGGGACAAAATCAAGAGTTGTAGCCAGTTGGTTGTTTTATTTGTTTTACATGTGAAATTTGACTCTGCTAGCAACTCCTGGCTAGCTACGTTCAAAAAACTCGGCTATTGGAGTTCAGGAAATTCAACTAAGTATTAACATCATCAAACTCTCTTTTTTTATGCAATGCTTTCTCAAAAAACAGTTTGATATTTTTAACTAAATAATACTTTTAAAAACATTTCATTATTTAGCTTAGATTTGACCTACTGCTGTTTTTGTATTCGCAACTGTATATATGTATGTATATACTATATATGTGTATTACCAAACGGAAACGGAAAACTATATTCAATCAGAGATTGGTTTTTGTAATAATTTTAAATAAATTTTACCGCAGATTGTGTATTTCAGAAATAAAAACTGCTTGCTCGCTGATTGATAATTTCCCAAATTAAAAAGTGAAATTATTTCCATACCCTAAAATGAATACAAAAAAAAAATAATTAACTTACTATTCGTACACAAAATAACTAACACCAAGGGTGGAATACCATCATTTAATTTATTACACATTTACAATTACCGGGTTATCAAATACAACCAACAATCATTATTAATACACCGAGTCTCACATACGAGTACACACGATCATCGATCATAGTGTTTTCTACTACTTTTCATTATTGAATTAAATCGCATTATTACCAGAAAATTACAAAAAAAAAAAAAAAAAAAAAAACTATAAAAATGAGTAATACTTGGTAATGTTCGCGATTTGCGTTGATCCATCATTCACGTTGTTGGGTAGGCAGGCACTTTGTACATCGGATACAGACATTACTTCTCTATTGTCAAGGTAAACTTGTTCGCTAGAAGACATCGGTTTGCAGATATTTTCGAAATCGAAAACCTATTATCCAGCGATCCTGGTCAGAATTGGCGGTTGGGCTAAGTTATTGCGAAAGCCATAAATTACACTATTGCCCAACACTCATTCAGTTGTAACTACTTTTATGGAATGTTACTTACATCGTCGGCCATGTGAAATCTTGCTTTTAGTATACGAGTACTATTTATTAAGCGCGATCTTTGCTGACCCTTTAGGCAAGCGCTCAAAAGCTTCAAACGTTTCGCTATAGCCTCAAACAGAAACTAGTTATCCACTCAGTACAGGTAAAACGAGGAAACCCGCAGAGGCGCAGACTATTGTTGTAGAAATTTAATGCGCGCTCGTTCGTTACAGATGAATGGCGGTGCGAGATATACATTAGGTACGAGTATTCGTTCTGGTTATGATTGACTACTATAGGTTTTCGCGCCAATTTAAATAAACAAAAAAGGTAGGTACATTAAAAAAAGCGGCATAACGTACGAGTAGAGGTTACGAACTCTCCACTGTTAGTTAACCTGTACCGGCATATGCTAAATGCTACAATGTCAGGAACTCTAGTGCTTTCCATATTATTTCTCTAACTAAATTAATAATTGCGAAAATAAGTTGCAAACACTAACAACTAGATATTCTCGGTCTTGTTTAATTAAACTTATTAGTGGGGAGGTAAAAAGAAAATCGTAATTCTATGGTGTTGCACATGTGCTGTGCACCGCGATACGCAGTATCATGGCTGCTTGTCTATCGTAAAAACCTTGAAAGTTTGTGTTACTTTTATGAAATGTTTGCCAACATCTTGGCGGGAATATGAATACGTATCTTAGCCACACACAGTTTTGTGATGAAGGAGAAATATGAAAAACTAAAAATGAATATGACGAAGAGATAGACGAATAGTACGAGATTATGTGATCATGAAATATGTACATTTTTATAATCTAATTACTTAAAACTGGTTTCAGCGGAGTCATTCAACTCAATTATAAAACAGGAATACGACAAGCAAGAAAATATTGTTCTATGCAGACTAATTAAAATTTGCATTTTAAAACCTGTTTCAGATGGGGGTTACTTACAATTGCCGTAAGTACGATTTTGAAAATCTACTCCTGACACTGATATTTGTTTAATTTATGTATATTTTTCAAAGTTACATTTATTTTTGTTTTGCTTTAGAGCTAAAAGCTAAAGACCTGTAAAATATACATACATATGTACCATGTACCATGTACATATGTGGGTATATTTACTTTAATAATTTTGATAATATTTTTTGGGCTTCTTTTTCTATAGTCGATCATAGGACAAAAGCAAGTTACAGTCGACTCTCGATAAATAAAACTCTTGTTAAAATTTATCTCTCGTTAAATTGAAGTTTTTCTTTGGTCCCTTGAAAATCTCTCGGTAAATTGAACAAATTCTATGTATTTATGTACACTCGTTGATTTGAAGCGATTGGGTCTGATTGTTTCCCACACAACACGCTATAAATTTAAGTAGACAAGGCGACTTTCCGATAATTTGAAAAAATGTACGTAAACAAAACATCAGAGGAATAAGTTGCTTGTTCGAACCTGTATACTTTTGATGACAAATGATGCATTATTTTCACTACGTAATTCAGTTTGCATTTGAGCGTGATCTATGACGTACATATGTAGCTCGGCTCTACGTTGCATTGGTTAATAGTTGTGGAAACAAAATTAGTCGACATTATAAATATGCAATGATTTTTAAAAAAATGTGCATGCTCTCGATAATTTGAAATGTTTCTTATTTTCTATCGATAATTACAACTTTCGTTAAATTAAACTCTCAATAGTTTGAAATTTTTGCCAGGTCCCCACAGATTCAATTTATCGAGAGTCGACTGTATTTGACATTAGGTGTTCCTGTTTTAATTTGGCTTGATAGCTTTAGTTGTCGATATAAGACCATATTTTGTTTTCAGAGATAATGGAGTATGATTTGGTATTTCATCACAGCAAACTATGGGAGCAACGCCACTTAAGTGGTGATCCGTATGGAAAGCTACAATCGCTTCAATCGATTCTAGCACAATTATTTGACCAATGTGTACCAACAAAACTGTCAAAGTACAAAATAGAGTATTTTCATAGCTTACATCGGAAGTGCCCAGCTCTATAGAATTAAGAAACAAATTGTGTAGTTAAAGAATAGAGCTGAGGATCTTGTGCACTCGCTGCCAAGACTGGAAGATTTTGCAGTAGCCAGTAAAAATAAAGTTATCCAGTGTGTAGCAGCGATCAAATCTGATTCAGCAGATAATGATGGCCTGCCAATTCGCTTATCCTACCAGCTACCACAGATTGTCTCTCATTTTAATCATGTGATCAACTGGTGTATTACAACATTAACATTTCCTCAGCTCTGGAAAATTACGAAAGTTTTGCCAATCGGGAAGAAATCAAATCCAGTATCGCCTGCTGACTTTAGACCGATTAGTATATTACCTTGCTTAGAGTAACTTCGGGTATTGTGATATATGCGGGTAATGTGATACAGGCGGTTTTCTTGAAAACTAAGCTCACTTTGATGACTCTTTTTACATCAGCAGTTAGCGATTGCAGTAAGAGGAACATGAGTTTTTAATTTAGTTAAAAACCGGCCATGGTTTCGCTTAATTGTTCAAAATTTGTTATCGTGTGTTTTCGAGTTTCTTTTTCAGTAAAACAAAAAATGATTGTGTGTAGTGAAAGATTCTGTTTCAAGCCAGACGATCAGTTATTTGGAAAAAGCAATAATTTATTTGCGTAGAATAACTCTAAGTTTTATTTTAACAACTTAATTTTGTATTCATTTATATATTTTTTTGTAATAATATTGAATTTCGGCTAATGTGATACACTAGCCAAGGTATAGTGGTATAGTATATCACACTACCCGTCTTAAAACTTTTTACTTAAAATATATTTTTTTGTGATTTTGTTACACTATTCATTTAAAAATAATGCCTAAAAAAGGTAAAATTCGAAAGTGGGACCCAAACGATATGAAGTGCCGTGTATCACATTAGAAAACTAAGTATGTATATCACATACCATAGGTAGTCAACCCATGTATATTACATTACCCATCTTCTTTTTAAGGAGTCACTTTTCGGGTCAAGTCACTTTTGTACGAATATTTTGTTTCTAAAATATGTGAATGTTAAAACATAAGCAGGATATGGTAGCTAATACTTTATTTTATAAGCATGCACATTTTCATGGAAATCGACAGAATACTTTGATTGATACTGTGATAAAGGTTACATGTATACCACAATACCCGAAGTTACTCTATCAAAGGTCTTCGAGAAAATAATAGAAAGACAAATTACTGTCACTTAACAAGTTGCTGAGTGCTCGCTCATCAATCTGGCTTTAGAGCTGACCACAGCTGTTTCACAGTAAGACAGGACTTTGACAAAGGTTATGGTTTACTTCTTTGTCTGCGAGATTTCTCAAAAGCCATTGATAAAGTTAATCATAAAGTTCTTTGCTGGAAGCTAAAGAATAATTTCGGATTTGGTAAGCGAACAGTGAGATTACTGAACGGTTACCTTTCTGTTAGGTGGCAGAGGATTGTCATGGGTGAACGCAGTTCATTCTTACTGACAATCAACTAGGGCGTACCACAGGGCTAAATATTGGCACCGATTCTCTTCTACATGTTTATAAATGACCTGCCGACAGTGTGCAGACATGCTTCAGTACACCTAAGTATATGCAGATGATGTACACAAACCTTAACAAACTCACTCTACTCATTAAAGATGACTTAAGGAGCATCTATATTTGGTCAGTTGCAAATGGGTTACTACTAAATCCGACAAAATCTCAGGTAATTCCGATATTAAAAAGAAAATTCAATTTAAATCTTCTTTTAATCTTGAATCTCTATCTCAGCGAAAACTATACAAGTTGCATATATGACATTCGTAGATATGAGTACATTTCTATGGACTCTAGTGATGTATTGGGTTGCGATCTGAAACAGTATAGCTACCAACGCCAGGAACTGTATATTTTTACATAAAATTATTAATAATCAATGTGCGCCTTATTTGAATAACAGACTTAATTTCACTCGCTCCTCAAGAACTACAAACATTAGGCGTGTTTTTTTTTTCAAAACTATGTAGGCTTAGAAAATGTTTTCCATGTTAATTACACTAACAACTAAGCCTATATTAGGCTTATGAAAACTGGATAATTATCCAGTTTTAGGTGCTTAGCCTGGATAGAAAAATGTGCTACCAAACTATTTTTTGTCGATAGTTATCGAACATTTTATCGAAATATCAAATATGACATGGAAGTGAGGGAGAAATATTAAGGCCGGTAGCAATCAACCGAACTCTGCTGTCATTTCAAATTTAAATTATTTCTGTTGATTTTTAAAATGGGTAGAAAAGAGAGAAATACGAATTTATCCGACAAGGAAAAGAAATATATAATGAATTAAGTGAACATGTTCCTAATTTTACTATTTAATTGAATTGAATTTGACGAAAAAAAATTCTATCCACCAACATCAATTTCACCATCTACAGCTGTGTTGCATCATCCCCAATATTTACATTGCCATATGTCACTGAAATCCTCGAAAGAGCGCCAAAAATGTAATCCTAAAAGCGATTTATGAGCGCTTGATAACCACCGGTCTTACTTTGAATGAAAACAATGCCGATGTGAAACTGTCAAACGTCAATTAGCATTGTCCTGCCAAGTCACTGTTCAGCGTTTTTTTTTTCTCATTTTCCGCTAAGCCTATATATGTAGGTATATTTGAAAAAAAAAAACACACCTATTATACCTTATTATTATTATTATTTATTATTTTTATTTATTTCTTTATTGTATAATGTTAATAACATACGTGATTTTAAGAAATAAATGTAGAACATGGCTAATAAGAGCAAATAAGGCTCACGTATGTTATTAACATTATACAATAAAGAAATAAATAAAAATAATAATATTATACCTTACCACTATACAATTTTCTTAATTTTTCGCGTTTATTTCTCATCCACACTGTGAGACAATGGAACTCGTTACCCTCGCATATAAGAGCTATGTACATATATCGAATCACTCCAATTTCAAAAGTGCAACTCTCTTATACTTTTCCTTCAACCAACATAAAACTTTTCTCTTCTTCTCCATCGCCCACAATACCTTTTTTTTGTACTCTAGTTTTAAGTTTTAAATGAAATTATATGTAGGTATTTAAGTAAAAGTACTATGCTACTAAAAAAGATTTAAATTAAATAAATGAAATGATCTGTCGGTGTTCTGCGGCTTCTTCTTAGTTGGCGCTACAGCTCGAGGTGAACCTGGGCCTGCTTCTCGCAACCATTTGTGTGTGCGTGTTATATTTTTGCACGAATGGAAGGGACCTACAGTTTTTTGCCGACTCCGAACGGCGAGTTGAGAAACTCAATCGTGACAAATGATACTCTTTGATGCTTGTCAGACATTCGAAAGAGGTGGGCACTGTGAAAAACTTTTAGGTGTTTGCGGCGGGATTCGAACCCAAGACCGCTGGCTCAGTAGTCCGACGCGCTAACCACTTGCGCTACGGTGCCGGTGTTCTGCGGCTGTTAAACTGTTAATTTGAAATAAAATGACAGGATATAAAAACTTATTTCAAGACCTTATTGCAATATGACAGTCTTTTTATGATATTTTCAATATTTTTCAATAATAAACTGATGATAGTGTGTATCAAGAAATAGCAATTCTTTTTTTTTTACCTCCATACAATCCAATGCAATCCGATTGCGCAAAACTTATACAGTTGGAGTCTTTAGCGCGTGGGTATGGTTTTCAGGTATTTTAAATGTCTCTCATTTATCGTTACATACTCATATTTAACTAGCTTCAGCTGTACACCATAGCTTAGTTTGTGTAGATTTATTCATTAAACTGACGATGAAAAACATTACTCTACTCCTTTCCCCTTTCTCTACACTTCGGTTTTAATCAACTGATCGCTTAAGAGAAGAAAAGGTCAAACAAGTCAAAGACTTATCAGTCCATGACTGGAAAAAGTGAAAGATCTCATTATGAATACGAGAAGTTGTTATTTTCTATTTATTAACGTGATTTGTTTTCTCCATAGCAGAGAAATAATGGCGCAGCTGACACCGGTTCAAGAGTTTTACAAGGATAAGACGGTGTTTATCACCGGAGCCTCTGGATTCATGGGTAAAGTCCTGTTGGAGAAACTCTTGTATTCATGCACGGATCTGAAGGAAGTCATTATTATGATGCGACCCAAGAGGGGCAAGGTGCCAGAAACCAGGCTCGATGAAATGTTCAAAACACCGGTGAGTAAGACGGATGGTGGTTTGTATTTCCTTGCAAGCAATTTCAAGGCATCACTTTTTTGTTTAAGATCTTCCAACGAATTAAGGATGAGAAGCCAGCTGTGCTCAAGAAGGTCACTTTAGTTCAAGGCGATGTGACATTTGACAGTAAGTTTAAAAGCGTTTTCACATCTACACATTTAAATGACATCTATTTGACAGCTCTTGGTCTAAGTGGTGACAGTTTGCAACAAGTTGTTGACAGAACAAATGTCGTCTTCCACATGGCCGCCACCCTTAAGCTGGAGGGGAATCTGAAAGACGCCCTAGACATGAACACCACTGGAACTAAACGTGTTCTGGATATTGCCAAGCAGATGCCAAACTTAGAAGCCTTTGTTCATCTGTCCACTGCCTTCTGTAACTGCGATCAGGAGGTTATGTACGAAAAGGTCTACGAATTCCAACACAACCCCGAGGAACTGATGCGTCTGGCCGAATGGATGGATGTCAAAATGCTGGACAATATAACACCGGAACTATTGAAACCACATCCCAATACGTACACCTACTCAAAGCGTTTGGCCGAGATACTAGTCCGTGACCAGTATCCCAACTTGCCGGTTATTATTGCAAGACCAAGTATCGGTAAGTGGAAAACAATACAAAAATCTGTGCTTGCCGATTGTGTCAGATTTGCATTTATGTGACCATTTAAAGAAATTGTAACACTAATACCCATAGATCATGGTATTGCGTAACGTTGTCTGCTCGAGCGTTGACCTGCGAATTCCAATGCATTCATCCATTGACAGAGATTGGCATTCTTCTGGCTCTTTTGGTTATGTAACGCGGCGTATCTTTAGCCACCTGTACAACTTGCAAGTGGTGCTACTTGGACAAGTTTCAAAATTGTCTTAGTTGCATATGAATTCGCATGGCAGTTGGTTTTCCTTTTTTCCTCTACGCGAATCGAGCAAACAAAAAAGAAAACTGGATTTTCTCCTTTTCTAACTGACGAAAAGTTAAATTCATTCTCTAGTGTCTCCTTTGCAAACACATTTTGTCTTCCTGTTCGACGGGTTTGCTTAGTGTGACATGAAGGTGGGGAAAACTTATTAACTACAATAAATACTTTTTGCTGTTTTTGTGGATCTTGCGAAAGTTGTTGGCTGAATTCAGGCCTTTTTTCTATGGCGATCCTAGAGAGTGAATGAGAAGTTATACAATAAGATCGATAGATATTTATGACTGGTGGTGGGTTTAAACATACTGGTTATTTTTATACTGGTAAGGAACAGCAATGGATTGCGAATGTCTTGAGGTCAAACAATAAATTTTCTTAATACTTGTGGGAGGCAAGTAGATATTCATTGGATTGTGATTCGTTTGAATTGGTGAATGACCTATTGCTCCATGGCATTTATGCTCCTAGATCCTTACATTATTAGCGTGATATTTTTTAATTCTTAAACCATTTGTGTAAAGGCGTTTTCGAAGAAGTTTCCAAAAACTGGCGCCAGGTGCGGAGCTTTTTATGCCTCCATCCTACGATCACTTGTTGAGATTCATGAGGTGCATTACGCATTTACTAAGTATTGAACTTAAAGGAGATAAACTCATTTAAAACCTGACTCATGGTAGCGTTGTTAACGCCACCTTCTGCTGTGCTATCTTTACATCCAGCGTAGGTTATGGCAATGTTAGGTTGAGAGGGGTTGAGAGGCTGAGTCATTCCAAAACACTAGGCACAAGAAGAATCCATCCAACGATTTTATTGCCCTGCAAAATTTTAGAACGAGTCTATGGTATCAATCATTGACCTACCTCCTTTAGGTTGCTAAAAAAGTAGGATCATAAAATGTTCCTGCGACTGCGTACTATTCCCTGACATTCACACAGAACATGTGCGATATCTTCTGCTACATATCCGGGCCTATGAGTCCGAGCCTCTTACCATCTTTTACCGGAAGACAATGCCCGGATAATATTCCTATAGCTATTCTCATGTGTGCCCTCCTAAGTCTAAGGATTTTACTAGTCCTTTTATGGTCTAGTGCCGGCCAAAGTGCCTTAGAAACCCTATACCCTACAATGTTAGACCATCTATGGTCAGCATAGATGCAGCAAAGTGGTGGAGCTACTTCCACCATCTCGGGTAGTGGCAGTTCCCCCTTTCCTTGCCAACTCATCGGCAAACTCTTTGCCTTCTATCCCCGAGTGCCCAGGCATCCAAAATAGTCTTACCCGATTCTGTGTGCAAAATGCCTGAGCATTGTGCCGCAGCTCCTTTCTAGTGCCGATTTGATAGTGCATGATTCTAGCGCCTTAAGCGCAGCCTGGCTGTCGATGTAAATATCAATAACTCTTCGTTTCATGTTAAGAAGCTGTGCAGCTCTAAGTACGGCTAGAACTTCTGCCTGCAAAAAAGCTGCAGGTAATCGGGAGTCTTAAGGACACACTGTCATGGTTCCACATAGTAGATACCAGACCCTGGGCCGGTTGCAGTTTAAGATCCGTCCGTGAAGACTGCAGTATCTATATGTCGAGTTGCTGTGTTGTTCGTCCACTCTTCACGCACAGGGTACAATGTTCTGTACGGTGTGTTAAAATCATGTGTGAAGAGTAGGTTATAGTATTGCACTACTGGCTTTTATAAAAACTAGTGTGCCTATGCAAGAGAAAATTCAACTCCCAAAATCCAAACTTCCCATCCAACATCCAAACAACTCATATGATTTCCATTTGTCAACTCATGGAAGTCCCATGGAAATCATACGGAAAGTGTTTATTCTTTTAGGAGTTCATTTCGGATAGAATATTTCTTTTGATCAGTTTTTTTTTTATTTGGTAAAACTCATAAAGTAAAAGTACAATTCGTCACTGCTCCAGGAAATTCTCCTTTTTTTGCCACCTCATTTGTTAAGATTGGTTAAGTGTAAGAGCCGCAAATGGTACCTATACTACGCATCGCGTAGACTTTGACCATTTAATATTAAAGCCAACATTGCTTTAGCCTTAACTGCCCAACGTTTCCATTACAATACGACGCACTAAAAGTGTTCTGTTTTAAAGTGTAACATAAATTTAAGCAATAAATCTGACACAATTTCTATTATTTGTATTTAATACCAATATTGTTAATAAATTTAGCGATTTTCCATTTAATGAAAACAAAAATTACTAATTAACCAATAAAAGCTTTGCTTAAGTGAAAAGAAAATAAACAAGCAACAAATTTGTAAAATAATTTCGCTTTTCGCACACACACATATATGTACATGTTTTGCGCTATTTGGTTAGCTTTGGGTCCCCGCATCAAAACTAAATTAAGAAAAATTAGAATTCCAACACATCCACTCGAGCATGTTCGCTAAATCATGTTACTGAAAAATCCACACCCCAACTTTGAATACTGCAATGCAAGGTTATTGTTAAGCTGCGTTGAACTCAAATATTTTGCTTTCCCAAGTCTACCACTAAGTCTTAAGTCAAATAGTAGTGCAAACAAATTCAAAAGACAACATCACATTCCACGACAACGGTAAGTTTACTTAGCCAATATACTGAACAATATTTGACACTTTTGCAGCTCTGCTATAAATTTATATATTTAATCGGCTAATGTGCTTGCTACAGCATTAAACAACAAACAATAGACAAACAAATCGAAGACAAACAAATCGAAACTTTTTCTCTCCTTTTCCGCTGCTAAATCGCATGAAATTTAACTTAGTCTAGTGCTTAGTGAAAAAGTGACACAGAAATTAAGAAAAAAGAAAAAAAAAAAAACTAAAAAGTGCTTTTAGTTCGCATGATACTTTATGTGAGTGTATTGAACGAAACCCCGCAGCACGCTATACATACTATACAGCCGCAGCTGGTTGAAGAAACTCCTTAGACACCTGATGCACGTGGTACACTACACCCTGTGATATGGTCGAGTGGTTAATAGATTTTGTCATAGTATCGCCCTCGGCGTATGAACCTGTTCCCGGATGGGTGGATAACCTGAATGGACCCACTGGTCTAATGGTGGGCGCCGGCAAAGGCGTCATTCGTTCGATGCTGATAGATGGACGCTTCAAGTCGGAGGTGATCCCCGTGGATTACGCAATCAATGGACTCATTACGATTGCATATCAATTTGGAACGGCTGCCATAAGGTAAATAAACTCTGTTCCTCGAGGATGAAAGCAAACGAATGCCATTTATTGCAGGCCACCGGAAGTTCCGGTATACAACATCACCTGTGCGGATCACAGGAAACTACCTTGGGGAGTAGTTATTGAGTTGAGCAAAAAGATTGGCTACCAGTATCCGGTAGAGGCAGGACTTTGGTATCCCGACGGATGTGTCACGACCAACAGGCTGCGACACAAGATCAATGTGTTGTTGTTCCATTGGTTGCCGGCGTATCTGATTGACTTTTTGATGCTCATCTTGGGACAAAAGAGGTTGTAAGTAGTGAAATCGTGTTTTGGTTGCCACTACCGTTTCTATAGGTCTAAATTTTGCAGCATGATTCGAATTCAAAATCGGATATCAATTGGACTTGATGTTCTGGAGTTTTTTACCCTCCGCGAGTGGAACTTTAGGTCGCCAAATTTCGGGAAAGTGTGGGATAACTTAACCGAGGAAGATAAGTTTATGTATGTCAGATTCGGGCTTTCATTTCTAAGCTCGATTAAAAAAGTTTGATCCGGGCTTTGAGAACGAAGTTCATCTTGCAATATTTGACTCTAAAACTATGTATGCAAATCTTTAGATTCAACATGAATATGGACGCTGTAGAAGATGCAGAAGAATATATGATATCCTGCATAAAAGGAGGACGTCAATATATACTAAAGGAATCCCTTGATTCTCTTCCCAAAGCTCGAAAGCAGTTAAAAATGTAAGGCGACTTTTATACCATCCAGCTCGTTTGGTTAAAAATAAGTTATTTCTTGCAGGATGTACATTCTGGATCGCATCACCAAGGCCGTTGTGATAGGATTCATATTTTACTATTTAGCTAGGGCATTTGATTTCATTTAGAAATCTTTTAAATGTGTTTTTTTTTGGTTACAAGGGATTTGCAAAATAAAAGTGTTTTTGTTTTACAAAACCATTCGTTTTAAACCTTCGTCATCGGCATATTTTTGTATATTATATTTGTTTCCATAAAGGATTAGGAATGCACCAATAGCTCAGGTCTATCCATTCATTTGTCTGTGTGCCAACAATCTCGCACTCTCTCAGACGTGAAACGGCCCAGTGTGAAAAGTTATAACTGCTTCCATGGTAAGTGCATATTTCTTTAAAGAAAATATCGGAAATGTAAGATCTTACTAAAAGTAACACCTAGTAAGCGAATGTGTAGCGCATCGAAAATCTTATTTTAAATATTATTGAAATTTTACATCGATGCCATTACTTATTCGCTTACCAGGCGTTACATTTGTAAGATGTTTTTCTATCCAAACTATTCCTAGAATGAAAAAACGGTTATTCGACTCAGACAAATCCAATCATGACCAACTCCGTCAGTAATTTTTTCGATGTTGCATCATTTGAAGTTTGTTATTGAGCGGTGCCAGTACTGTTCAGTAAAATTAATAATTATAACAATAATTGAAGAAGGTTAGTAAATGCTTAGACACCAGGATCTAGTAACTAATGTTTTCAATAACTAACTTTAACTGCTAAGTTAACTGATTCCCTATAAGGCAAATAGTGGGTGCTTACCACCCTAGGACGTAGTAATCAATGGTTTCAGCAATTACCATTCACCGCGGAAATAAGTTATTACCGGTAAGCCAGTTGGTAAGTGCTTACCTCCGTAGGACATACCCATGTAAATGTAATCGATTCTGTAATAAGGAAAGTAAGCGCTGGTAGCTACCAATCAGCACTTACAGAATCGATTCGGTAAGCAATAATTTCCTACTGGGGGGTGACCCAACAACTGAAATGGAGAGACTATGGTTTTCCTCGACAAAAAGACAAAAAAAAAAACAGTTCGGAAGCAGTTTAACATGATAGGCAACTCTAAGTAAAACGCATAAGATTTTTGGGTTACATGTGTCCTGTATGATGTACCTACATACATATTTTCTAGATAGCATTTTATAATTTAATTTTACAAGCTTTATATTAACTTCACTTTCTGTGAGGTCCCACCCACTTTCAGATAACTGATTATGCTGACATTTTGCACACGTCTATCAATCGTCTTTGACACAAATTCAGTTAGGTTAGTGGCGGTTGATCTACTTTTGAGAAAGCCGTGTTGGTTTGGAGAAAAGATGGGCTTGCAGTGAAGAACGGTGTCATAAATAATGCTTTCGAATAGCTTCGGTATGCAAGATAGTTCAGCGATCGGACGATAGTCGGATACTTCATTCTTACGATCGTTTTTATGGATTGGAATTATGTATAAGTTTTTCAATAATCGAGGAAAAACTCATTGTGAAACGGATAGTTGGAATAAGGCAGTGAGATGTCAAGCGAGGAAGTTTGCGCATTTCTTTAGAACCATGGCGGGTTAACCATCAGGATTGGCGGAGTAATCATCCTTCAGGTTAATTATTTTCTGAACAACCAATGGCAAGGTTACATCAATGGAGGCTAAGGAGGTATGGGCGCAGTTTTTTATATAAGAGAAGTCATCATTATGTGGTTCAAGGACGTGGTCGATGAATGATTGACTGAAGAAATGTGCAAACTGATCTGAAACGGTCTTAAGACCCATAGAATCCGTCGACTTCGTTCGGTTGTTCTTTGAAGTTGAAGTTCAAGTATTGGCGAATAGAGCAGTCCCATAGAATCCGTCACATATCTACGTAAAAATGTCAACGATTCTTTGCATTCTCTCTATGCTTCCACCAATGAAAATGCATAATCCAAATTTGTGAATGTGTGAACTTCAGTATGTGAATGTGTAAATTTGAATGCGTGAATGTGTGTACTGACAAAGTACCGACCGACGGATGCAATAGTACAAAGTAGACCTACTTTATCCGTCGAAGTTCATGCATCCGTTGGTTATGGGCCATCTCCCATAAGAATGTGTGTATTCTATCGAGCCGTCAATTGAAAATGAAGGAGCAACGGATCGACGGATTGTATGTGTCGGGGCCTTTAGGATCTGCTGAAGATGAATTAACATAATAGATCAGAAAGTAAATTGGATTGCATCCTGGTAAGATAATCGAGGTACAAGGACTCACAGCGTTCGGAAAAATGGTTATATATACGCGTTGGTAGTTGCAATAATCATCGGAGTTGGATCGAGGTATGAGGTACGCTTGCCAGGCGCGGATTCAAGGGGGGGGGGGGGGGGGGTCACGGGGGTCATGACTCCCCCCCCAAACAGCCCGCATTTCAAAAAATAGAGCTGAACCAATATTTTGCAAACCAAAAAACAAAAAAAAAACAAACAAACAAATTGCAAACTTAAAAACCGACGACCTTTGCTTTGAATATTTGGTTATTCTTGTTTTTCGTTATTTTTGATTTTTTCTATCCTGTGACCCCCCCCCCCAAAAAAAAATTCTAGATCCGCGCCTGACGCTTGCCACAGTTTGTTTCTTTGGTTGCGTGGTAAGCGTAATTCTTTGTTGACACCAGGGTGGTGAAGGCGAAGATTTTTTTTGTGGCAAATACGGGATTGATTTTATGACAACGGTGGTAATTTCGGCGTAGAAAACGTCGACGTCGTTCAGGTCATGGGGCACCCACTTGACGACTTTTTTCACTTTTCTATTAGAGATAGGTGTCGACTTATTGTCATGACAGATACTCCCATGTTCCGTTCAATGTCCCACACCGTTTTTGTTTGGTCTGATTCCACCGTTGCGTTCAAAACATCGTCGTCAATTATCGTGTTTGGTTTTCAACGTGGTTCGTTTTCAAGGCTAAGATTTCCCGAACGGAACTAAGCAAACCAACGTCGAATGTTAAGTTTATTTACCGCTACATCCATAAATTATGTCCCAGATTAATTTCGTAAAGGAAGAGAGTCCGAATTTAAAAACGTCGACAGCATGATAAGCAATTCATAGAAAAAAAAAACTGCAGTTCCAACGAACCCTTAAAGTCCCACACGGTAAGCACACATACCACTTTATCTTATGCAGAAAAAAAAATAAATTTTTGCTAAAGATGTTAACTCGAGAGCTTCTTACCGCGAACTGAGTGGAAATCCGATATTTCATGTGGTACAACCTAATACATATAAAGTCATGAGATCCAACCATTCATATACCCTTCCTTATAAGGCTTCGCGGTTGTGGTAAATTTAATAAATCATTTTACAGTGATTAAGTTAAAGAATTGTGCTCGTCGAAAATAGTATCGCCATCGGTGAACGAACCTGTTCCCGGGTGGGTTGACAACTTGAATGGACCCACTGGTCTAATGGTGGGCGCCGGCAAAGGCGTCATCCGTTCGATGTTGATAGATGGACGCTTCAAGTCGGAGGTGATCCCCGTGGATTACGCAATCAATGGACTCATTACGATTGCATATCAATTTGGAACGGCTGCCATAAGGTAAATAAACTCTGTTCCTCGAGGATGAAAGCAAACGAATGCCATTTATTGCAGGCCACCGGAAGTTCCGGTATACAACATCACCTGTGCGGATCACAGGAAACTACCTTGGGGAGTAGTTATTGAGTTGAGCAAAAAGATTGGCTACCAGTATCCGGTAGAGGCAGGACTTTGGTATCCCGACGGATGTGTCACGACCAACAGGCTGCGACACAAGATCAATGTGTTGTTGTTCCATTGGTTGCCGGCGTATCTGATTGACTTTTTGATGCTCATCTTGGGACAAAAGAGGTTGTAAGTAGTTAAATCGTGATTTGGTTGCCACTACCGTTTCTATAGGTGTAAATTTTGCAGCATGATTCGGATTCAAAATCGAATATCAATTGGACTTGACGTTCTGGAGTTTTTTGCCCTCCGAGAGTGGAACTTTAGGTCGCCCAATTTCGGGAAAGTGTGGGATAATTTAACCGGGGAAGATAAGTTTATGTATGTCAGATTCGGGCTTTGATTTCTAAGCTCGATTAGAAAAATTTGATCCGGGTTTTGAAAACGAAGTCCATCTTGCAATATTTGACTCTGAGACTATGTATGCAAATCTTTAGATTCAACATGAATATGGACGCTGTAGAAGATGCAGAAGAATATATGATATCCTGCATAAAAGGAGGACGTCAATATATACTAAAGGAATCCCTTGATTCTCTTCCCAAAGCTCGAAAGCAGTTGAAAATGTAAGGCGACTTTTATACCATCCAGCTCGTTTGGTTAAAAATAAGTTATTTCTTGCAGGATGTACATTCTGGATCGCATCACCAAGGCCGTTGTGATAGGATTCATATTTTACTATTTAGCTAGGGCATTTGATTTCATTTAGAAATCTTTTAAATGCGTTTTTTTTTGGTTACAAGGGATCTGCAAAATAAAAGTGTTTTTGTTTTACAAAACCATTCGTTTTAAACCTTCGTCATCGGCATATTTTTGTGTTATATTTGATTCTATAAGGGATTAGGAACACCAATAGCTTAGGTCTGTTCATTTGTCTGTATGTCAACAACATCCCACTCTCTCAGACGTGAAGCGGTGACCCGACAACTATGGTTTTCTTCGACAAAAAGACAAAAACAGTTTGTTGACACTCTACCCACAGTTCGGAAGCAGTTTAACATGTAAGGCAACTCTAGGTAAATCGCAGAAGGTTTTTGGGTTACATAGGTTAGGTATGTCTTGTATGATGTACACACCTACATATGTATGTACAGTGAAACCTCCCTTGGGCAGACATTGACGGTGACAACGTTCGTGTCCGCCTAATGGAGTTGTCGAGGGGTAAACACGTTTTTTTTTTAAATAAATTCTCTTCATTTATCAGAATAAAACAAAAACACTGAAACTTTATTTGAAACGATTAACAAAACAAAAAAAAACGGAAACAAAATAGAACAAAAATTGGGAATCCTCGCTTTTATTACGTGTTGTTGTTTAATGAAAGTATTAATTTTTAAATTTTATCCGCTCTCTCGTACCTACTTGCAATTTGACTGACGCAAACGCAATGTGTATTTATTTATTACCAAGCTTGATTCGATGAGTAACGTGCTGCCAGTGAATTACATTGTTTTTCAAAAAGGGAAAACAATAAACCTCCTCTACGCTTGGATACTTCAAAAAGATAATGCCATAAAAAAATGTATTTCTCATAAAATTTTTACACAAAAACAAGAAACTCAAAAATAAACTTCATATTTTTAACATAAAAACACGCTTCCACATTACACTTACATACTCACATACATACGTACATACATTAATACTCAAAACAATAATCACATATACATACATATCTAAATATAAAGTCATGAGATACAACCATTCAACCCTCATAAAGGCTTCGCGGTCGTGGTAAAGTTAATAAATTATTTCACAGTGATTAAGTTAAAGAATATTGTGCTCGTCGAAAATAGTATCGCCATCGGTGAACGAACCTCTCCCCGGATGGGTTGACAACTTGAATGGACCCACGGGACTGATGATTGGCGCAGGAAAGGGTGTCATTCGATCGATTTTAATTGACAGAGATAACATGTCCGAGGTTATCCCAGTCGATTATGCTATCAATGGACTAATTGTTATTCCCTACGAATTTAACAAGGAGAAGACGAGGTTTATAGTTTCAACAAAAAAAAAATGTCCCTATAAAGTGCATCTATACTTTTGTCGTTTTAGACCAAACACGATTCCAGTGTACAACTTGACTAATGCCGATCACCGCAAGGTTCCATGGGGCTTCGTCATTGAGATGAGCAAGCAGATTGGCTATGAATATCCTTTGAACATGGGCTTATGGTATCCTGATCCATGCATCACCACAAACACTTTCTATCATAAATTGAATGTTTTACTGTTCCAATGGTTACCGGCGTATTTTATTGACTTTTTGATGTTGATTTTTGGTCAGAAGAGATTGTAAGGTCCTGTTTTTCTGCTTAGTCCTGTTTTTCATTTCAAAATGTATTGCATTTTTTTTTCTTAGTATGGTGAGGGTACAGCAAAAGATCGCAACTGGATTGGACGTGTTACAATTTTTCACTTTGACTCCATGGATTTTCAACTCTGAGAGATTTGGAGCACTTTGGGATAACCTTGGGCAAAGGGACAAGCAGATGTAAGTCTGGGATTTCACCAGATTCAGATTAATTTATTTTCAACAATCCTACAGCTTCAACATGGACATGAACTCCAATGTAACTGAAGAAGAATACATGATTAGATGTGCCTTGGGTGGTAGGAAGTTCCTACTCAAGGAAACAAATGATACCCTCCCAAGGGCGAGGTTACATATGAAAATGTAGGTTAAAAGTCATTTCATACTGATCCTTTTTTATGCAAATGTAATTCCTTCCCAGCATGTACTACGTGGATCGCATCTGCAAGGTCCTAATCGTGGGCGGTCTCTTCTATTGGATTCTCTCTGTGACAGGACTTTGGGATGCCATAGTCAGTTAAGCTGTAAACCCAGAACTGGGTGGATTGTTATTTTTTATATAGTTATGTGATTTTTATATTTAACAAGGGTGTTTGTTTTTTTGTATGAATCTGTCAATAAAACATTAATCGATGAGTTTATTTTTTTTACCTCTATATACTAATTTGATAATTATGTCTTTTCCCCGTGAACGACCTTCACCCGCAAGATGGCTGTGCGTGTGTTTGTGTGCGAAAACTGATTATGTTTGTGGAAACGTACGCCAAATAAGATATGTTTACAAAACAAAAACAAAAAAAACAAGTGATCACCAAAACAAGTTTTCACCAATCCAAAACTCTTAATGTCTGTTCGAATGTATATTTCATTTATAGTGACGCCAGCACATAAGGAACCGCTCCCCGGATGGGTGGACAACTTGAATGGACCGATTGGTGTAATGATTGGCGCTGGCAAAGGTGTTATTCGTTCGATGATATGCAATGGAGAGCTGAAGTCTGAGATTATACCGGTTGATATAGCGATAAATGGTTTAATCGTACTGCCATATCATTGTGCACAACTGGAAAAAAAGTGAGTACATATTCGAATTGTCATTCGGAAGGTGCCAAGATATTGGTGAATTTAATGTTTCATGGTTTATTTTTTAATCAAAAGCTTCGGAAAAAAGTGTTTGGATGTGAAATAGAGCTTGGGTCTTTGAAATTGATCGGCCACTTGAGTAAAATCAATAGTTTGCTTTGTTCGATGTCCCCAGCACTAGGGCGCTCTGACTAGTGTCAGTTTATTTTCTAGGTTGTCAGAAAAAACTAAGTGCAATCCCTGTACATCGAACACAAATACAGTAAAACCTACATACTTATTGGGCACTCCAGGGGACCAAGAAAATCCGAACCAAATTGGAGGTAGGCCTCTCAATTGGGTCGAAATTAATTGTGTCCCAATTATGGTCATTCCATAGGAGGTGGGAATCTTCTCAAGATACCAGAAGTCCGAGCTGCTGGCATGCACGATTCACATACCTGGTCCTGACTTAGGAGTGTCAGCCGATATGCGCCTACGTACTAAACCTCACCCCTATTTGGCAGACTGGTCCTCCATGTTATGAAGCGTGTGCAGTGGAATACTGCATGCTCCATGTTTTCTTCCTCGTTTGGATATTCCGGACAGAATGGTGAGCTGTCATGTCCAAATCTGTGCAGGTATTTCCGGTAACCGCCGTGGCCAGAAAGGAACTGAGTAAGGTGGTAGTTGCAGTCCCCGTGTTTCTCACCTATCCAATCCTTGATTGTCGGGATCAGCTTGTAGGTCCACGTGTCCTTTTGTGTGTTGTCCCACCGGGCTTGCCACATTGTTCCTGACTCTGCCTTTTCTTTTATTTTTATCATCATGATTTCATTTGCGTCATGCTGACCCAAGTCTCTCCTGTTATACTTATATTCTCCTCGTTTCGTCTGCGAGGATGTCGATGGGGACCATCCCAGCAAACAAACGCGGCTTCGTCTGAGATGGTTCGAAAACCGCTGGTCGTTCGTAGAGCGCAAAATCTGTATACTGACGACATCTTCCTTTTAGTATCCTTCGTCTTTAATGCATGCGCCCACACTGGGGCGGCATATAGTAAGACTGATGCTGTTACTTTGGAGAGTAAGATCCTTCTGCTGTATCCAGGTCCGACGACGTTTGGTAGGATGCCCGAGGGTACATACGTACATATGTACATACATGTTTTTTTTTATACCAACGCATTTCTGTTATTTCCCAGGAGACCCCTATTTGTATACATCATGGCATGCACGTAAATATGAACGTGCATGCATAAGTACACACAATCAGCTCTAACATTTGTAATTTCTCGCTCTCTTTGCTTTTTGTCCCAATTTGGAGGTTGTTTTTCAAGTTGTTTCATTCTAACGCAATTCGCTGCCCCATGATCCAATTCAGAGGTGCCTCGTTTTCAAAGCTTCGCTTGTATGAAAAAAACCGTATATGAATGAGGTGCTCCAATTAAGGGGTTTAACTATAGTTCGCCCTGACAACTGTCGTTCTTTAGTAAATAAAAGTTAAGCTACTTTTGTTCATTTTCGCTTGTTTCGTTCGTCGTTTTATTAAGATATATTTATTCGAACAGGCTTGGTTCTATCTAGGACTGCTGAAGCCAAATATTTATTTTTATTTTTTATTCGAAGCCAAAAAACACAAGAACATGAGTAAAACAAGCAATGAAAAAAAAAAACAAATGACAAATAAGCTGATTTATTGTTTTGACAACCCTTTTTTTTGCACTGAAGAAATACCCAGGGCGAATCCAGTGCTGAACCAGTGTCCACAATCATGGAACACAGAGGGGCAATTATAGTGCGTTTTCAGTGTAGCACTGGCGGACATCGAACTCATCAGTTCAAATCCAGTGCACCCTAGGGCGTCTCAGCGCGAACATTAATAAAGCTATTAAATGACAAGAAAAGGCTTCTGAAATTGTTGCACAAAAAAGACAGCTGAGCTTTTCTTAATGGGTCGTATTTATAAAATCTGACTTCACTCAAATATATAGCAATTGCTTAAATTTTGATCATTTGCTCGGATTCGTATGCGAGAGAGCTAACTTGAGCATTTGCGTTGTTCGAAAATGGCATTTGCTCAGAATAGGCATAAATGTAAGCACTCCCTGGGAGAATTTTAAGTCTGCTATTAAGCTTACTCAGACCGTTTGCTCCGTATTTTTAAGCCATAAATTGACTGAATTGTTGCTGTTTTATTTAAAAAAAATAATTAAAGGCAGCAGAATAGATAAAATTCCCTTGCGATGCTGATGAAGTGGAATACGATAAAAAAAAATCTCTGGCAAAGGCAAAAGGTTAGCGTCGGGAAGTGCTGCCACTTTTACTTCTATCGAAATGATTTCACTTCCCTTTTTTGACCTACTACCTCACTAAGGAAAAAACAAAAACACTTCACTTTATTAAAACCAAAGCGTTAAGTATCATACATTTGGTGTAGAAATAAAACAGCTAACAAAACAAAAAAAAATCAATATTAAACTTCTCAGAATGGTAAAGTGAAGCATTATTCTTGTCAGGTAACCACAATTAGATTTGCAATTCAAAGTGGACATACAGTGGCTCACAGTGAAAATGGCCCACCTCGAACCAACCTTATGTTCATCAAAAAATTCCACGAACTCAAGAAAAATAAAAATTGAAAATGTTCAGGTTCAATTGACTTTTATATTCTTCTTTCAAAACACCAAAAAACTTAAACATTCAATTATAAATACATCACAAAATAGGAAAAAACAAATAAGAAATCAAATTTCATCTCACAGTGAAAATGGCCCAGTAATATTTAAGTTCTAAAACTTGTCAAAAAAACGTAAATATTTCAATATTTAGTACTGTTTTGGGCAAACTATTTGTTTTAAAACTGATTTAAGTCGATTTGGAAGTAGTTTTACAAGTTTGTTGGTATAGTCGGGACTAATTTTTACCATTCCTCCAATAACACTCTCTTTATGCAATTTTCATTGGAAATTTCATGTTTTCGTATTTCAATTTCCAATTTTTTGCCATAAATGTTCAATTATAATAAAAGACGGTGATTGCGGTGGGGTCTTGATCACTCTTAGACAATGGTACGACATCTAGTCCCTAATACTTCCAGCCGGGTGCTTCGGATCATTGTCTTGATTGAGCTGAAAAGTGTCTTTAATTCCATCAATATACCGTTAATTTTCAGGATATTGTTTTAAACTATTTTGCAAATATCTAAATATTGATATTTATCCATATTCCCTTCAATAAAATGTAAGCAACCAGCCCAAGATGCTGATCCTCCACACCAGACCATAGGATGACCACTGTCGACTTAACTGTGGGACGCATATGCTTAGGATTCATCTTTTTATTCGGCTTTCTTCAAACGCTTACCCTTCCATCTGATCCAAAATGGATATTTTTGCTCTCATCCGTAGTTAAAACGCTTTTCCAAAAGAAAAAGTCTTTCATTATGTGGTTCTGAGCGAACTCCAATTGAACCCTTTTGTTCGTCTGGCTAACGAATGGCTTCTTCCCTGCAATTCTACCATTAGATCCAGATCTACCTAGATATGTCCGAGAAGTTTCAGCTCTATTATCGTTCCTGGACATTCTAATAATATTTTTTATTGTTTCTCGAGCTATTTTTACAATTTTAGAGATTTCTCTCTGGCGTTTTCCACTCATAAAATGCTTAATAATTAATTTTCGTAGCTCTATTGGATTTTTGTAACTCTATGAGGTCGCATTTTGCAAAAGTTAACTAAAGGAATAAATTACATGGGCGTCAACGACTTTTGCACTTGATTTCTTATGTGGAATAGTAATACGGAGATAAAAAAAAAATGACAGTTCTAGAAGTTTAAAAAAAACAGTTATTTGAGAAGCTTTTGCTATCTGGGCCATTTTCACTGTGAGATGAATTTCGTTCTCTTCTCCCTCATTTCCTCTTATTTCGTTGCTTTTATTATTAAATGTTTAAATTTCTCGTTGCTTTTGAAACAAGAATATACCTAGCAGTCATTAAAGTTGACCATTTTCGCTATTAATTTCGATGGATTTCCTAGAATTTTTCTCAGAAAATGTATTTAGTTTGGGGTGGGCCATTTTCACTGTGAGCCACTGTATAGCTTAAGGCTGAACACACCGGGTCAGTCAAAACGTTTTTAATTCTTAAGGCAAGAAACCGTGTTTATTTCAACACACACCAACCGAAACACAATGTAACAAATCAAATTATTTTATTTTTAGATTTTAGAATATTGTTTCTGAAAAACGAGTGTTCAACTACCGAAAACAAAATGGTTTTCTGTTTCGCCGTATCCGGCGTATATTGTGCTATAAGCAAGTGTGCAATAAAAACAATCGACAAGGATGCTGCTTTGAAATTACTCGAATATGAAATGGCAAACTACTAGATTGGTCATCGTAAATACGCAGCTCTTCTACACACAATGGCTTCGGAATACGGAAATATTTGATAAAACAGCTATAATTTAATGAGAAAGCATCATTCCTTTCGTGCAAATTTCGTAGAATTCTTCTACGCTGTAATCTAAAACAATTAAAATATTAACTACATTTTTGTACTGTCCAACAAGAAATGAATATATTTTTTTACCTTTCCTCTTTTTTGCTTATTTCACTCACTAGCAGCAAAATCAAAACTTCTTCCTCCATTTGTTTTTCAAATTTAACAATAGTATGTCATTATTTATTTTTTCTTTATGAGCTGCTCAATCGGACATCACAATTTTGACAGTTCTTGTGATGCTCACAACTTGTGAGGTTTTGGTTAGAATACGAAAACCCCACAAATTGTGACTCACCACGCTCTTGTGAGGTTGTTGTGACATAAAATGAGGCATCACAGAGGTATGTCAGAATACGGGAATCAATGTACCTTCTGACCTTTTGACTGCTCCGGTGTGTTTGCAGCCTAATTGGCCTAGTGTCGCTATGTCAAAGTGTTATAATGGCAAATGCTAGAATTATATCACGAGACCTTTTGTATTACTTCACTTTTTCGAATTTTACTTCCCCTTTCACTTCTCTATTTGAAAATTAAGTCGCTGCACGGGACTCAGGGTATTCCACTTCATGCAAACTATAGTCCTCGTCAATTTTGTTCACTTTGTCGATAAACAAACGCGCTTGTAATGCCATATCGTCGTGTAGGTATATGAGAATACTACACTGCTACAAAACATCTAGTTTTTTTTAATACTACAATTAAATACTCATTTTTAAAATGAATTAATTAAAAATGTTCCTAAACTAAATATTTTGTTGACTTCTGATTCAAATAGTTCTGTAGGAAACATTTTCTTGTGTCTCCTAAATAATTTGAAAAATGGCAGTTGTTCGATATGCCAAACAAAATGCTCACTTCGAATTTTCGAATTTGCTCAAGTAAGCTTAATTTTGACTCATACCAATTTCGAGCAAATTCTAAATGCCTTTACTCGGCTCAGAGATTTTAAGAAGCAATTACATTTTTTTTATTAATACGACCCAATGATCTAAATTTTTAACTGAAATTATGTATAAATATTCGATATTTGATTAGATCTATGCGCTACTTTAACATTGTCCCCTAATATTAAGAATTTCTTGAACGGCAACATTTCTCCTGAAAGAAAAGTTACACCATTTTGTCCATCGACTGTTAGTTAAACTCTTCATGAAATCAGTTGATATGTACAGTGTTTCAAGACAGCATTTGTCGCTTACGGCTTACTATGTTTGTATAAATTATTATTTAAGATTTACATATAATCGTACATCTGACACTTACAATTTTTTTTTTCTTGCATAAAAATACACTTTTGTAAAGAAAATAGCCAATATTCGGGGTCAACCAGGGCTTACTTCTTGCAACCATTTGAAGGGACCTTCACTTTTTTGCTGACTCCGAACGGCGAGTTGAGAGGCATCTTGACAAATGATACTCTTTGATTGCTTGTCAGACATTCGAAAGAGGTGGTACCGTTAAAAAACGTTTAAGTGTTTTGCTGGAATCGAACCCAGGCAGCATTGCGTAGTAGTCCAACGCACTTACCACTACACAACCGCGCTCACTTTACTTTACACTTTAGCCAATATTTACTTCACCCATAATGAGCATCCTAATGAGCAACTAAACAAAGTCGTTTCATATTATCAATGATCTCATCGTTTTGTGTTTTTTTAAAGGTAAAGTGACAAATTTTAACAGGTAACTTGTAAGTGTAATATTTGTCTTCCATTCATGAAATATAACTTTTTTATTTGAATATGAACAAGAGTTGACAAATGAAAATAAGCGTGTATTATAGTTGAATAATGTTGACAGTTGAAAGCTAAGCAGCGTAGCAAAACGTAAGCAAGCACACAACATGATAAATGACATACAACATACATAATGCATTATTCAGGCGCGAGCGGGAAGAAAGAAACAAATTTGTTGCTTTGATGTAGCAACTAACGCGGCACAGAACGTGAAGGCATGTCGGATATGTGACAAATAGTTGTACTCGTATGACAGTCATGTATAAGTCATCTTCATCTTCATCTGCACATGCAGACTTTAGACAATTTTTATCTCGTGCCGCATGTTATAAATCTCTAATTTTTCTCCGCCTCAGATAATGTTGTTTGTCGTCTGTCTTGAAAGCGATGTTGAAGTAACCTCAAAAGGTACATACCTGTACATATGTACATACAGTAGTGGAAGTGCGATTATGAACATTTCCCATCGAAAAACCGAAATTCCATTGAAAACACTTAGGCGGCAACTCGTGCTCCAAAGCACGTTAAAAGCATCTATCGACATTCTATGCAATAAACCGTTATTTTAGATGAGCTTTCTCATTCTTCGTTAGTGAGCTCACTGGAATTTGTTGAGAAAGTCAAAGAAAATAGTGAATTTTTGGTGCAAATTTGATTTTAAATAGTTCAGCTCAGCGAGAACATCACAAATCGCGTGGTTTTCAAGAAATTGTAAGGCTCCTTTGTACTTTGATGTGCTAGATGTCAATGTAGTCAGTATGGCCATTCATAATCCAACAGGATAACGCGCCAGTCCACAGCGCAAGGTCCGTAGAAGAATGGTTTCCGTAAGACCTTAACCCCACCGAAAATCTGCGGGGGTTCTTGCAAGTAAGCTTTGCTATACGGGAGGATTGGTCGTAAATCAACATTTAGCAACATCTTTAAATTGAAATAGAACAAAGTGTGTGTGAGATATCATCGAAATATTTTATTCGTTTGAAAGGCCTATCGATGCCATTATGTATGGAATATAACAATGTCCGCCGCGGCTTCTCCGGGTGGCGCGTTTCCGAAATGTCAAATTTACCATGACTCTGACGCATAAATCGGGCTGAATTTGACCGATAGCATGGGTTATGTTGGCTTTGAGGGCCGCTGTGGTTTGTTCGCAAAGACCTGCGACTACAGAAAAACCCACAAGAAAAAGTCGAATCAAATCAAATCGCACGATATCGGTGGCCAGTCCACATCACCTCCACGTGAGATGACCATGCCCTCCAATTGCTCGTGCAGAGTTTCCAATGTGGCGTGAGCTGTGTGGTACCTAGCGCCGTCCTGTTGAAACCATATGTCGTTGGTGTCCATGTCCATATGATCCAATTCAGGCCAATAGAAGTTGGTAATCATCGACCTATAGCGCTCGCCGTTGACGGTGATGCCCTGGCCAAGAAATATGGACCCGATGACGCCGCCCGCCAGCCCAAAATCGACACCAAACAGTGACTTTTTCGGGATGCATTGGACGCTCTTGGGTCTCATGTGGATTGGTACTGTCCCAAATTCGACAAATTTGTTTGTTGATGTACCCATTCATCCAGAAATGGGCTACGTCGCTTAAGATGATTTTTCGATGAAAATTAGGGTCAGTTTCCAGCTGCTCCAGAGCCAGTTCAGCGAACACACGTCGTTGTCTATGGTCGTTTACCTTCAGTTGCTGGGTCGGTTGAATTTTGTACGCTTGCAGGTCCAAGTCACGACGCAAAATTCGCTAAGTTGTGGTATGCGAAAGGCCGAGTTCTTGTGAGCAACGCGTAATCGACTGCGTCAGATTCTCCTGCACACTCTCACGGACAGCGGCGATGTTTTCGGCAGATCTTGCATTTTGTCGTCGTACGGATGTTGGTTGATCATGAACTGAACCAGTGGACTCAAATTTATCCACCACACTGTGAATAGTCCTCTCGGAAGGACGATTATGGCGACCGTAAAATAAGCGAATCGCTTGGAACGTTGCCCGAACAGAATACCCATTTTGATAAAACAATTTTATTACTTGCACGTGTTGTTGAACGCTATATCTATCCATGGTAATTTGGCAAAACAGACTGTATAAATGACAGCCAATTTGATAGATGTAGCTTCAACAATATGGCCGCTATCAACTATCAAAGTTCGGAAGTCCCTATCCTAGCATATAAAAAGTTAAATACCGTTTAAAAATGTTCTCCTCTTGTTTTCTTAAACTTTTATTTTGGAAGTAATATTTTGTGCTACATTTGGTTTCTTTAATAAGATTACGCTTTCAAAAAAAACATTGTTGTTCATAATCGAATTTCCACCACTGTATATGTCTTTTATTGTCAGATTTATTTATTTATCGTAATCTCCACTTCCTTTATTGACCATTTTATAGCGACATATTTAGTTAGGTATACATTTTATTGATGGAAATGTTTTTCGTTTTCATTTTTAGACCAGAACGAGTGCCGGTGTTCAACTTAACTTGCTCCGAAAATAAAAAGAAAACATGGAAGTGGATCATGGATGTAGGTCTACAGTTTGCCTTTAAATACCCGTTCGAGATCGGGCTGTGGTATCCTGGCGGTAATATGACAACCAACCATCTGTACCATTTGTTTTGTGTGATTTTCTTCATGTGGCTGCCTGCTTATCTGATTGATTTTTTGCTCTTGATTTTCGGACAAAAGAGATTGTATATTGTTTTCTTGTTTTTTTGTGGCTTTTTAAGGCCAGCCTAAAATTGTTTTCGCATATTCTTCTTAATTGCTTTATTACAGCATGGTACGAGTACAGACGAAGATCGCCGTTGGACTGGAAATGTTGCAATTCTTCACAACGCGGGCGTGGGACTTTAATTCGGATAACTTTATACGTGCGTTTAGCTGTCTTAAAGAAAAGGACCGACAAATGTATTGACTTTGATTGCATCACACATGTTTACCATATTTTTGTTTATGATTTTGAAATTATAGGTTCAGAATGAACACGGATGACGTGGATGAGTTAGAGTATATGAAAAACAGTTTTCTTGGCGGAAGGCAGTATGTTGTAAAGGAGCCATTATCATCGCTTCCCAGATCCAGAACTCAGTTAAAATTGTAAGTGCACAAAAGTGAGCCTCAACGAGGAACGATTTATATCTTTTTTAAATCTTACAGTTTGTATACGTTGGATAAACTTTGTAAATCTGTTATATTGGGATCCTTAATTTATTGGTTGTGTCTGAAGTTCGAAGTCAACACGCTGATTAGTTCGACAATGGGCTTTGCTGCTATCGATAATTTAAAGTCTTAAAGTTTATTATTTTTTTGTATACAATGTACATAATATAATATGTTTATCCCAGGTTTGTGTTTAATGCAGTGCGCATGTCTAATGTTGTTGGGATGTATTAATTTTAAAACTGCAATCCATTATATTTTGTACCTTCTTTTTATATAATCGTATGTTTCGTACCGAGTCCTAAATCGTACCATCCTAGGAGGGTATGTCCGATATTCCAACTTTGTATATAAATTGGGTAGTTCGAAATAAAATATGGAGAGGACTCTGACGCATGATCTGGAAGGAGTACCCTGAAAAAGAGAATTTTATGAGGGCAGTTGAAAATACATCACTGCAGTGCCAGATCTCGAACTCAGTACATAAGATACAATATTATATCATACATTCATATATCACGCGTTATAAATACCATTTTTTTGTGAAATAAAAGATATTCATATTATTATTGTTGAAATAAATTTTAGAATTATTTGAATGGTAAGACAGGAGACGTCTGTATCCTTATGTCATACTGAAACGTAAGTACCTATGTATGTATGTACATATTTATTTAGGTCGAGTCTAATCTTTTAAGTAGACTTTTTACAGAAAGTCGTGGTCTTGGAGAGGTTAGATTTTCTTTTCATTTAAAAACACTGACTCTACGACCTTGTAAGAGTCCACACACTTTAGGACCCCAAAAAACTTGGATTGGTAATGATATTTGAATGTACACAGAGCACATCGTACATACATAATGTATGAACATATTATGTAAATATATAGTCGTTCGGGCCAAAGTGCGCATTTTGGACTTGAGGCTTAAATTCTGAAAAACTTACAACAGACAACAAACAAAACAGCCTATTATTTGGTGACTCTATATTTTAGGAACAAATTTATACAAAAATATTTTATATTTGTTTAAACGTTTCATATGTTTTGATCAAAAAACCAGAGTAAGTCAAGTTGCGCAATCTTACCCCAAAGTCAGGGTGAGAGTGCGCAGAGGTATGGGAAAGAGTGCGCAACCATTTTAAGTTACAGTTTTCGTAGTTTAAATGGTTTGAAACTATGTTTTCACTCAAACTAAGTTCTTCGCCAGCCTTCCATGGGCTGCTTCCATTTTAAATCAGCTCCTTAGCCTCGCAGATTTGCTTTTGCGTTATCAATTTTCTTTTCGTTTGTCTTTGGTAGGAAAAACAAAAAAGAAAGATAGTTCAGCTACGAGCTACAACCTACCATCTACGACTATGATGTGCTCGTTGCATCTTACGACAGAAGGTAATAGCCCAAAATTGTTATTAGCCTAATATTCTAATCAGCATCTAAAAAGTTAAATACCGGATAATACTGCGCACTCTTACCCACAGAATGACTGCGCACTCTTTCCCTATACTTACGCTACTTTTTTTTCATTGTATTGAACATCTAAGAACGAATAATATTATTCACCAAATTTGTATCCTAAATCAAACACACATATACACTGTTTATGCCTACATACTACTTACGGGGCATCGAGTTGACTTGACTTGACTTTTTTTTTAACAAAAGCTTTTCTTTTCTTGTTGTTTTTCTTTGTACTGTGAATTGGAATATTTTCGTAGATGTAGTTTTCCATTGGCGGTTAGTGAAGCACACATTTTCTCATTTAGCGATTTCTGCTAATTCTTTCACAGATGGAGAAAATGGCACTGCGTACTATTACCCGCTGCACACTCTTACCCCACACGACTCTACATGTCCGCATAGTTGTAACTTTCAGAAAGATAGACATTCGATGCCGAGCGGCGCGGCGCGCGGTGGACAGTGGCGCAAATTTATAGTCAATTAAAGTACACTTTAAAATAAAAAAGTTTTTTCATAATTATAGTCGTCATAAAGCCCACTTTATCGTAAGCGCCTCGTATTAAAATTATCCGAACATCGTATTAAATATTTAATATGGAGCTAGACCACTAAGTTCTTTTTTTATCAAAACTGTCACTTTTACGTGTGTTCGAATAAAATTTCCCATAGGAACGTTGCGAAATAGAAATTATTTAATACTAAAATGTCTCTATTATTGAACGAAAATTAAAGTATGCTTTTGAGTTTAAAGTTGCGTATAACTAGTACGGAGTTAAACTGATAAAGTGGGGTTGACTATAAATTTGCGCCAGTGTCTTTTAATGGATTTTATATACATAGTATGTATGTATGTACATAGCTTTGTGCGCCCAATATTTTTATGCACATTTACCGTGGATTTTCTTGGTAGAACTCGTTCATTTAACTGAATTGACTGATCGAATATTTGTAAAGTATGTGTCAAACGCGGTAATTTTTTTTTTACAAAATCATGCTAAGAATAGCTGGTGACAATTATATTTAGCATTACAAATAGTGTTAAATGTCCCTTGAAAACAAAAAAAAAAAAACAATTTAATTCAAGAAAACTTCAAGGAGAAGGGATCACGTAGGGTGTACAATATTTAGTTACAATGAATTATCAATAAAAGATATAGAAAAAAAGTAAACACTACAGTATAAAATCAAGCAATATAGGACAGCAGAATTTCAATTTCATTGTAGTCAAAATCTAGAAGCCAAGTTTTTTTTTTTTTTTAAATAACGGCAAGGCTCTAACAACACAAATCGATTCAGGAAGCTTATTAAATAATTTGCAGCAAACAACGGAGTAGAAGTCTCTAAAGTGGATGGTGCGAAAGGGAGGTATGTTTACAGGGATCCCTGAGTTGCTTCGCAGATTGTGGGTGTTAGAGATCGGACTTTGCAGGTATTCCCCTATCATAAAAAATACTTTTGAGACCTTGTAATAATAAAGATGTCTGACAGGCAAAACTCGCAGAGATCTAAAAGAGCGCTATGGAATGGGTGTAACAAGAAGCACCACAAATCATTCGAATGGCACATTTTTGTAAGACACGGAGTGGGTGAATTTTTGAAAGGTAGGCTTCTCCCCAATACCCAATACAATTCTCATCACACATTGCTACAATATCAAAAAACAACGGAGAAGATATAGCACCATAATATGTACAATCAGATATTTTGTGACGAGAATAATTAGAAAATTAAGATAGATTTCGGGATCAGGAGATTCCTGCAATCTTAAACAAAAAAACATTAGTTTGTTTTGTTGCTTACCTTTAGTTTGTGTTTGGCAAACCAGATTCTCAATAGGTGAGCGTCGTAGTTTATCTCAAGGGCTAGAGGAGTCATATGCGATGCCGAGATCATCTCCAAAAGCCGTGACATTACCGGCTAAAGGCTGGTTGAACAGAAAATTTATGTAGACCAGGAACAAACTCGGTCAGATCTTTGGGAAACCCCGAGATTTATATTCCTAGTAGAGTTGTGTAACTCCTGAAGGAGCCGTTCAAAAGATCGGCTCACTGTGGTGAACTAAATGAACTAGTTCAGATATGTTTAGTTCAGTAGTTCAACGGCTCACCTCTCATCTGAATCTGTATCTGAACTAGTGAGTTGTGAAACACAAACACAATACAGATGACGGTGACGGCTCAGTAGTTCACTACGTCTACGGCTCACCACACCAGATAAGAAGTATGTCCATACAAAACCGGATTTTTTTACACGAATTCTTTGGGAACGTATCCTTTGTAGTTGTAGTAGTACAGTAGTAGGTATAATACAATTCACTACCGTATGAGAGAGAGATAAAACTCGCAAGCGCAACCCAAAGGATTGTTGCATCGATCCAATTCAAACCATTTTGAGTTGCATGGTCGTGCGAGTCAACCGTACTTCAGTGTGTTGTGTCTTTGGTATACACACATTTTTTTTATATTCCACCCTTAATTTCGTATTTCCTCTCAATCGAACTTGTAAAAGAACATATACGAACGACTGACTGGTCTATTTCTGGATATAAACTATACCTTATGGATGAGTATGAACGTATATTGTGTCTGTGTACTGTGTAAGTGAGAGGTGAATGGTGAAGCTGAGTCTGAACTAAAAGAACTACTAAGCTAAAAGAACTACTGAGCTAAATGAGTTACTAAACTACATTGGTGAACTAGTTCTTTTTAGTGAACGAGAGCTACTGAACTACTTCAGTGGAGTGAACTAGTTTGCCCAACTCTAATTCCTATCATTGCTATAGTAGTCCCCAATTTTTACATTTTGCGTCCTATCTGACATCTGAGAGATACGATGCAAACCAGCTATGCATAAAAACCCGAAAACCTGGCTGATTCAATTTGCTCAAGAGAATAATGTAATTAACCATGATTAACCACGTTCGTGGTTGCCGTGGCCGTGGTGGCGATTGAGCTTCTCAACTCGCCGTTCGGAGTCGGCAAAAAACTGTAGGTCCCTTCCATTCGTGCAAAAATATAACACGCACACACAAATGGTTGCGAGAAGCAGGCCCAGGTTCACCTCGAGCTGTAGCGCCAACTAAGTAAGTAACCATGTTTGTTTATTGAGGAGCAGAACACCAGGAGTGCATCTTTGGTAGAAAGTCCTTCCCTAAAACTATATTGCATAGGATTTATTGCATTTGGCATATTTCAAACAAAATGTCCATGAACAAAAAAATGACTTATAAATCAAGATATGTACTATATTTTTTTGTTACCGGTATGAGGCACTATTCCAATTGGAAATTTACTCCCCAACTAAAAAGATCATTTTTCAATCGAATTTATTTGCGTATATATCTGAGTTAACATTACATCACTATTCAAATATTTATGCCAGGCTGGCAGTTCCTACCACTTAGTTTATCTTGAAGCAGAAAAAGAAAAAATTATTACTAGTGCCCCTAAAACTATACCTACTATAAAATCACGCAATTTATTTGTGTATTTTTATTTAAAACTGTACGCGAATTGATAAGATCCGTCACCGCTGGATTTGCAATTGATTGTTAAACACGCCACCTCGCTCCACCGGCGACGATACTGACCGTGAATACATAATTATAAATTAAGCATTATTTTGTTATATATTTGTTAGTTCTGATATCTGCCGATTCGCATATCGAATACCTATCATCTAATTTTAGACGGAAAATACACAGTCCGGCTTTGTTTACTTAACGAATTATGTACGAGTACGAATAATAGGTAATTGAGTAGAGCCCTCCACCGCACCGCACCGTACCGCATCGACTTAAATAACCATAAAAACAATTTAAGTGTAGAATCAAGCACACTTTAAATGCACATAGTGTCACCGACAGCCGCCCGCTAAGTTATGTACTCGTACTTCCCAAATCAACTCTGAATTTAAATATTCTAGCCAAAGCAATCACGAAAAGTATCGCGTCAACCAGTGTGCAACTGAGTTGTTTGTGTCCGTTTCATGCGCCAGGAGCACGATCCACCCGAACCACGCGTACTTCATTTGGACCTTGTCATCGACTCGCTAAATGCAGTCAAATATTGATAAGCTGTTGTAAGCAATTAAGTTCTTCAGCAGTCTTTAGCGGTTTTGTAAGCAAATAGAAGTAATTACTTCTAAACACATGTGTGCATACATTTACGGATGTAACAAAAGTGTAAATAACATTTTATTACTATCAATATCAAAGCCTGCCGCCGCTGACCCTGCATCCAACAATTTTCTTGGAGGATATCCGGCGAAAAATCCTTTTTTTTATATCAGCCATTCAGCGCAGAGTAAACAACACTTCTCGTCGCTTCGCTGATGGTTTTATTGACAGACGACAAAAAATTACGCACTCATTTTCGTCTACGCCAGTGTGACAGCTCGATCGGGGGTGGTTATAAATAGAAGATGCTCAACGGTGATGCTGCCATTAAAAGCTTAGCTCGAACGCAACAAGCTTTAGATTTACATTTATACCGTCAAACATTATAGTCGCTTCGCGTGCGGCAGTGGCTAACAGACGTTACGGATTCGGGTTTTGAATTTGGATTTTAAAGTGCAGTGATTTCAGGACCGACAGTGACTTTGTGTTAATAAATAGTCCAAGTAAAAATGATTGTGGAAAAAGTGGTGAGTGTCGATGGTATCCAAGTTACTAGGAGTTATAATTTTTTTTTTTTGGAATACACGTACCTCTGTGAGTCCATACAATTAGTGGATAGTACAAGTAATTCTTAATTTCTAGTGAAGTGATGCTAATTGTTTGCGGATATTTGATTGCTTTGTGTGCCAAGTATCTGACACTGATTAAGAATTTTGATCACTTCAGCAAAGAGGGCTACTTGAATATTTTTCTATGTTTGATAAATACATTTTAATACACTTTTTCAAGTGAAAATAAAATAAAAACAGTAATGAAAAGTGGATAAAAGAAAAAAAAAACCGGAAAAGATTTTAAAGGCAATTTTTACGTGTGTAGATACATATATTCGCAATAGGAAGTTCATGCTTTGTAGAATTTGAAGTATCATACTGAAATGAATATACGCATGTTTGACAGGAGAGAACTATGATGCAATACTACGAGTATGAGTAGTATACAATATTTTCCAATCAATCAGCGGGGACATACTCTCGGCGGACGTGATTAATTTATTTATCGTTGTTTGAATTTTTAAATAGTAGATTAGAGTGAACTGGAATGAAAAAGGAAAAAATTTAATTGCATTCGCATAGTTTAACCTCAAAAAATACATACATATGTTATGTACATAGAACAAGCAGCATTGCTTATATAAATTGAAATAAGACGAAGTAAACTATTTGTGATCTTTTGTTTCTAAATTTTCAAAGGATGCTCTGCAAGTGTGTAGCTATTCTTGAAGTAAAGATACATCATTGTTAGTAAGAATGTAAATAAGTAAGTACCCAAGTGGATTAGTCTAGAAAATGTTACTCAACAATTTAAAACAAAATATCCATATAGCCTTGAAGCTTGCTCAAGTACAGAGATAGAGTAGTTTTAGAACGCCGCTACTTTCTAAAAAGTTCTTGATACGTTTTCCAATAATACCTATGTGATTTATTAAAAGGACTAGCGGATACTTTGCGTGCGTTGCTACGCTTTATACAATCTGATTCTTGTTGAGAAATTATTTCCATAAAATACCTACCTACCGTCATAGAAACAAATAGGAAATGAATTTTGTTTTTCTATCCGATAAGGATAAGCCATTGTTGAGTTAGGGGCTGTGTAACGACAAAAAAAAAATTGCTTTTAACCCCCTTTCTGCCACATGCTCAGCACTTAGCAGACCGAATTTGACCAAAATCCACAGAAACACTCTCAGGACAATATCTACCAAAGATTTTCCCAAAGATTTGAACTCAATCGGTTCGGTGGTTTCGAAGTCCTTAGCATACATATTTACAATCAATGTTTGATTTTTATAGATACATGTACAGTAAACTCTCGATAACATGAACAATTAAAAACCAAGCCAGTTCACGTTTGCGAGAGAGTTCACTCTTACAAATGTTGAATTTTAACAAAAGAATAGGACAGTCCCACAGAAGAAATTCATTTAAAATTTTTTTTAATTAATGTATTTTTATTTTATTTGTTACATATAACTGTATTTTTAATAGATTTTCAAGAAAAAGTAATGGCAAAGGAACGTAAATACAAAGTTTGGGACATAACGTTATAGAATTTAGTAGAAAAAGTCGGTTATCTGTTTATTTGTCTTCTTTTTGTCCAGAAGCTATCCTACCTCCCTTTCCTTAAGGCGTTTTAAGATATTTAAGTCATTTTGACTAACAAGCTCATCTTCAGCTTATTGCTAAAGCCTTGTTGAAGATTTAAATGGCTCCATTAGGCTTAATTTTTTCTTTTGGCAATTCAAGCACATCTCCATCATCGGTCTCTCCATCATTTATGATATTGGTTACTTTGGGCACTACATTAGAGTCGCCTATATCCTCTTTGCAAGTGAGCTAAAATGTTCACTCAAAACAGAAAATTCAATTCGTGCTTGTGGTTTCGTCCCTGTTTCCAATTTAAATTAGAAGCTTCCCATTTCTGTTTTATTTTTATTTCATATATACATAATGTACTGTACATATATGGACCATCGTCTATAGTTCCGCATCGCACGAAACACCATAATTATGAAGCGAGATAACATTTCGGAAGGTTAGGTCAGGTTAGGTTGAAAGGGGTTATGAGGCTGAGCCATCATAAAACACAAAGCACCATAATGGGTCCATCACGAACCCTTGGGACCATCGAATGATGGTACCTACATAAACCAAAACATCTACGTCCAAAAATTCAATTTCCCTACAAAATTTTATTGTGTATTAAAGAAGTGATTCCTTAAAAAAATTCTTTCGAGAACGAGCAATGGCCTGATAATCACAAAGGATATTTTCGATATCCTCCGATGTTCCAATGACATTGCAGTATCTGCATTCGACCGTGTTTGAAAGTCCCATTCGTTTGGCATGTTTTCTCAAGAGTATTCCTTTTAGATTTCTTTACTTTGCCCTATTCAGTTCAAAGATTACCCTGGTCCTTATGCGGTCTATGGCCCGGCCAAAGAGTCTTGGATACCCCATGTCCCTCTATTCTTGACTATCTGTGGTCCGGCATACTTATAATTGCGTTGTTAACTTTTTCCCTGATGCCGCATGATGGCGGTAATATGTTCACCATCTCGGTTATAGGCAATGCCACTACCCCCAGTACCTTCATTGATAGTTCATCAGCAAGTTCATTTCCCTCTACGCCAGACTGTCCAGGTATCCAACATAGTTTGACCCTGTTGTGTCTGCTTAGTGATTTAAGCACAGAGCCACATCCTTCCACAATTGCAGATTTAACGATGCAAGATTCTAGTGTTCTGAGCGCGGCCTGAGTGTCGATGTAGATGATAATATCCTTATCCGTTATTAGCTTCGTCACCAACAGTTCCGCCGCTCTCCGCACAGCTAAGCAAGGACCTCTACCTGAAATACACTACAGTCGTCTGGAAGTCTAAGACACGTATCTAGTACAGACCGCAATGTGTGTTTGCCGTGTAGGCGCTGTGCTTCCCCAATCTTCTCTCTCCGGGTACAGCGTTTCGTACGGTGTAGCGAAGTCAGGCTATGACCATATCTTCTATTAGCTAGCGTAGCTGACATTTCGGAAAAAAAAAACTAGTGTAAAGGGTTTCGATTCCATCGGAAACTAACCTTTCACTTCGAACGATAGACAGATTTGTCACTTTCTATAGAATATGACAAATGAAGCGTTACAGGAAGAGCACATGAATGCTTGTCAGACATTCGAGAGAGGTGGCACCGTGAAAAAACGTTTTTGGTATTTACCTGGGATCGAACCCGGGCAGCATTGCGTAAAAGTCCAACGCACTTACCATTACCGTACGGTGTACAAATATTTACATTACTGTAAATGTGGTTTGACTTGAAATGTCAGCTGTTAAGCGCTACAAACATCTCATCACAGCTTCCAATCTAAAATGTGCTCCTTCTCCTTTGGAAACATAGTTCTACCATACACATCTATAGCTTAGCACATATATTTCATTACAAACCCTCAATGTTTCACGCACTAATATAATTGCTTTTTAATTTAGGTACAATATAAAAAAAAATCCTTGACAACCTAGTTATCGTTCGTTAAGAGTTTTACCGATTTTATCTTACTAAAAATTCCATGACGATATTTCTTATTGCCTCGAACTTAAATCGTCCGTTCTTCCTAAAATCTTCACACATATACACGCAACTCATCAGTAACCTTGAGATTATTTGTTTCTACATTCTTTATTCTCTGAAGTTATCTAAGGTGTCGCTAACCTTATTATCACTGCTGCTTACTTTTAATTAAAATACTTTGAAAGGTGATGAGATGACTAGCACAAAAATATGTTTGATTTCTTTATGAACCATACTACGCTTCCGGTTTGATAATAATTTAGCGCCTATTTATTGCGAATATCTCCTACCGACCTGTTTGACTTCAAAGAAAAACAAACCGTGGACAATTTCTTGGAGCGGATGTTTTAGAAGATTTTGACCGATGGTTGACAAAATGTTTGAGTCTATTGTGTAACATCAGGTCATGTTATAAAAATCAGCTTACGCATGGCTTCGTGTCCGTATCTGGCAATTGATATCGTCCTCATCGTCGGTTTTAGTATTACAGTAGAGCCTCGCTAGTGAGCACCGTGGAGTAGTTGTAAGTGCATTGGACTACTAGGAAATGCTACCCGGGTTCAATCCCAGCCTGTGTCCGGTGTCCCGACTTGCGAGGCTGTACTGAATTTCTTTCGTAGGGGTCGATTTTTATCCCTAATCTTCTGTTCCTAGAGCTCGAATAATAATATTTGTGAGTAGGAACATTTGAATGTTGCGGTTCTCAGACAAACCAAATAATCTAAAAGCTTCTTAGACTACCTAATTAAGGACGAGTTTGGGCCGCTAATGGGTTGCCTGAGATATCATCGTAATAAATTAAACCTCTTGAAACTGAGTGTCTACTATACATATATGTTTGTGTGTCCAACTCTGGCTTAAATGGCGGTATCATCAAGCCTTTGTTTTTTCCCAATAAATCAAAAGGCGAAATATGACTGCATCCCATATGTACATGTCAAACAATACAAAAAAAAAAAAAATAAATTAATTGATGATAAAATATCTAATTTCGTACTAAGGTTAATTATCGTTAAAACGAGTTTATGAAAATAGTTATCCATAAACATGAATTAGCTTCAATACAGATCTAATTAAATGATCTGAGTCTGAGTGTTGTTTGACAACATTAGCTTTAATAATTCAATCAATTCTCTAATAAATAGAAAAAAGCCACCACCCACATATCTATCACCATCAATATTTACCAATTAGAGCTTACAGATTCATTTAAATTTGGTTGATGTCATTGTTGCTTGTAAGGCTAATAAAAGGATCACCTAACCCCAAAGTCGCATATCTATTTATGTAGGTCTAACTTCGATGTAACATTATCACAATTTCACATTTCAATAGCGAAATCTCTAAGTGCATTGTTCTGCGTGAATCGCGTTTTGAAAAGAATCTGAAATATTATTATGTAAATAAGTTTATTTACTTAAATTATAGGCAGCACGAGGACCAACTTATTAGCACATTTCTGATATTATTGTTTGCATTAGTGTAGCTTTCGTTCTTTTGTCAAAGTATCTGACAGTGTTCTTTTCTGCATTCGCCGGAACTGGCACGTCTCAGCTCTGAATGAATTGCCTTAGAACTACGTAGGGAACTAATTTCGAAGGTAAATTTGAGATAATTAAAATGTTTACCACTTTGCGAGGTTTGACTAAATGTGCGAAATATTGTAGTAGGATTGAAAATAGTAATCAGGTTCATTTGGTGTCCGACAGAATTCTGATTTTACACATGTAGTCCTCATCTTTGATCAGTTAAAGGTAAATAAATACGATATAAATTGTAGATACATATTTGCTTATGGAAATTGGTTGTTATTCTAGAAGACCGTGATAATTATTTACATTGTACCTATAGAGTTATCGGTTTAAACCTTTCCTCTTCTGTAAATAAAAACGGAGTCGACATCGTAGTTTAGTAAAATTAAAACAAAAAATGATGGGTGATAATTAACAGCCTTTAATGTCATCAAAAGTCAGCAAGTTGTTATAGAAGTTCGATACTGAGTTAAAAAGTGTTTAAACATTATTGATTCAAATAACATCTACTCCTTAGCAATATAGGAAGAAGCAGCTTAACAAGCTCTTGCTCTTCATAGGATCTATAAACTCAAAGACAGTAAACTAAAGGGAGATCTGAGCATACTGAACAAGGTCTATCTAGCTAAAGAAAAGACCAGTGCCAGCGACCACATGTCCCTAAAAATAAGCCTTTCCAAAAACAACGAAACATTCTTCTCGAACAGAGACGAGTGGAATAACAACCCAAAGTGGACAAAGATCGATGCCTAACAATGGTACACAGATGGGTCGAAAACAGAGAATGGCGTCGGAGCGGGAATAGTGGGGCCATAAAGATGCCACAATTTTCCAAGCGGAACTATTTGCCATTAATTCAGCCGCACAAATCCTCCTAGAGAGAAACTTAAACAAAACAAAGATCGACATAATGTCTGGCAGTCAAGCTGTACTAAAGGCTCTAAGAAAGCACAATTACAAATCAAAAGCCATATTCGAATGCCACTCAAACCTAAACCAGCTGGCAGAGAAAAACATAGTTAAGCTCATATGGGTGCCAGGACATGAAGGACATGACGGCAACGAATAAGCTGATATCTTGACCAATAAAGGAGCCATTTATTGGACTAGGCCCTCACTATGGCTTCACAAGAGAAGACACCAACAAAGTCATTACAGAACCAACTACAAAGTTACTGAAACAACTTAGAGGGCCTGAAGCACTCAAAAAAGTTCCTCAATCACAACAACAAAAGAACCAATGAAACCCATATAACCCATACATAAAAGGGGGTACAATCACCCCAATTACCGATGTCGTGTCGTTTTTTCGACGACTCTCGTTTTCTCTGTCGTGTCGTTTTTCAAATGGCATTCCATAACTTCTACGACGCGACGAATCTGTAACAGATTTTTAAACGATGAAAAAATAATAGATATCTGTCAAAACCAAATGAAACGCTCAGAAAAAACGAACGCGGTTTTATTTAAATATAAGTAATTTAATGAGCAATTAAAATGATAGGTGTAGAAATGTTTTATGACACAAGTAGTGATAGTGACGAGGATGAAGACGGAGGAATGCGAAATTTGCACATTTGATTATAAAAGGAAGCAGATAAGACAAAACTCATACTCTTTGATTTACCTGATTCTAAAAGAGTTCATATATTTAATTCAATTGTAGCTACTCAGTTAAACTTTTGTGTACTTTAACAGATTCAAGCAGTACTTTCGATTATCAAAGGAAGCATTAAGTATGTGTGGCAACATTCGTCATCGATTCCAATAGTGTTGAGGCTTGCAGTCACCCTTAGAATTCTACAACGATTGGTATTAGCTCAACCAACAGTCAGCAAATTTCGCCAACCATCTCTTATTGGAGGACCCTTGCTGTTCAATCGCTCAGCTACCGAAATCCATTCCTTTTTTACATCTATTTTGCTAATCCCCTTCGAAAACCACTAGCCAACTGCTCGTTCCCCTCCATCAGCGCTAAGACCGTCTGGAATTGGTTTTGGTTTGTTATTTTCAATTGAAAGTGTAAACATATATTTTATTGTTTTATTAAAGCAAATAACACAACAATAAATTCTATAAAAAACGTTTTTTAACATAGATACTAACAGTTTTGCGGCCTTCCATTTTTCTGTCGTGAACGATTTTTTTAACGAGAGATACCGTAGTTTTTTTTTATATTCGTCGTTTCCTTTCGTCTTACAGAATGCAGAATGAAAACGTTTAACGACGTTTGACGTTAACACACGACAACAAAACGAGTGACTAAAATTGAAAACGACAAATGGAATGCAGATTGAGTCGCGTCGTAAATTTTGCTGTCGTTTACGACATCGGTAATAGGGGTGAATAGATCAACTCTGGTCGCAGTGCTAGCGGACATCTGTAATCATAACATCCTCTCGTGCACTTTTGGAGCTTTACAGATCGTTAAATATTACTTACTTAGGTGGCGCTACATCTCGGGGTGAACCTGGGCCTGCTTCTAGCAACGTGTGTGCGTGTTATGTTTTTGCACGAATGGAAGGGACCTACAGTTTTTTGCCGACTCCCATCGGCGAGTTGAGAAGCTCAATTGTGACAAATGATACTCTTTGATTGCTTGTCAGACATTCGAAAGAGGTGGCACCGTGAAAAAACTTTAAGTTGTTGTACCCGGGCTGGGATTGAACCCGGGCAGCATTGCATAGTAGTCCAACGCACTTACAACTATACCACGGTGACAACCGATCGTTAAATATTGCATCGGCTCAAATGATGTAGTAAACTCGATAAAAAAAATTGATACTTTTTTGCAAGGAAAAAGCGGTTAAAACTTAAGGGGCAAACATTATTCACTTACCCAAACGTATCTTATTATTGGAACAAACACACTTAAGTACTGTCGAAAATTGCTATAAGTACTCACTATTGCTTCCGTTAACTTAACCACCTGTCAAATCTTGTTTTATCTGTATTTGTGCTATATTTCGACTGTCAAAGATTGTATACTTCCATGTGTTCATACAACGGTGTACGACCGGTTAAGCGGCCATATAGTGTGTTTGTGCCTGTCTCAATATTAAAATATTTATCGATTGAGAATTGTTTGATTATCAAAAATTATAAGTGCAGTTTATTGAGAGTACCAGTCTATGCGATTTCTTATGATTTACTACTTTTAGGTGATTTCCAGCACTAAAACTGAGATAAAAAATACAAATCTCCGGAAATTTTAATTTGTCTTTATACAGTAGGCATTTCATTCAGCGATCTGCGCTTGGTTTTAGAATCTTTTTAATTTTGTTTTAACTGATGTATAAGAATAGATAAAATAATAGTTCAAATTTAAAAACAAAAAAAAAAGTAAACGACGGCCAATTACCTTTGAAAAACACTGATCGTGTTGATACACAGACATTAAAATCTGACTTTTTTCACAAATTGGATATGTATACAAATGTAGATACATTAACAAGAATATTACCGAAAATAATTACTCGTATTATAAATTAACTTGCAAATATAAAACTTGTCTTCCGCCAAAATGCCAAATTGCAAACAAATTAAGACTCTTAATCGTGGTCACGTTTTACGGATTGCAACGCAATAGTGTTAGGTGACTCAGCAGGTGTTTTAGTAACAGAATTCGTTTAGTTTAGGCCATATTACCGTTCATATGTACAGCTGTGTTCAAATTAATAGGGGCGGTATTTCACAAATTGGAAAACGGTGGTTTTTGTTAAATGTTTTACAATTTTTTTTGCTTTTTTTTTAGAAAACAAAATTCATTTTATCTAGAACGTAGAAAATAAAAAATAAAAAATTACCTACTTCAAGTCATTAGTCTGTTCAAAATAATAGGGGTGGGGTGCTTATAAAAAAACATAAATATTTTGTATAATAAGATTTATAATTTCAAAATTCGTTATATTTAGGTAGCTCGATACTTGGTTGAATATCCTTTATTCTTTAAGGAAAGCCTCACCCCGACGCACGTGGCATAGAGTCCACAAGATTTTTTTACATCGAGTGGCATTTATTTTACGCCAGGCTTCCTCAGCAACCCTCCAAAACTGTTGGTTGTTTACAGGTATGGCGTCTGCAATATATTTTTTGACATCACACAATAAGTTTTCTATCGGATTTAGGTTGGGGGACCTGTGGTGCCAACTCATCAACCCGAATGCCTTTGACACGATACGGCTCTTTTGCCTTTTTACTCGTGCGTTTCGGGTCGTTATCCTGTGGAAACACTCATTTCGTATTCGGCTTACGGGAGCGTAACCTTATCAAGAATTTGTAGATATATGTTTTGATCCATGATACCATTTATCAGATGTATTGGCTTCACTCCGTAATACGAAAAACATGCCCAAACGATGACCTTCACACCACAATGTTTAACAATTCTTACCGTGTACCGAAGCAAATATTCTGTGTTATGTCGGGAACCAATTCCATCAAATAGGGAAGTTTTACTTTCGTCCTTCCAATGTACCTGTATTTATGTATATTGCGCCATGTCTTAGAAAGCCCTTGTACTTTGTTGACAATCATACAAATAAATACTTACTTACTTAACGGGTTCCCGACCCGTGAAGGGTCTCTGCCTGAGACACAGCAGCCTTCCACTCTCTTCGATCCAGGGCACGCTGCTTCCAGTCGTCTAGACCAAGCGCACTGGCATCCGCGGAAGCTTGGTCCTTAAACCGGAGGTTCGGTCTTCCTTGTCGGCTCGAACCTGGGGGCTGTGATTCGAAGATCCTCTTTGCTGGAGCATTGTTGTCCATTCGCTCGATGTTGCCGAGCCAGTGTAGTCGACGTGTTTTGGCTTTTCGGACTACATCCACATCTTGGTACAACTCATAGAGTTCGCGGTTGTATCTTCTCCTCCATTCGCCCTCCTCGCATACGGGACCGAATATCCGACGAAGAATTTTTCTCTCGAAAGTGTTCAAAATCTGCTCTGCTTTCCTGCTTATCGTCCAACACTCGGCTCCATACAGCAGAACTGGCAGGATCAATGTTTTGTAGAGCATTGTAGAGCATACAAATAAATACAAATACAAATAAATACAAATTTCGTCGCGGGCCAATCGGTATGACTTTTGGCAAATTTGATACGTGCTTGCATGTTTTTTTTTTGTTAGGAGTGGGACCTTGCGTGAATTAGAAGCCTTCTGCAAATGGTAACATCACTAACAGGAAGTTTAATCTTATCTTGTCTGACCTTCGCAGATGCCGCCGTGTTGTTTTTAGAAAATCTTACTATCAACCTGTCATCAGTTTTGAAGGTTTTGAGTCTCCGGCCCCGTGTTTCTGGCTTTTCAATGTATTTTAAGGCATTTGCTATTGCTATTGCTGAAACACCACTGTTGGGACATCGGGACGGGTACGAAGAAAAACACGTGTAATGAGATTTGCTGTGGTTTATTCAAATTCAAATTCGATACCAATCTAAAATCTTTAAATCGAAATTTACTATAAATATAATTCATACAAATGTACATTATATGTATATGTAAGTAAATTACAACTGTGCTTGGGCACCACCCGGTCTCCTCAGCAGTTAAAATGAAAAGAAGGAAAAGGAAATAATTTTCTAATGTGTCACTTAGTTCTGATAGATAATTGTTTTGACAGGTGCTGCTTAATTTAGTGAGGAGTCTGTGTGGTGCCAAATACCATCACAACAACCACATTGAAGAATTTTTTGAATTCCATTGCAAAATGTTCCTATTTGAGGCAGTTTACGAATGAGTTCTCGTTTTTTCCCACTGTTATCAGTTTTTACAAAAAGTGCAGTAAAAAATTAGAAATTTTGTCCTTATTACAAAAGCTATTTGTTTTTTTACTTCCAATATGGCAAATTCAAATTTATTTGCTTTTCCAAAACACTCCCAATATTATGAAAACTACTTTTCAGTTCGCAATTACTTCGTTGAAAAAAAACCAAGCTCATGCAAACGCAACTCTGCATATTTTTACTAAGTTTACTTGTGAAATGCCGTTAGAATATTTACACAAATATTTTCACAGTCTTTACTAACAAGTTTTTGCCAGGGAAGCACTTAAAATGATTTTAACGTAGCGCTCCTATTATTTTGAACCCAACTGTTTGTATGTACAGTACACTGAAGGTCAAAAGCTTGAAGCCATTTTCTAATATCTCATACCTTTGGTGTGAAAATGCCAATATATTTTTCTATTATATTATGCTAGTGTGCCCGTGCGAGAACTCTCGCAAGAGAAAATCCAACCCCCAAAATCGAAATTGCCAATCCCAACAACCAAACTTCCCATATGATTTCATACCATCTGTCAACTGATGGAAATTTATTCTTTTGGAAGTCCATTTTGGGTAAAATATTTGTTTTGATCGATTTTTTAATTCGTTAAAATTTATTAATTGAAAGTACAATTCGCCAGTGCTCAAATAAATTCTCTTTCTTCCTCATTTGATAAGATTGGTTAAGTGTGAGAGCCGCAAATGGTACCTATACTACAGAAATAATATATATGATGATGATGATTCCATATTGACCTTCAAGACGATTCAAGAAATGCAAAACTACGACTCAGATATAAATTGATTTTTGATTCTCGCCGTTATCGATTGCAATGCTTTCCCGACATAGTAGTTTTATTTACGATTTATTATCTACATGCGCTAGGCAATCCGGTTGATAATAAAATGTACTACATACACGTAAAAATTCATCCTCCTATTATGAATGACAAACATGTGCCATTGTGACATTGCACTTGAAAATAATTTTTATTTTAATTTTTGATGAAGTACATAATAACAAAACAAATACTCGTATGCCACGAGACGCACGCGACGGTACAGTAGACATTTCTTTTTAACTCCTTCCACAACAAATACCAAAAAGCTGCGATACCTATGCAAAGTCACACACTCTTTTCGCATTAAAGTGTGAAAAAATCTACGTGATCTATGCGCAAAGATCCAACTGAACTGACAGATATGAACGTTTTTTTTTTATCACAGTCATCAATAATAGTGTAATGAATCTGAATACCAGTTCAGCAACTTAAGACGAAGTACTTGCGCAGACAGCAATTTAATTGAATTAACTATCGCAGTAATTAGTCAGAAACTATCCATCGGATACTATGTTTGCGCAAATATTTATTTGAAGTGTTCTTTCTTAGTTTCGCTATTCATCTCGTACCACTAATTAGCGACTGTTGTAAACAAATATGTATATGCGGTGTTTTCAGTGTGCAGACTGACCTCGAAGTCGGTTAAATGATCAAATAAAAACAAATCGTTTACCAGCTTTGACACTATTGTCAAAATGTATCATCATTTGGGGGACTTTTGTTTGTGAGCAGGTGTCAAAATAAATGGTTTAGCTGTCACCGGAGGTCAAAGGCGGTAGGATTCTTTCAAGATCTGCATGAATGGATGGAAGGTATAGCGTATAGCACCCATTATGGGATTATATAATTGCGTAGTACTTCAAAATTAGCATAGAAGACATTTACATTGAACGTATAACCCTCACGTATGTTTGTTGATTAATGCCCAAATCGTGTAACCTCTTTAAGGCTTAATTTTCACCATGATAGATAATAAGATGTGAAAAGATACATTTGTATCCACTTCCGCACAATATTGAGCAATTTTGGATATTTCGTTTAATTAGCATAATGTGCCGAAGCGCTAATTTGTCTGTGAGCCTAACATGACTTGACATTAACCTTGGACTATCATTTGTTGTTTTTCTCCTCTCTTTAGATCGACCGAGCGTCATACTCAGAACTATGGAGTTTTGCCAGCGTTTTGATCCTCGGACTGACGATTTACACATTCTGGGGTTATTTAAAGTCTGTATTGCTATCGCTGAAGTTATCTGGACCGCCAACAGTACCGTTTTTAGGTAATTGCTTATTGCTGAAGGAGAGAGATTGTAAGTATGAACCGATAACCCTTTTCTTTGCCTTCTTAACTGTGTCGTCTTTCTAGTGCTCAGCAACAGAGCTTCAAAGGCATACGGATTATATGGATCGCTTATACGAATATGGATTTTGTTGTTTCCGTTTTTCGTCGTACTGCAGCCAGATGATCTTCAGGTCATTCTATCATCGAAGAAGCACACCAACAAGGTGTTCTTTTATCGATTGATGCATAATTTTTTGGGCAATGGTCTAATTACCAGTAGCGGTGAGAAATGGCGAACCCACCGAAGACTCATTCAGCCAACATTTCATTTGAGCATTTTGGAGAAGTTCATTGGAACATTTGCCGACGCTTCCCAGGCGATGTACAAAAATTTGGATCCTCTAGAGAAGGAGATCAACATAGCAAAATTTGTTAATAATTGCGTGATCGATATTTTAAATGGCAAGTAATGGTTTACATGTGAAATTTGACAGCGTGTCTTAGAATACATTTTTTTTCCAGAGGCTGTACTTGGCGTTCCTGTGAAGAAGAAAGATAGCATTAATATGGATGAATCTCCATTTAGACTGTGAGTAGCAAAGAATCAAAGAAACTGATATAAATTCATAATTTTGCAATTCCAGAGGCAGACTAATGGTTCCGCAACGCTTCATCCAACCGTGGCTTCTGCTGGACAGCATCTATCATATGACCAAACTCGCTTCCGAGGAAATGGATCAGAAAAAGCGTCTAAACGACTTCACCCGCAAGATGATCAAACGTCGCAGAGAGATTTTAGAAAGCGGCGCAGCCAACGAACGGAAATGCCTTCTCGACTACATGATAGGAATCTCCGATGCCAATCCAGAATTTACAGAAGAAGATATCGTGAATGAAGCCTGCACCTTTATGCTAGCCGGTCAAGATTCAGTGGGTGCAGCAACCGCTTTTAGTTTATTCCTCCTTGCACAGAACCCTGACTGCCAGGAGAAATGCATTGAAGAAATCGATACAATCTTTGGCGATGACAATCGACCGCCGACCATGTCTGACTTAAGAGAAATGCGTTACTTGGAAATGTGTATAAAGGAAGCGTTGCGGCTATATCCCAGTGTGCCTTTGATTGCGAGAAAAATCGGAGAAGAGGTCCAGCTGAGTAAGCATACTCTACCCGCAGGCAGCAATATATTCATTTGTCCATATGCGACGCACAGATTACCGCACATCTATCCAGACCCAGAGAAATTCGATCCGGAACGGTTCACACCAGAGAACTCCGAATCAAGGCATCCCTATGCGTACATACCATTTAGTGCAGGTCCCCGTTACTGTATTGGTAACCGATTTGCATTGATGGAAATGAAGACTGTCATATCACGCCTTCTTAGAAGCTATGAGTTACTACCTGTGCCCGGAAAGACCAAAATCGAGGCCACATTCCGCATAACACTACGAGCGTCAGGCGGGCTATGGATCAGACTGAGGCATCGGCGGGATATGACTGAACTTGGAGAATAGGTGTTCAAACTTAAATATCCTATTGTAGCAAAGAAGACACCAGCGACATTTCATTGTGATGATTAATTGTTTGAGTTTAATTTTATATACATATGTCAATTGCCTTAGGTTAAGTCTTAGGATTAGGGTGGCACTTAATTTTAGGTTAAATAAAATAAAAAAATTACAAAAGTCATTCTCGTACGACACGTACAAATCTCAGTCAAGGTCAGGGGATACCTATGGGTGCCAATTGTACATGTACATAATATGTACATATGTGAAATTATCTTATGATGAAGTGAGGAGAACCTGCTCTGAATGCAAAAGAGGCCTTACTAATGACATGTCATTGATGACTGTCAACTCGAAATGATAAAACTTAATTTTGTATAGTTTTGTTTTTGTATTTTTCCGTGTTTATTTTTTGAGATCTATTTTAATACTCAAACAATGGTTTTACATTATTCGAAAGATTCTATAGGCTGTTCCAAATCATGGTGGACAAGAAAATGTGCGCAGAGAGAGCAAATAAATATTATGCCTGGAACTAGCAATTACGATGCGGCTGAACTTTCTCCATTGGCTTTCGTATTTTATCCTACCTGTTAAACCTGGAAAGTCCTTTTTCGGTAAATTTCGGTGTTTTCGGGTTTCTTTTCAATTGGTTATGAAAATTTATATTCGCAATGATTACAGGGGATGTTTTTGAGTCAATTTCCTATGGGCAAAACATTTTTTTCCTTTCCATTCTTTCTTTTTCAATGCCATAACCGTAAAGCCTTTACATAAAATTTACGGTCAGACGAAGATGATTTTAATAATAATGAAATGTATCTACATTCTGCAGATGAAATAAACTACATACAGTTAATCACAAAAGTAAGTATACAGTACGGTATACGAAGTTTATTGAACGAAAACAACCACTTAAATAAATTTAAACCAAATGAGTGATATGTAGTTTTTTAGTAACTATTATAGGCACTTTATATAAAAAGTAAAATTAACAAGAAAACAAAACAAAGTAACAAAGATATTAAAATTAAGCAAAATTCATAAATTCACATCACAAAAGTAAGTATACACCTCAAAGAAAAAACAAAAAAGGACATGATATTGAAGTAAAAAATGAAATTTAATACCTAGCAGGATATCCTTTAGAGTTAATAACAGCGTTTATTCTGGATGGCATTGAATTGACGAGCTTTTGGGTCACGTCGGGGCCTATTTTGGCCCATTCTTCTTGAATAATGGTTTCAAGCTGATTTTTCGTAGGGAATATCATGTTTTCGTATTTGGCGTTTGAGGTGATCTCACAAACGCTTATAAGCATTCAAATCTGGTGATTGGGTTGGTGTCTTAAGTTGGTTGCGTACATGGTATAGCAGACATTCTCTAACTATTTGAGAACTATGCTTAGGGTTATTATCGTGTTGAAAGACGAATGACCCTTCCAATGCCAATTTCTGCGAACTCTGATAGAGATGGTTTTTGAGGATATTTAAATATTCAAGATGATTTATGTTACCTTCTACAAACACCAACACCAGGGCTTTTGTTGACTAGTTTCGCCACTTCTCGAATGGATCTCCCTTCCTTAGAAAAGGTTATCACCAAATTTTTAAGGTCAATAGAGAGTTCTTTCCACGCGGTGCCATTTCTGATAGACGCATAGAAATTCGTTAACGAATATATATATTTTTTACATTTCAATTGAAAAAGAGCAGATTTATAACAACAAGTGTTTGTACTCAAATACCATGAATGTATACTTACTTTTGTGATGTTGTTTTGGTATTTCGTCAGACAAAAGTTATTCTATTCTACAACATAGGCAAGTTATACCGTTATTTTTACTGAAGAACAACTGTGCAAATGTCAAACAATAGACATAAGGTCAGACGGATAATGGTTTAAACGAAATAAACTGTTTTCTTAAGATTTTTGTTACACTCACATAGGTGTATACTTACTTTTGTGATTAACTGTATGTAGTATTAGGTATTGGTATATTTGCGTGGAAAAGGGATATATAAGTATATGCTTTAGGAACAGTCAGAGTCAACAGAATTCAAAGCTATAAGCTTTCTTTGAATAAATATGTCAAAGTAGATAGAAGAGATTCAATTGAATATGTAGGTAACGCATATGGGCCTCTATAGACTTAAGTGTGCTGGTAATCGTTACTGGCAGCCACTGCTATCGAACCTAATATAACGCATATGGCATTGATATAAGTAAGTACTGTTTTGTGAAGAAACAGTAAAAATATCAGATTAGCATCAAAATGATTGTTGTTCGAATTGAGCAATTTTCAAGAGTTGACCCCATCATACTTCCCACAAATCATACGCGAATGTAATAGCCGCATGGGTGGAGTCGATCTAATGGATGGTCTTATGAATCGATATCATATTCGACTCAAGGTCAAGACTAGAAACCCAATGATAAGACTTTTTTATCATTTGATTGCCATTGCTGCTACGAATGGATTTTATATCGTCGCATCGAAGCTGAAGCTCATGATGATTCAAAGTATACAGAGTAAACGCTGCTGAAGTTACCTGAATTTCGGGACGAAATAGCTACAGATCTTGTGTCTCATATGGAAATACATATTAATGCGCAAAACATACAGTTGGCCCGCCGCACAGTGTTCCATTTCACATAGCAATAAGTGGACAAAATTCAAAAAATTCATGACAAAATTGAGAGTATGTACTTGCTTACACAATTCTTATATTATAACGTATAATTGAAAGATAAGTAAACAACATTTTCTCTTCATTTTAGAGCGTGGAAATGATTTTAGAGCAACTCAAAGTGGAGTGTGTTACTTGACAGGTCAAGTGCACAGTTAGTGATCTATTTGTATTTAATTAATTTTTAATTTTTTTGTGTGAAAAGTCAAATCAAAGTGGTATGGATTAAATTAACCAGAGTGAATAGATAATTCCAATAAAATTTGAAAAGCAATTTAACGGTTTTTTTTAAAGATTTTTTTTAATCATAAGTTTTAAGGTTTTTTTGAGGCAATTTTTTTTTCCATTGACTTTTGAGTATGAGCCCCACCTTGCCCCGGATAAATTTTTATTTTGATACAAAGCTCGACTTCCTAGTTATAAGCTGCAGAGGTCGGCCCTGCTGTGTATGATATACACAGCACATATTTCATAACAATTTCGCAGACGTCTGGTATTTTTTAAGGCAATTTTATTTCGAATTTTGTTCTTATGCATCAAGGTTTCTTCAAGTTCCACCATATGAAGAGCTCGGGGGAGGTCAAATCAGAGGGTCGTGGGAGCCACTCGATATCACCACTTTTTGACGGGAAAAAATTCTCATAAAATTTGGATCGTAGAACGAGCTATGTGTGATATGGCACCGTCTTGCTGGAACCACATACTATGTAGGCTAATTTGATCAAATTCAGGCACAAGACAGTTTTCCAGCATGTCGCGATAGCGGTCACCAGTAACTGTTATAGTATTGCTTAAGCATCCTTAAAGAAATATGACCCAATGATGCGGCAGCCGAAATGTCGTACCATGCAGTTACTCTACGAGGGTTAAGTGGTCTTTGGTGTATTATTTGAGAATGCCTCAATAGCGGCTATTCTGTTTATTAACAAAGCCGGCCAAGTCGAAATATTCTTCGTCACTCTTAATGATTTTTACCAAAATTTATTATCGACTTCTCTCTACGACTGTCAAATGCCAACTGAAAACTGTTATGCAATCCGAAATGGCGGCCAAACAGAATCGACCTGGAACATGGCAAGCACCCTTTACCTAGTCCCATCAGCCATTAAAAAACTTTTTGAGGGTACAGTCAAAATGAAATAGTTACCTTTTAGAGTTTTAACAGGCTAATACTAGATGTTAATATTTGATTTGTATTGTTTCCGTTTTGTACTCCTCTCAGACACAAAATATTCCCCTGCAAACAGCAATCGTCTAAAATACTCCCATTGGAATTTACAAAACGGCCCTGGTTGTGTTCTCAAATAATTGGATCCAATTATGTAACTCCCATAAGTGCACTGAGGATCTCTAATTCGTTAAAAATGGGGCATACGCAAACCGTAAACCCCAAGGAAGTGACCAATATTTTCAATTCCTGTTTTATTCATGCCGATTATAGAATCCGGCAGTACATCCGATCCGCATTGGATTCGCATTTCTCCCCAGAGCTATTATAGAATCCGGCGGATCAACTACCTTATCGGTCCGCAAACTACATTATCAATTGCGAAACTAAACTATCATCCGTTGTCAAAATTTCAAATTTTCAAATGTCAATTTATACAAATCAGTATGCGTATGTATACAAAATAAAAAAATAAAAAAACCAAAAAAATACAAAATTCCATTTTCTTCAATGAAATAAACAAATATAGTTCTGTTTATTTATAAACCTTTAACAAACTAACAATAAATAAGAGCCTTCGTGGCAAAAGTAAAAAAAAAAATAATAAATGATAAGTAAACACAAGCACAAAACAGAATCCTTGGTACATTTCGAAAATAAAAAAATCAACCGTTATTGCTGTAATCCGCAGCTATTTTGATGCGTACTGAGAACATTAGACTTTGTATGGAGTGCGAATCGGTTGCGGTTTCAATAATGCTTACTTTTTGTCACTTCCTTACCGACATCCGTTCACTTTCTTAACGGCGTTTTCACTATTATGAAAAACTTAAAATTGAGGATAATTTCCGTCGGATATGATCCGCCGGATTCCATAATCGACATGATTACAAAGAATATGGTGCATAACTTGATTTCAGCAACTCCCCTCTTCCTTTGCAAACTGTGTTTTGTTGTTTTGAAAGTATGTATTTTTAAGTCAATTTGTCATAAAATCCAGCAGCCAGGGAAACATCCCGGTGGAGACTTCCTGTACAGTAAGAAACGAAATGCAGCAAGTAAAAAAAAATTTGCGACAAAAATACAATTTTTTTTTTAAGAACTTTATTTGATTTTATTCCATGTCACATGGCTACCACCCTCTAGTTTCACACTGGGGTGTAAAAGTATTTTTGTCATACAACTAAAATAAAAAGTGTGCACATTCTAATATAGTAGGTATAGATAATAAATGTATATGTATGTATTTATGAGACAATAGACCAACAATGGTTAAAAATTAAATATTCGTTTATAAATAATTATTACAAAAAAAAAAAAAACAAAAAAACAGTGAAGTACATTATTACTACACAAATTATAAATAATAAATATTCGAATTGTTTTTGGGCGAGAGGGGTCTTGCTGTAAGTTACAATTTAGTCGCCTGAACTTTTTCATGGCGAATTACGCGTTGTGTCGAATAACACACTCTATGAGAGTCCTCTGAAGGTTTTGAGATTCTTCGCTTGATGATGATCTGGCGCGGTTTTCTTCAGTGTTATGTCATTGCTTGTTGTAGTGATCGTAGTGTTGGTGAATTTCCTTGGAGCTTGTGGTGTCTTAGGCTGTGATAATCTTTCTGTAGCCTCTCGAACCCGCCCACTTAACCGCATTGTCGCCGCTGAGCGAACTGGTAGGGGAGAACTCGGCAAGGATACAGAGGCGTTGGTTTTCTGATTGGCATTTGCTATAAAATAAAAAATAAATCAATATCCAAGTCAAATTGAAATCACACATACATTTCGTATTCGATGTCAATCGGTCAAACACGTTTCTTGGTTTGCTCACATCCATGCTATTTTTGGGGTTAGTTTTGCACTCAAAATTGCTACTCACTGATTTCGATGGTGATTGGTTAAATCTACTCTTCAACATCGACACCTTACCGGAGTTTTCGAGGATCACTTTTGGAGGTTTTACCTTTTCTCTTGTCAGATTGTTTTCGAGTGATTTCTTTCGCATCTTTATGGTGTTGGTAAAGTCCGACCGCATTATCGGCACTGTTTCTGTTGCCATGGGTAAATTTGTGTTAAACCCGGGATCAGGAGATAGAGAGTCTTCCCTATTTTCTTCTTCATTAAGAAGAGGGTTGGTTTGCCACAATTCAGGCTTACCTTCTGAGCCGTCATGCTCGACAAGTTGAGACTTGGCTATCTCCTCTAGCTTCGTCTTTAGAATGTCATGTGGGACTGCTACAGAAAGTGGACTATGCTCTTCTTCTGGATCTTTAGTTTCCATATGCGATTTATCAATGGTTAAATTTGGGCAGTGACATGAACCATTTATGCCGCCACTGCAATTAGAGCATTCACTAAAACCGGAATCACTGCGTTCACTGCATTGGGTTTTATCGCGGACTTGGAGGGAACTCCTCACGTTTATTTTCAACTCTAGACTTGGAAGATCGGGATTGAAGTCATCCTCTTCCTCGTTTAGCGATGACATGTGCGCGGAAATATTCGGATTAAATATTGATGGTCCTGAAACGGATGGTCGTGGACTGCTCGGCACTGAGCCAGCTGCAGAAACAGCGGAGTTTCTTCGAGAAGCTGATAAATTTGCCATTCGACCTAAAGCTCGAATTGCATTTCCGGTTTTCTTAAGTAACACACAAAAGCAAATTAAAAAAAAAAAAAAACACAAAAAACCATGCAATGTTAGCTTAAAAATTCACAAAAAAAAATCGAAGATCTGTTAGACTCGGTTCTACTTACTTGCCACTTTCTTCGTATGATAAACTTCTTAAGTTTATCTGTGCAGATCTTCTTGTTGCTTAGATTCTCGTCATGACTCTGTGTCAGCCAGGGTGATTCTAAGCACTCCTTCGCTGTCAGTCTGTCTTCTTTTCGGTGAATCAAGAGATTCGAAATAAAGTCTTTTGCTTCCTGTGATACTGCGTCGAATGCTTCGTCTTCAAAGTCATAATCCGCTCGGGTGATATTTGCAAATGTATCAACATCAGAGTCACCCATAAATGGTGACAGGCCAGAGAGTCTAAAAAAATACATATATGTTAGGTAACCATGCTTTATGTCATAAATATTATTCCCTACAGAACATAACATATAACTCCAACGCTCCACATGTCCGACTGGAAGCTTATCGGTTCATAGTTGATAATCTCTGGTGGAATAAATTCTGGTGTGCCAAACAGCACCCTCACTGGGGAATCGGAATTCAGACGCTGCGCTAGTCCAAAGTCAATAATTTTGATTTGGTGACTTGTCCTGGTATGACACATAATATTCTCTGGCTTGAGATCCAAATGCACTATCGATTGACTGTGCATGTAGTCGACACCTTCGCAGACTTGCCGCAAAAATAAAATACAGTCTCGTTCGGTTAGTGTGAAATCATCGGCGACAACACGCTCGAAGAGTTCTCCTCCAGTGATACTGAAAAATAAAGAATTACATTTCTCGTCGATCGTCTTCCAATTTCAAATCGAACTTACTATTCCATAACCATGACAATCTCCCGAGAGCTCTCGAATGATGCCGCCAATTTAAGCAATTTCGGATGCTGCAGAGATTGCATTATGGAGATCTCCTCCTGAACCTTTTGCCTATCACGGGATTTAATACATTTTATGACCTTAGCTGCCAGAACTTGGCCTGTATCCTTCTCTTGAACCTTATAAACGACACCGAAACGACCTTTACCCAGTTCTTCAAGGATTTCGAACCGGTTCTTGAAATCACCCCCTGATTTAATGGAAATCGTCCTTTGGAAGTCTACAGATAAACACAAAAATTAGATCATCTTTTTGACTGATAAAAAAGTATTAACCCGAATGTACCTTCACTTGCAACTTCTGGATCAGTAATCTCGACCCTATCACTTGCGAGTCCCGGTTCACTTCTTCCATGTATATTCTCCGCCCTCACTCGGAATCTATACCCGGAGTTTGGTGTAAGGTTTTTAACTGTATATGCTAAGGAGTCCACTACTGTGGCGATCTCTCTCCATTCCCCGTCGTTTTCTATATACATCTCAATTCTGTGGAAGGAGAAGAAAAACTTTTTCAGTAATGACGTAATTGTTTATCGCTAATCTAAGTGACTTACATAAATCCTCTCAACATGCAACCACCATCGTAAGGTGGTCCACACCATGCTACTGCAATACGATCGGGTCCCTGTGATATACTGGGCTTTCCACTTGGAGGCTCTGGTGGACCTTCAACTGCGACAGAAGCTGCCGCAAAATCGCTACTATGATCATTCATTATTTCCACCGTATATTTGCCACTGTCATCCGCGGTGATCGAGGTCAGTTCAAGTGTTGACTGTCCGGGTGTTGTACAGACTCTTGTATTGCAACCTTCGGTAATTGGACGGCCCTGGAATTTGGTATTAAGGAATTATATTTATACAGCGCCTAAACTTTATGTCGACTCAAAAACAAAAAAAAAAAAAAAAAAAAAACAGGAAAATCTACCAGAAACACCGCTAGTGGTAGAATCGAATCTTATAATATCGGAAGAAACTATAGAATTAATAGAAACTATAGTTCTTCTCTTTCTTTTTCATTAAGTGGGATAAATAGTAACACCAGCGAATGTAATACAATGTGTGACCACAAAAACTACGATGTATTTGTGGTTTTTAGTTAAAATGAAATCATTACGAGTATTGGGTGTGAAATCATTAAATCAGATCAAGGCAGTCTTTAAAGATACAACACTACGCAGCAAAAGTTGTCCATTTTTGAATTTAAATATCGAAATGTGCTAAAAGGCGTTTCCACCGAACATTAAAGTAAGGCTAATTTGGCTCCGTCGAAAAGAGACAACAATCGACATTTAAGACTAGAAGTTTGAACAAATGCACTTTTGCCTCTATTTAAAAAAAACACAACGAAGTGAACAAAGAAATAAGTTTAAAAAAAAATGTGTAAAACAAATTTAAAATTTAACATTTCCAATTGTTGCTCAACTTTCGACTACCACTGTTTAGGTCACGCAAAAATCAGTGCGCTAGCTAAAAACGTAAACTGTTTTGCTTTACATTGCTGACGCAAATCTCTAGACCAAAACTATTCCACTGCAGCTGACGGGAAAATATCTGTACATATATAGCACCTGCTGTAGAGAAATTACCACAAATGGTAACCTCACCATATTCTGACAACGAATGTAAATCAACTCCTCTCGGCTGCAATTACGAAAGCAAAATAAAAAAAAAAACACGATCTACGTACATATGTAATTCTGATGATTTTCATTTGTTGTATAGCTACTTACCGCTTTGAACCATTTAACAGCAGGCACTGGATAGCCACCGAATGTGACACGCAATCTTACTGTCTCCCCTATCAGGGCTGTACAGTCGGCGGGCCCTTGATTAATGTACGCAGGAACGGCCGATACCTCCTCTATGGCCGGTGTATCCAGTTGGAAGTGTGCCCTTGGTAGTCCAGGAACGACTGTTAAACTTGTATAGGTAGTGATTCGGTCGGTCTTCGGACGTATGGGACTTCGCACAGTGAACTGCACCTCACCACTATGACTGTAATCCAAACCGAGGACGTGTAAGATTCTCACTCCATCCGAGTGCGACTCTTCCAGCTGCAAAAATATTCACAATATAGTCTCAAGTGCTACGACAATCTACGAAGAAAAAACAAAAACACAATTCCCCCAAAAACACTTGTGTTGACAATTTTCGTAGGCCTTTGTGGGTAGACTTTAACACGTAAGACCTTTAAGGTTACAGAACCGTTTCGCGGCGCACTTCTGACACCTACTGATAGCTTGTACTGCCGGCAACAATCGATCATGAAGACTAATGGGAGCTTAGTTCTATACCTGTGCTCTAGATCTACCTTCAGGTGGAAATGAGTGCCTTGACTACGTCGGCGCAGTGGTAATTACGCGCTCTACATGAGTATCTCTTCCCCGCTTATCTCGGACGCCCGTACGGAATGCAAAATAGTAATAAAGTGAGGAAGCAAAAAAAAAAAATAGACCTGAGTCACTCACCGCATGGCTCGAGTTTACTTGTTGAACTCTGGCGCGACGAACGCTCTGTTTTTGGATTTGAATCGGCTTCCCTAGACGTAGTCACTACTTGTACTGGTTTGTGAGTAATTAGTAAAAGTAATTTGTGAGTTTACCAATTCTTCACTTATGCATGTGTGCATGTGTGAGTTAAACAGACTGAGTTGAATTGATGCTCATTTTGAGTGATTGAATCGAAGGAAATACTCGTCACGTAGCGCGATTCGATTTGAAATTAAAAATGTACCGTCGCATGTTTGTGGAGCTTACTAAGGGGGGCTGGTGCTCTTTGTTAGGTGCTTATAGGGAAATGCATTTCAAGGTCGTGATAGATGGAAATTGTTTGGTGACTGACGATGAGAATATGGGCTAGTTATTATAACCTTTTTAGGGCAATAGCGAAGGTAGATTCGACTAGTTACTTTGATACTACCGTAGGCATAGGCGCCATATAAGAGTGAAGAGGTGATTTAAAGAATTTCTTCGTTTCTTAAGACCACATTGGGCATTAAATATCTTGCGAATTTGGTCGGCGGTGTTAGGTGGATTTTTAGAATTGCGTGATGCCTATAAATTGAGTTTTAATCGAAGAGCGGCCATCTTTCGCATCAATGCATATTTCTGCGGAGCTTCAAGTTTTAGAAAGATAGCTTTACAGTTGAGTTTCTAAATAACCACATCAAAGTAATATTCGGGATTGGATTACAGTATCTAAATAACCACATCAAAGTAATATTCGGGATTGTATTGCCAGGGGCCCTTACGCAAATAAAATCAACTTTACGTAGCAGCATGTTTAATTTCAACGGAATCTATTTACTGCATTCTATTCCACAATTATTTTACAAACATTGGCGCATAGTCAGATGAAGCCAACAAAGAATTTATTCACCTATGTAAATAACTTAAAATAGACTTTTTGCCATTTATAATCACCTTTACTTTAAACTTATAGCCGACTCAAAAGTTAAAATGAGCCAACGGTCACTTTAAATAATTACAGTCACCTTTAAGCGACCGTTAAATTTCTCATACATTATTTTGACGTTTAGGTTTGTTCGTTAAAATCACTTAACAATAACACTCCAAAGTCAATACTAACTATACGAGGGCGGTCCGATAAGTACTTAGCCTACAAAAGAAAAACAAACATTTTGGAAAAGTGGCGATTTATTTCTCAATATAGTCTTGTTAAAATTTGCAGACAAGCTGTCACGTGACACGTGGTCAAAACAAAACTACGAGTCTGATTCGGACGATTTTGACAGTAACCGTCTAAGAGAATGTACTAGACGATAGTAAATCTGTCTTGCGATACTGGCACCATCGGGCTGTGAGGCTAAATACTTATCGGACCACCCACGTACACAGGCAAAAATATGTTTATGAATAATAAAAAGTTATAGCCGGCTTTTTGATTTAGTGGCAGCTGTAACTAAAGTCGGCTCTGGGCACTATTCATGGGCTGGCTATGAATTTGCGCTCTTTATTTCGATCAACATTGACATGATAAATACCAACTTATACCGTCAAATATGAATTACATTTCGAAAAATATCTACATACGAGTATGTATGTACATATGAGTGTACATATATGTTCTTACATAATAGTTTGTTCGTGAATTAGCATAGAAATTGCATTATAAACACGTACACACTTTATTCTACTAAAGTATTCAATTATTTTAAGCAATGACACGGTAGGCATACTAAATAGCTTCGGAAAAATCCAGTTAGAGAGAAAATAAAGTGTCTTCTATTACCAAATGTGTTAGTACTTAATTAAATTGTTTGTCATTACGGTGATGATGATGAACACCTCCAATATGTCAAGGAAGGTAATAGCCGAATTAGTTAGAGCTCTTCAGAGCACATAGCGTAGCGATCAGCCGATGTCTTGGAAGTTCACTTGGCGATATCTGAAACACACGAAAGTTAGGTTGACGCAGAAAAAAAATCCTCAACGCCACACTTAGATCAATGTTGATCCATTTTGAAGTCGACATTGGAATGCAATGAGGTCGTGTCCCTCAAGAAGTTCATATTTCAGCCGGATATCGTCGGTGAAACCAGAAAACTCTCTAACTAAATATTAAGACATTTTTAGGAGAGCATTAACACTTTTTAGGAACACGATGTAAATATACTGAATATGGAGTTACACTATATTCTAAATCATCATAGAAGAATAATTTGAGTTATTATGAGTGATGGATATCGAATTGAGCTAATAGATGCCGTTTAAAGCTCATTTTCACTCAAATTGAAGTTACACAATTTTCTGGTTTCGCCGACGATATGGGATGGTATAAACAGACTACGGGATTCAATAGTTCTTCAAATATTTAAAGTAATAAATACGTATTACCGGGAACTATCCGATAGTTCATAGTGAGTCATAGCTTGCGCGAATACCCGCTGAAGAAATTGAATGGAATTTGTGATCATCTCCTGGTCATGTGGAACCTGTCTTCGTTCCAGTTTGACTTGTTTACTAAAATCGTTATGTTAAACGTAAACATATTCACTAAATAGCGAACAATGCTACTGACAAACGTAATGCATACTTTGTCTATTTTATTGTTGAACGCTGATAAGGAGCAGAGTTCATTGAACACGCGTGACCAGAGAGTTGAAATCGTGAAAAATAAAATAATGCCTTCAAATAACTTAAAATAACGTGTAAATAGTTTAGGATAGATCACTTGAAATACCAATACAGAATCACGGTTCAATTTGTGTAGAAAGTGGAGTAAAGATGGTAGAAATAAAATGCAAAAAGAAATGCACACTACATCAATTGCACGAACAATTAGAAAACACAGCACAACCGCAAAACAAATGCGGTGAATCTAATTCCATAGTCCACACTTACTGTGTGTTTATTTGTGCATATGTATCGGAATCAATGAATGACCGCTGACTTTCAATGAGACATTCACGTGCCAAAATTACTGCTAACCTGTTTTAAATTCGGTACTGCAAAAAGTATAGTATACTTTTCCGTCGTCGAACAAAAGAAAGACGTACCACCCACCAGTTCAGAGCAGAAAATCATTTGAGGTGACATGCTTTATTCAAAGTGTCAGATCAAGGTGTCAGATCAAGATGTCAAATCTCAGTTAAACGCTGATTAAAGTTACAAAAAACGATGGTTATACCTATACGAGTATTTGCTGAGTAAATTTGATTGACAGCCAAAATCTTTCCCATATGTAATTTCGCAGAAAAAAGGTAAAACATCTAAAACAGTCATAGGGAAACTACATAAATGTATGTATTTATACCTAATGATAAGATACGAGTATGAAACTTATAATAATCTTTATTAGCATAATTAATTAATATTTCTATTTGAACGTCGTCGATTAAAACTGGGAAAACTTAAGATCTGTGAGGCAATAACTTTACGCATACGTGAATCACTTTTCCTATCGTTTTTATATCAACTACGTATTCGTTTACGATTGCATGTTACATACATACATAATGTATGTTCGTGTATTCATCTTCTTTCTCTCATGAAACTAATAAAAATTGGATTAATACTCGCATCTATTTTGTTTGTTGCTATTATGGTGCTACCGCTATATGCAATCGCTGTAAAAGGCCAAACGACATTTATTTCCAAATTTAAATTAATTGTCTACTTATACGTATAGACATACTCGTATGTATGAATGCGCATTTATTATAACTTATATTATTTTTTACAGCTATCAGCACTCATAATGATTTTGCTTTGAAATTTATTATTTGCTTGTGTCATCAGAGTCAATTGATGCTCAAAAATTACTCTCGTTTGACATTGTGCATAATATGATTTTTCGTTTTGTTGTTTGCGATTTGTTTTCTATTGTGAGTTTTTTTTTTTTTTTTTTTTGAAAGAGGTGATGTGTTTTTCTTTTGGGAGTTTTGAGTTATTGTTAGTTTGGCATTGCTGATTCACAATTAGTACGACGGATAGTGACATATTCATGCGATATGTAAAGAAGATAAATTTATGTTAGATCATGCAAATGGTGGAATTTCGTAAGACTACGTAACATGTATATAAGCTAGGAAACAAGGTCGACAAAAGAAATAAAACAAACAAAAACACCTAAAACGAAAATCAAGAGAACGTACATTTTAACGTCAGTACAACTTGAAACATGACTTTTCTTAAGGTGGTGTTTGAAGGCTGATGGAACAGTTAGTCGGTAGTCTGACAGCTTTAGCTTTTTTTACTTGGTATCGTAGAAGGACCTGAGAGGAAACCTACTAGATAACTTATATGTATTCTGCTAATTGAAGTTAAGATGTTTCCTATGATGGATGTGATGATTGGAATATTTCCCCAGTAAACAAGTCGAATTACATGCTCCAACTTAGTAATTAAGGTTATGTGTGGTTGTTGCCTAGGTTATGTCAAAAAAAGGGTTTCGCGACTGAGATACACTACGGTTCACTTGATTAGAAGCAGGCCATTTTGAGAAATGGAAATGATCTACGAGTATCTTCCGATGTATGGCAATGGAAGAACAAAAAAGGATTGTGAAAGAAAGACTGGTTTATGTTAAATACAACGGTGAGTTCGAAAATTTTAACAGAACAAGCTAACGGTACATTGGAGACATGTTAGTTAAACGAGTCAGAGTCGCATGCAATTAAATTGGTTCATAAGATTAGAAGCAGTCAAATTACTATCGTTGTTTGTTCAGAGATTTTTTTTGTAATAAAAAGTAAATTTTGTCAATCAGAAAGGGTTTGCTTTATTTTTTCTTCAACAATGGTAGGGCGAAAATAGACGTTTACGATTCGGAAGGCTTGTTTGTCTAAGCGTGCTATCTTTAGCAAGATCAATCGGAGGAGTGATTGTGCTGTTGGTAATTATTTAAAGGATCCAAAAATTTACGGAAAAATTACAAAGGAAGTGTTTCCACAGCCAAAACAGCTGCGGATAAACGAAAAATCATGCGATTAGCCTCCAATTCAGATGTGTCGACAGATTGGAGATACAGCTGATGTTCTTTCTCTAGGTGACGCTACACCTCGGGGTGAACCAGGGCCTGCTTCTCGCAACCATTTGTGTGTGTGTGTTATATTTTTGCACGAATGGAAGGGACCTACAGTTTTCTGCCGACTCCGAACGGCGAGTTGAGAAGCTAATTGACAAATGATACTCTTTGTTTGCTGGGATTAAGCCCGGGCAGCATTGCGTAGTAGTCCAATACACTTACCACTACAACATGCTGCTGAGCTACAGCTGGTATTACCACAAGTAAATCTACTGTTCGTCGTGTGATTTGTAGTGCCACGATCTAAGAAAAGAGGTGCTCCTTTTGAACCCCCATCATAGCAGAGAAGGGGGCGTAATGGTCTCGAGTACGGTATGTTATTATGGTACCATCGACTTGGTGGTTCTCTCTCTAATGGCAGGAAATAGATACACAATGGTAATATAATCTGCTTTTCCGAAGATCCACGATCTTTTCGGATCACTATCATGAATATTTCAACACGACAATGCTTCTATACACACAGCTAGAATTGTTAAATCGTCTGTTGCCAGTAAAAATGTTGAACTTCTTCCGTGGCCACAATATTTGCTAGACCTTAACATTATAGAAAATATCTGGGGCCTGGCGCATACGAAAAGTATACGAAGGTGAAAAGCAATACGATGATAAAGAAGCGGTGATTGAAGCCAATTTAAATGCAAGGGTAAATGCAAGTTAAAAGGTCTCCAAGGTACCGCTATGTCGTTCGGAATTTTTTTTTAAACTTAATTATGAATTAAAAACAAACTATCTACTCTAATTATCACCATAATTTGATTTGCTTCGCTGACTTATGACAGGAGGAAAATCAGTTCTATCTCCCAAAGTTATGTGCTTCTAATCTAGTGAATCGCAGTGTAAGTTGTAGCGATTTAAGAGCTTTCACCCGCTATGTTCAGTGGGAAATCGACTTTAAACATTTAATATACCTACTATGAACACATCTCATTTGCTCCTGTAAGTCAAATTGATGTGTGGTGCTCTTAACTCTCCCACCTTCAATCAGTTTAGTGACCAGGAAAAAACCACTCTTCTACATATTTTACATTTACGACAGCTCTTCTAATTTAAGTAGCAACCTTCAAATGGAAAACCTTCTACTTTAGTTATAATATTATGCATGAATTGCTTTTTGAACCAACAATCGCTACCCTTTTTGGTTTTAAAGTCTTCCACTGATCATAAAATTGGAAAATCTAATCTGTTTCTATTGTCCATTTATGGAAGGTATTGTTGATCCCACAATATTCCGGTTTCAAATATTTCCGGTTGTTATTTTTTATTTTTATTTATTTTTAAACATTCTAGTTTTATTTTCTGGATGATTCAAGGTAGTGCTTAACCCTAAAAATATAATCATATTTTGATGTATAAAATGACACTCATGTATAAAATTTACTCACAGGGTTGTGACTTGTGAGTATTTCAAAATGTATGAGACTTAATTCAATGGCACGTGAGTTTTCTGCTCTGGATACTTACTGGCTAGAAAGTCACGAACGCATATCCCGTGATTCATAATAATTAGAAAAAGAGCGGTATATTACGCTCGCGCATGCGTATTTTTGACGCAGATTATCTTTCCAGGGTTAAATGTGAACATTTCAAAACTTCCTGAATAGGTTAATCACATTAAAATTTAAGTACAAAAGGTACACAAAATGCGAAAAATATTTTTTTTTCTATCCGATAAACTAAATATTTTTAGCACTCTGTTGCAAGTTTCCGAAAGTAAAACAATTCAAATCTAAACACAGTCTAGTTTTCACGTTTTAAAAAAACTCCAATTACTTATCCACTCGGAAAACATTTATCAAACACAAACCCAACAGTGCATAGTTCTAAGCGCAATTATTCGTTTTTTGTAGTCACACACACAAAATTTCCCTGTGTGTATCTGCCTTTATGTGATTGTGTTGTTTTGTTTTTATAGAAGGTTTGAAAAACGGCTTTAGGGGCAATTTTACGTATTATTGGGCATCTGCGTATGCGTGTAGTTTTCCAATTTTGAACTTTTTGCACTTAAAATTTAATGTGATTTACCCTAAAAGCTAACTTAAAGTGGGGGACAGACTGCTGGTATTGATACCATGGTATGAATACCAACGTGGTATTGTAGTGACAGACATGTGGTATAGAACATAGTATTGCTATACCATGGTATCAATACCAGCAGTCTGTCTCCCGCTTAAGTACATAGATATGCATTTGGATGCAGGTTATATTTGAATAAATATACCTAGTGTGCCCGTGCGAGAGCTCTCGCAAGAGAAAATCATACCCCCAAAAATCAAACTTCCCATGCAGCATTCAAATCTTTCAACTGATGAAAATCTCATGGAAAACATACGGAAAGTAATTATTATTTTGGAAGTTCATTTTGGTAAGAATATTTGTTTTGATCGGTTTTTAATTTTTTAAAATTCATAAACTGAAAGTGCAATTCGTCAGTGATCCAGGAAATTCTCTTTCTGTTGATACCTCATTTGTTAAGATTGGTTAACAGTGAGAGCCGCAAATGGTGCCTATACTACAAAAATAATATAGTAAAACCTCCCAATTGGGATACTCCGTAATCGGGACAACGCATTCGCCAACCCTAAGAGTTTTCATACAATATGCCCTCTATAATCGGGACTCTGAAATTGAGACACCCCCCAATTGGGACACTCAATTTAACTTTCCTATAAACTCCATATTTGAGCCAAACCTCCGAATTGGGACATTTTATGAAAAAAGTCTGGAAATGTGACCTCTCTGATCGGGACAATTTGAGATGAACCTGTCAACTGGGACAGTAGACTTGAAAAAAAACTATTGTGATTTTTCTCATCGGGACAGTTATGAATTACAAGTAAGTTTTGGATGTAAGGATTTGCAGCTGCATCAAATGAACTTAAAGGGAGAGAATCTTCACATTTCTTACAAACTCCGTTATTGAATTTTCGCTGTAAAACAACGCTCCCTAAATGGGACACCTCCGAATTGGGACGAAAAAAAATGTATCCCGTCGGTGTCCCAATTAGAGGGGTTTTACTGTATATGATTGATATCCACAGATACCTAGAAATGCATTGCAATCCACTTTCGAAACAATAACAGTTGTTATGATACAGCAAAGAGCCCAAGAATGAAATATTTGAAATAAAGAAATTTCCAATAAATTATTTCACCGATTTACAAAAGACAGATAAGGTACATAAACAAATGAATCAACTGATGTAATGCTTTAAAAAAGGTGTGTTTTATCGTGTTTAACTCTGTCAAAGGATTAAAAAGTGATTTCAAATGATGGATGAGTTTCTGTGTATGATTAACCAAATGTTACCAAAACAAACAAATAAGTTACCGTATCGTTGTAAACCATTCATTTTTCTATAAATCAAATGAAACTATGTACGTGCATTGAATAGAAGAAGTCTGTGTAATCGATGAAAAAAAAAAATATTAAATCCAAAATGCCGGCTTTGATAAAATGCTAAATCGCTGAATAAAACATAATTCTACTTCAATCACTACGGACAAGATGACATTTTCCTTAATGATGGCCGCACCTTCTATTTTCATTTCTATTTTTTGAAATGCAATCATGAATTGAGATTTTATTCTGTTTTTTTTTACTGGACGCACTCCATTTTAGAAACAATACTGAGTTCAATTCAAAATAAAGCAATTAACACTACCATTGCAATAGCGACGACCTCATTTTAATTGCTTCCCATTAGCACTCCCACATTCCCCCAAAAAAAGAAACAAATCTATACTTAGGTCACCACCCAATCCAATTTAAATCCACATTCCATTTAATAAAAAAATAAAAAATAAAACAACAGCACAATGTATCTACGCACTTTCCCTCCCGTTTACGAAATTTAAACGAATTATCGCTTACTTTCGATTTACCACTCATCTTCTTTTCGAAAAAAATATTCGCGTTCATTGAATTTCAAAATGATTACAAATAAACAAATAACGACGACACAGAGAACTACACTTGTCTGCTAGCCAACACGCTGAATGTGGAACACGAACTGAAGCGCACTAGGTACCCAGATCCACTAAACTGACAAGGGTCAGCTTCGGCGCCCCACCACCACACACCACACACCACCCACTGCCGCGCCGTTCCGATGAAAAGAGAAACTTCTCTGTCACTACTTGCATAACAATATAAACAATAATAAATAAGTAATTAGCTTACCGAAAAGTTTCGTGAGTCAGAAGTGACGTCGCGGCCACAAACTGACCAAGTGGATGGCGCATTCGCTGGGTAAACTTTGGCACAGAACGACGTGATCATGCCTTCGATTCCGATGGCTGGAAGTGGATGTTTCAGTAGTGCTAGACCAGATCTATCAACGTCATCGGTGTTGGCTGCGGGATGTCGGTCATCGACTTGCAGCTCACATGTTGTTGTACAGGTTCCATAGGCGGATGTCACAATACATTCATACAAACCGGTGTCAAGGTCGAATGTGTCTTGGATGCGGAGGCAGATGATACCGTTGCCGTGGTCGATGTATCTGTAAATTAATGGATTTTTGTTTATTTTATGTTTCTGTCTTAATTGAAAGGTGTGGTTATGCTGTGGAGAAGATCTATTAGAAGATTTGATTTGAGAATGCTGGTAGACGGAGGATTTGGGAGTTCAGTGACACATGGACGCACGTCTTCATTTTTGATTTAAATGAGTCAGTTTCGATAAAGATGTTAGAATAAATAGGTATGTGGGCTGATGAATAACAAATTCAGGTTTTCTTATTAACACTTCAAGCTATTTTGAGATTAGGAGGAGGACGTTTCCGATAATTCCTTCTCTTCTTCTATGACAACAAGCAATCATTTTGGAACTCAGCACTCGATTGTTTTAAAACAACGGCCCACCCAACTTAATATACTCACTTGAATTCCGATGAATCCGGCAGCATTTCTCCATTCCTCGTCCACGTATACGAATACGGGTCAAAGCATTCCAATTCGAAGGCAAGATCAGTTGTTTGCCCTTCGCAGACCTCTACTATCTTTGGCAAGTGGCATAGAATTGTTGGTGGATCACATGGTATGTCCATGTCATCGGTATAGAATACGACAGAGGTGGAAGTCGCCTGAGCGCCATTGTCATCCTCCGCTATACATGTATAGATCCCTTCATCGGCTTCGGTGACATTGTCAACGATCAAATATGCCTCGCTATCGGTAAATATCATTTGAACCCTATCCGATTCCATCACTTCATCGCCATTATGATAGAACTTCCGCGCTGGCACGGATGATCCTCGCATGCCAGTGGAAAGGGCCATTCGACCACCGATTCTTGTCGAAGGTCCCATTATTCGACGTGAGATGAAAAAGTTCCGCTTCGACGAAGACGATCTGACCGAACGACCAGCGGGTGACCTTGAATACTTACTGCTACCAATAACATCAAGCCTAGCGGTAGCCTCGATGCGTCCATAGTCGTTTTCTAAAGTTATCCGGTACAGGCCAGCATCATCGAATGTTACTTCATCGATCTCTAAGATTCGCAAGTCTTCGACTTCTTTGACAGTAATTCTCGTTGTCGGAGTGACAATCAGTCCGTCCTTATCCCAAGTTGACCATGGAGTTGGATGTCCTGTGATAGCGCATTGGAAACGCACGCTATCGCCCTCTTCAACGACTTTATTATGGGGAATGGCATAGAATTTTGGGGCGGCAACTGCTCGCCGGGTAGATGTCAAGTCAATGCTTGTATGACGGAAAGACAGTCTTAGTGGAGAGACGCTGCGGTTTGGTGTCGTTCGTGGCGTAGACCGAGGTGTGCTGCTAGCCGATAGAAGTCCCGATGGACGAGCCAATTGACGGCTGAGAAGATTCTCCTTTTCTTCAGGAACATCCACAATGATGCATGCCGATGAAAACGCACGACCCACGTTGTTTTTAGCAACACATGTGTATTCACCTTCATCTTCGGGATACACCCGTCGGATGGATAGTATGGCTTTGATACCATCGTAAACCATGTCGAAATCCCTTCCAATATGTAAAACGTGACCGTCTTTTTCCCATATAATGGCAGGCTCGGGCACAGCTTCAACATGACACTCAAGGGTTACTGCGTCACCATCGCAGCAACGCAGGTCATTCAACGGGCGAATGAAAAAGGGGAGTGTTTCAACGTTTCTGCAAAGTTAAAAGTTATGTGTTTTGGGAAAATATATTATTATTTGTCGTAACACTCACCCATGTCTTATTGAACCCTTTTCCATTGAGCTTATTTTATTTATATCTGCAAAGGGGAAAAAGAAATAAGTTTAGTATTAAGACAAAGAAAATTCATATAAGATCAGTATTCAACGGATACCTATTTTTTTCAATGAATAGCTGTAATAACATATATATGTTATATACAATCTCAATATCCCGTCAGCTAAATTACTTTCCTCACATAAAACTACGAAGCCAAATATAAACACTAACGACAACATCTGCACAATATGTCCCCGCTTCCTACTCAAACGCTAAACGAGTACATACCTTCAGGCGCACAAGTAAATTAATTATTTTTATCCACCATTTCTACATGGTAACACCACGCACGTCACTACATCTGTCAACTAATGCCAACATTCACATAAAAATTTAAGAAAAATCTAAAAATAAAATAATACATTTCTCCATCGAAAGTAGAAGCTATATTCTATTTTGTTTTGCTCCCGGTAAATGCGAGACATTTCTGCGTTGAATCACTACGTAAAAAAGTATATATTTCATTCAAATTAACAATGGAAATTGAACTGGAGCAGGGATATAAGAAGGGCGACACCAATAACATCCCAGCAATAACAAGTGAAGTGATTTTCGATTTTATAACACATCTTGGAAAAACCGGCCGCAGAGTCGACCCGGTCAAGTAAGAATTTTTTCGTTCTTCTTTCTAATAAAATAGATTTGAAAACTAAAAATAAAACATTCGTACAACCACTAGGGGTGAACAGAGCGCCGAATACAAAATTGATTTCGTTCAAGTTAAGAAGGCAGAACTTTTAGAAGCGCGCGCGATTGCATTCACGAATCCAGATGCCGCCAACAATGGAATTAGGTTCAACATCTTTCTGAAATTCGATGAAAGTGAAGAAGAAATCAAGGAAGCGAACTGCGATCAGTGCATGGACAGTACGAAAACTGGTATGTAGAACCTGTTATTATTTTTTGGAATGTCGCTGAGATATTTACTTGCAGAAGTATGCCAGCATGTTATTGCGTTCATTTTCTGGTTGCATCGACAAACCAGTGACACTGATTCGCATGTATTTCGCACATTTTGGGGATCAGAGTATGAGGCTATGCCAGAAAACACTGTTGCGATGAGGATTCACGATATATTTGCAAGCGATGAGCTGCGCGTTGAGGCGGACCAAGAAGCCGACGAAGTAACTGAAGAGGAGGGACAAGCATTTATAAACAATGTTCTCGATGAGATGGAAAAGGTGGGTCTGACCGACTCGTCGCTTTATAAGCATTGTCGGCCAGTAACGGATGAATTTGAACCGGTGTACATTCATCACACCATGTTGGACTCTGGGAACAACTATATAAAGGACTTTAAGAGCTTTATGGTGCACATGGATGATGTAGCCAAACAGGGCCTTTTCGACAAACTGTCCGAAATCTCAATATACAGTTACAAGACGCCTCTATGGGCGGAGACACAATTTTGTCGCATACGTTGTTCCCTTATCCATCGGGTGGCAACGCGAAAGGATACAAAAGAAGATCAAGATATTCTCGAGTCCGTTTTTTGCAAGGAACGCGAGTACAATGTGGAGGAACGGCGTCAACTTAAACAGCACAAGCGCTTCATCCTCAAGCAGACGGAGAAGCTGGAAAATAAGACATATCGAGAGTGTGGACTGCTGTTGAACGAGAGTTATCCTTACATATGTGCTTCACCCGACGGTATAACAGACGATCACATTGTGGAGATCAAGGCCCCTAAAACAGACGAAGAGTTTGAGAAGTACTTGGAATGCAAGGAGACTATAGCACCGAAATACATGGCACAAATTCAGATACAAATGTACATGGCCAACGTGACGAAGGCCTTGTACTGTGTGCTGAGTCCCACATTCGATACGAATGGGGCACTGCACTACGTATGGGTTCAGGCGGACATGGAATTCGTTGCGAGTCTCCTGAGTGCTGCTGAGGACTACTTTAAAGAGGTTGTTTTCCCGAAACTCGTTAAGATTTATGTTGATTGTAATTAAATTGAATAAAGATATCCTTTCTATACTCTTAGATGAAATTTGGTTGGTTAACTTACCTTTGGCGTAGATTTGCAGTGAGATTATGGCCTGCGTTTGGCCATGACAGTTGCTGGCGATGACAGAGTAGGTTCCGGTGAAATCTAACTTGGCGCTTGGTATTTCTAAACGATACTCGGGGCCGTCTCCCACTCTACGGAAGTGCGGTGCGTCCTTGTAGTACTCAGGCTGTAAAAGAGATAATTTTTATTCTAAAATGACGAACGGTGAAGAATTTTGATTATCTTTCCCATTCAATTGAATTTTATATTCTTAAATCTAAAGCCCAATTCTTCCTTCAAGCTGTCAAACTTGAATATAAAGCGCCGGAAGAACCCCATCCAACCTAGACAGATCCTAATTTGCTTTAATAAGCCAATCATCAAATTAGCAAATTCTCCAGATGCGATTCCGTCACATATTCTACCTCAACATACAAATCTCTTATCACAGGCTCCGAAGTGAACGCTGAACAACTTTTGAACGTCCTTGCCTTTTTTGGATTGCTGTACGATATGACGGCTTTGTGTTCACGTTCACGTTGCTTAGCCATTTTTATTAATTTAATTAGCCACTTGAATATTGATCCTTGTATTCAAATATCTGGAATAATTCGCATCTGGCAAATGTAAATTCCATAACATGTGGTAACCGTGAAAACGTTGTCTGTTTCGCAACAAATAATGCTCCGATGTCACTATCGTAACACCATTACTTGGTTCGCTGGCTACAGCATCTTCGGTTACACTCTAAACTTAGAAGATTTGTTTAAATTTTATTTGGTAGAGGTTTTTTACATCAGCACTGATGCGGAGCATAAATAGAATTCATGTTTTGCAGTATAATGAGTGTATCAGCTTCAAGGGCATTTGTTACCGCAAACTGCAAAGCAACGATTTCCCAACGACTGGTTTACGATGTGGTGACGGTTAGCACAGAATGACCATGCATCAAACAGTTTACAAAATAGAAAAAAAAAAACATAAACATTACACTAGTAGCAACAGAGTTACAGAGTAGCTAGACAAGAGAATCAACATCAGCCTGATGCTTGGGACGTTAGTTGTCGGCGGTCGTAGATCGGATGAATGTGGATTTCTGCTTATATGGCGTTGGGGTGATTCATACGTCCTCAGTTTGGTTGGATTTTGATCTTTTTTGTTATTCGATTTTCTTGATTTTTTGGTGTGCATGCGTTTGTCATTAATTAAACAGATAGGGTAAATGAATTCCTATTGAATTGAAGCAATAAAAAAAATCTTAAACTATCTTGGATGGTGAGAAAAAGATTAGCACTTTGCTAAGTTGTTGGACGTCACTATTAGTTAGTGGGTCTGCCTTTAAATGAATCACTTTGATAGAAGTTGGAAAATGAAACTATTAAATTTGTCTTAGGAGCAGTAGAGGCTGTGATTATACTTCCAGTACTCTTGTTAACTAGAAGCGCTAAGATTGTTGGTTAAAATGACCATCTGCATCTTTAGAACAGATAGAAAGCAGAAGTACAAGAAGAACCAGTAGTGTTTGGGCCAGAAAAGAAACACTTCAATAGAGATCAAGAAGATTACCTTTTGCTTATGCTAGACAGGATTGGCTACACGAATACCAGAACGATTTTTTATGATATGTCAAAAACTATTAAAATTAAACATTAAGACATGAAAACCTACAACGTTCGTTTGTTCGCCATGTTCTGAAGCTAGGCAGAAAGAATCCGACATAATCCAACGAAACAAATAGTGATATTCTTATGTCCTATGTACCTTCAAATAAACTCAAATTGAACGGAGTGATTTATGACAACCTTTGCAATAACATTGGCCTGCAGGTAGTACTAAAAAATACGAGTACCTATATTAAATGGGAAATGATTGATTCTCTTTACACTGCACATTTGCCACAAGCGGTGACCGTCACTGGTTCACTCGATTTAATGGACAAGTCATGTCTCGCATAAATTATTTAAATTTTTAAGCTTAACCTGCCCAACTACAATACCGTGCGTTTATTTATTTGTATTTAACAACTTGCTAAACTGATTTCCTTTTTTCAACTTATGTAAGGAAAACAACACCGCTGCGTTACATACCCGATATTTTTATTATTTTAAAAATTCGATTTCTTTTAGTAAAACACTTTGTTCTAATTTACCGAACAACTGATACCACAGAAACCAACATTTAAAAAAAGCAACCGCTACTCAACGCGACTGCTTCAATTCAACTGTCTTTAGTTGTGTATTTCAAAAATTCTGAAATACTGTGTCGGCGCTAGGGCGGCTAACTGTCCCGTCCGTTGATAACTAATTCACATATTCCCGTCATAATTCATTTAAATTTCTATTAAAAATTCACCATTCAACTACCTGAAACACTTAATCTGGACACAAGAATCATCCCACAGTCGAAGTGCGTCCGAGCTTCGGTTACCAATTGCATGTGACATTCAACGAATATGGTCAGCGTGTGTACCTGTCCACAGTCAATATATTAATAATACATTTATTCGCTGTATCTCAAGACAAAAAAAAAAACTGAAACTCTGCTAAACCACACTTCACTTTCGATTTATTCGATTTGAGAATGCATCCGACAGATACGGATACAGGTAATTGTATAGAACTATCTTTACGTGCGCGTTTCACGACCCACACTTGTTAGAGTGACGATTTGAACTGTGCGACAAAATCTCGTGCAATTGTCGTTTCACATTTCGCATAGATACGATACTGGTACATATATACACAAGATTCATTTAGACACTCGTAGTTCGTAGATAGATAGCAAAACAGTGGCAAGATAACTTAATATTGCACTACAAAGAGGAACAATATTATTTGAAATGACTTATCTTGCTTTAATATGAATCAATCGGGCAATGACGCTGTATAAGGTAAAACGGAGTTCGAGCCAGGTTTGAAGCAATCCTTGGTTGTGGCGTCTGTGCAAATAATCGAACTAAATAGAACTGAAAATGTTGCCAAAACGGTGAAAGCACACGAATTTTTTCGATTATTTTCAAGAAGCACAGTGGCATATGTCACCGCGTCACCCCGGTTTCAATCCTAGCGAACGTCTACCAGACTTTTCACGGTGCCACCTCTTTCGAATGTTTGACAAGCATTCAAAGAGTATACTATACCTATTATTTGTCAGAAGGAGCTTCTAAATCCGCCGTTTGGAGTCGGAAAAAAAACTGTAGGTCCCTTCCATTCGTGAAAAAATATAACACGCACACACCAATGGTTGCGAGAAGCAGGCCCTGGTTCACGCCGAACTATAGCGCCACCTAAAGAAGAAAATTTTCAAGAAACAAATAATTTACCTTCAGGAAATCTCTGAGCCAAACAACCTCTGGCTTTGGATCACCAATCACTTCGCAGAATATAATCACTGTGTCGCCTTCGTATGCTTCACTTGAGCGTGGCTTCACAACAAATAGTGGTTCCTTTGAGTATCTGAAAAAGAATGTCAAATTTGAAAACAGTTTCGGTCAACTTAAAAACTGATAAAAACTTACGGTAAATTGCCCGCCCTTATGTTTGGCAGTTTCTTTCGTTCCTCCTCGGTAACCTCCTCAACTGTAACTCGGCTACTGGTCTCAACGTTACCGACAGCATTTGAGGCTACGCACACATAGATACCAGCATCTCTCTGCGTAGCTTCAGCAATGATAAGCTCCACGAATCCATTGGAATCCAGCGTGGCCAAAATCCGTCGGCTGGGGCGTAGTTTGACACCATTCCTATGCCATGAAACACCTACCGAAGGGTAGGCCTCCACTTTAGCAGTCAGTCGAATCTCCTGGCCCTCTTTAAATACGTAAAACGGTTCAAGTGGCATATAGAAATCAGGTGATATGTAAGCACGGATTCCCTTGTCAACTATGAGTGAGCAGTGACATGACACCGAACCCAGTTCATTGCGAGCTGTACACGTATACACTCCGCTATCATCCAGTTTGGTTGTTGTTATTTCGAGAGTGTTGAACTGACCGTCATCAGTGATAACAGTTCGCCTGCAGTGCTCAACCACTTCGTCACCCTTGTACCAAGTGATTTCTGGCCTAGGATAGCCCATAACCTGACATGTAAGGCGCACGGGATATGTGACCTGTACACGACGATCACGGAGTCGCATAGTAAAGATTGGAATGGTTTCGCCTAGAGTTGCTACATTATCGTTTGTGACGAGTTCCTTCAGTTTATGATCCGCTGCATAGAGCTTTGCATCTGAGACTACCTGTAAGCGGGCAAATGTTGAAACCCTCCCTTTAGAGTTGGTGGCTTCACAAGTGTATCGACCCGAGTCAACTTCAAAGACTTGACTTATACACAGAGTACAGGTTGAACCAAATTGCTTGATTCCAACTCTATCCGTAGATTCAATCGGCAAGCCATCTTTATACCAAATAATCTTCGGTCGGGGTGCTCCTTGAACTACACATTCCAGACGGCATTCCTTGCCCAAGAGACCCTTCATTTGTCCTGGTAGAATTTTCACGAACTCTGGTAGACATTCGGCTCCACCAACTTGAACAGGACTTCTGGTCTGCACTGATGGTCCCCATCCATAGCGATTCTTTGGCGTAACGCGGAAATGATATTCGTAGTTCGCGAGTAGATTGAAAGCGTCAAATGAGTTGATTGGGGTCATCCCTATCTCCTTCCACATGGCACCTCCTTCTTTACCCACTATCCATGCATCCACACGATATGCAGTGACCGGTGCTGAGTTCCCACCCTCGGGCTTGCCCCATGACAAGCTGATGTGACTCTTGCCTGCATCGATAACCGTCGGTTCTGTTGTAATCGGTCCAGGTGGGTCTGTTTCAAAATTCATAAAAAAAATTTTAGTTCAGTTTGGATGATTGAAAGCCCTAACCTCTATGTGATAGTATTGGCAACATGTTAGGAAGGCGACTTAATAAAGGGAGGAATACAGGAAAAGGGATTAAGCACAAAGCAACTTAATTGACAGTTGGCCATTGAATGAAATTCTGATACGCAATTTGTCATAAATGCTCCTTTACAGGATATCCCATTCGACTAGGAAAAATAAAATTGTTCCACATTGAAGCTCCAGCCTCCAAAAACTGTCTTCGAAGTTACGACTTTTATAAAAGGTGCGTACGATCCATTGTTATAATTGTTAAAAATTTCAAGTCGACATCAAATACAAATACGTAGTTCCAGAGAAATCGGCTAGGACATACAGACAGAGTAACAACGCAAAGGTAATCTTACCATTAGGGTGGCCTAAAAACTTTACGGTGTTTCGAAAGTTTCGAAAGCAACTCATGGCTCTAACAACTGAGTCATGGCGCCTATAAATTGCACCACATTTATTTATAAATCGGAAACTAAAGTCGGTTATCCATTGTCAGTCAACAGATTAATTCCACTGCATTGGGAACGGTGGGAACGGTTAAGAACTTTAGTTACTTACTTACTTACTTACTTAGTTGGCGCTACAGCTCGAGGTGAGCCCGGGCCTGCTTCTCGCAACCATTTGTGTGTGCGTGTTGTATTTTTGCACGAATGGAAGGGACCTACAGTTTTTTGCCGACTCTGAACGGCGAGTTGAGAAGCTCAATCGAGACAAATGATACTCTTTGATGCTTGTCAGACATTCGAAAGAGGTGGGCACTGTGAAAAATGTTTAGATGTGTGCGGCGGGATTCGAACCCAAGACCGCTGGCTCAGTAGTCCGACGCACTAACCACTTGCGCTACGGTGCCCGCACGAACTTTAGTTGCTCGTTTCTATTTCAGCAAGTTTGACGCCCGCTCGATTGCTTATGTTAAGAAAAGCAGCTGGTATCCAGAAGCACATTATAGGTGTGTTTGGTAACCTGTTAATTTACGTAAATTTACATCCAACTGTCAAAAATCAAGAGAAGAGAGAGCCAAATGACAGTGTCAAAAAATGTGCTAGATCTTTTTCATGTAGTCACCGAGGCACATCCTTCAAACAGCAATCTGACAATTCGATAAATGTCAAACACTTCTTGATAACAAAATAAAAGAAGAAAATTAGTTTTTCGTGAAAATATGTCTTCAAAGCATTTATTTCTCACGAAATAAAAATAAGTTGATCAGTTTCAGAAGCTAATATCGAAACCTACTGCGAAGGCATAACATTGGCAGTTGGATGGCGGGTATGGCTGAAGAAATTGATCGCACAAACTATAATAAGAAATATCTGGAAAAAACTCCTGTGAATCATAAGCAAGTACAAAAATAAAACACAACTCTCCAGTTATCCTGGACACCACCCATAGAGTTAGTTGAAAATTGAAACCTATCATCTGAGTTTCCTACCACTACGTCGATCTGTCTGTCTCTCGTTCTCGTCCTTCATGTGCTCGCGCTGTGTGTAAACATTATAAGGGTATTCATATCCCCTTTAGCGTGTGTAGATTAAAAAAAAAAATTTGTATAAAAAAAGAAGAGAGTATTTTCCCCCACTTGTACTATTTGACAGATGTGCCATTTGTGTTAATAAAAGTTAACAAACACACCTTATAGGCCAACTTATACAAAAATCACGAAAAGACCCAACTGTCAAAATAAAATCTGTGACAGCGAAAAACAGCATAAGTCGTTTTTCACAATTTTTCAGGAGAGCAGTTGTAAGGTTTGACGTTAGCTTACAAAAATCTATGCATCGTATAAGAAAGTTGTTGATACAGAAATAAAGATGAGAAAAAATATTTTTATACAATTACTTATGGTTGCGTTAGTAGAACTTATGTCAAAAGCTTACGAAAAATATTTACTTATGCTGTTTTTCCATATGCATATTTGCGGGAAAATTATATAACTATAACTATAACTCAGCAGCCTATTAGAAATAATAATAAGAAAAAATATGGCAAATAGAATCGAGTATTGCGCATCCGGTGATGTAAAAAACTCAATTTAAGCATAAGTCGACTTATGTCGCTGTTTTAAATTGTGGTACGTAAGAATGTACTGCGTTTTGATAGCCCAATGTTAAACAACAGCAGCATATTCTGATTTTTTTATTTGACAAAAACCTGCTTTCCGTAAAAATAGCCTGCAGTCTGCGATATATAACCTACAAAAAGGTTCTGTTTCGTTGCATGCTTAGCAGGTAAAATCTTAATTTACGATAGAAGTATGCACCATTCATATATAATTTTACTTTTTAGGTGGCGCTACAGTTCGGGGTGTACCAGGGCCTACTCCTCGCAACCATTTGTGTGTGCGTGTTATACTTTTGGACGAATGGAAAGGACCTACAAATTTCTGCCGACTCAAAACGGCGAATTCAGAAGCTCATTGAAAATTGATACTCTTTGATTGCTTGTCAGACATTCGAAAGAGGTGTGGTACCGTGAAAATACTTTTTAGGTGTTTGCTGGGTTGAACGTGGACAGCATTGGGTAGGTAGTGGTCCAACGTCTACTACATCACGGTGCTCACCCATTCATATTACTACATATGTATAGTACATATATATAAAATGCAACGACTTCAAGATACAACCAATTTAACTCGGGTGATTCAAACTTCTTCATCTACAATGTGCAATTTAAATGTTTTGCCGGATTTTATAATGCAATCCCATAACTTTATGTCAATCATTGATATTGAGGTAATTAAGGCTCCGATGGCATCCTAATAATCGCAGAAGTATAATTTTATGATCCCTTATAATTTAATATTATACATATTATAATTCAGCACTTGTTTTGATCTATTTATTTATTGACATCATTATAGCATAGTAAGACTGATTGTCTTTTAAATTAAGACTACAGTTACATATAAATATCTGCAGATCTATTTGTTAAACAAATGTAAATATTTAACTGTAGGTCCCTTCCATTTCGTGGAAAAAATAACACGCACACACAAATGGTTGCGAGAGGCTAGGCTTGGTTCTGTATAGACGCCGTATATTTATTTTATTTTTAAATATTTTAGATCAATAAGCTAAGCCTTCAAAATTAATATTTCTTCTTTTAAAAGCTTTATTTTTAAAAATACATATGCGATTTATTTATTAAATGCTTAGTTGCAAGATTTATTTTAACTTCCTTTTCGAAGCTACCCCTGCCGTTCGGTTTCCTAACACTGGAGGGAGGTGAGTTCCATAATGCTATAGCATAGACAAAAAATTGTTTGCTTATGACATTATATTTAAAATTCGGTCAAAAAAAACCCTATTTCTGACCGAATGAGCACTTAAGTCTCTGGAAAAGACATTGGGGACTTTTCTTTAATTTTAAGTCGAATAAAAACATAAGGGCGCAAATTCATAGTCAGATAAAGTCAACATTAATAGAATTTATTTACCTATGTAAATAACTTTAAATAGACTTTTGCTATTCATAGTCACCTTATAATCGACTTTAAACTTATAAACGACTCGAAATTTAAATTGAGCCAAACATCACTTTAAATAATTAGGAGTCGGCTTTAAGTGGCTGTAAAATTTCTCATATAATATTTTGACGTTTGGGTTTGTTCGTTCAAATCATTTTGCAATAACACTCCAAAGTCGATACAAACAAAAATGAATAACGAAAATTTGAGCCAGCTTTTTTATTTAGTGCCGGCTGGAACTAAAGTCGGCTGTAAGCACTATTCATATGAATTTGCGCCAATGACTTTAAGGTCAAGGTAATTTTTTAATTCAATGGCGTATTGAAGACACTGACACATGATCATATCTTCGCAGGTTATAAACAAATACAGTAGAATCCGCTTAAGACGCTCACGTTTAAGACGCTATCCCGCTTTTAATGCTCTTTTTCTCCGGTCCCTTCATTTTGATTAGAATTCGTATGAAAAAAAAATCCGTTTAATACGCTCTATTTCCCGCTTAGTACGCTCACACAGCTAAACGATACACTTCGTAAAACTTATATGTATCTTCTTTTTTTTATTTTTTTTTTCCAGAAAAACCATTCGGTGCATTGGGCCGCCGCCGTTCTTATAGGATTTTTTTTTGTTTTTCGCAAACAAACCATATGAAGCGTGTTGTTTTTGTGGTCATTACTTTTGTCAGTTCTGTTGCATATCTTGTGTGCACCTTACGTATGTACATACAGGTGGTGTCAGTGCATTAGAATTTGATTGCGTACAATGGTTAGTACAAGGGATTGAAGAGTGTCATAAGCGGATTCTACTGTACTACCACATTGTTGAATGCAACATTGAACTGACGCTTACTGTCACTATCCAGATCACAGAAGACGGGTTGAGCGTAAAAAAGAATTGGTAGCAATAGTGAATTTATCAGCATAATTTTAATCTTAGTTGGAAGACATGTCGCTGAAAGACAGAGAGTGCATAAACTTTTCCTACTGTGTATGTAACATGGTCATTCCAAGGAAGAGTTTGATTAAAAATGACATCGAGGTTTTTAACTGATTTATAGTACAATACCTCATCACCGTCAACCTGTGCTTACGATGTGTTGATGACTCTTCTAGATGCAACTATTGCTTGACTTTTTTTGCTGTTCAACCTAAGTCCATTTCTTATTGGCCATTTAACAATCAGTGATAAATCTTCATTTATATGTACCTGCTATTGCATCTTCAACCAAACCTAGCGGATAGCTCAGTCGAATTTGAACATCGTCGGCATACATCTGAACTGTGCAGTGCTTTAACACTCGATGCAGGTCATTATTAAATAAGGTGAAAAATAATGCTCCGCGGATTGATCCTTGCGGAACAGCCGCATTGATGCTTCAAAATTCGAATATTGTCCATCAACAGAAACAGCACAGCTTCTGCACAACGCGAGCTTTCGCGCTGTACCTTCGAAATTGAAAAAAAAAATCATTTTGTTTAAGAACCCGCCTTAGTGGAACTGTATCAAAGGCTTCGGAGAAGTCTAAGAGTACTCTAGTGATGTTACATAATCTTTATCCATGTTTATACGAAGGTCTTCTACTACATTTAAAATTGCAGTCGTACAACTGTGATTTGCTCTGAAACCTGATTGACAAACTGCGAGCAAGGTAAAATTATTCAGGTGGTTTAGCATTTGCCAGCTTATTAATTTTTTAGACTTTTCATAAAAAATGATTTGTGCATCTAATTCAGTTTGACAGATGAAATAATTGTCACGTTGTATAGGTTTTACATTCAATTTGAATTCGATACCCAACCCAACGCAAACTTAAATATTCTTTCCCCGGAGAAACAATTATTTTTATTTTATTTTAATTTTTCTTGTATAAATATGTGTGTATGTGTGTTTAAATTTGTAACTTAGTACAAGAAAAAAAGTATAACAATTAAAAACTAAATTAAGAAACAAAAATACTCTAACAGAAAAAAAAAATTAAATACACTTTAAAGAATCTCTTTTCGGAGGAAGTCTATTTTTGTGATGAGGTTTTGAAGGAATCGCAGTTCGTGCTACAAACGCAGGACACCGAACAGCATCCGAGAATTTTATATCTTTCTGTCATTTCTGTTCATTTCTATTTTCATGCGAAGATATTCCATTCCAATATTCCTTTAATTTTCCTTTTCTCTTTTGTAACATATTTAAATTAAAAAAAAAAAATAAACAGGTATAGTAAGACTAACTAAAACAAAAACAAATTAAAAGTATATTGATTTGAGAAGGTCCTTTGGATTTGGAACCAAAATAATAATCTGAAAGCAGAGAAAAGAGTGGACAGTTTTTTGAGTATAGCAATTAATGGAGTTTCAAAATTGACACTTGACACTCTTCGAACTGAACTGAAAATGAATCGCGGAATGTGAATATAAAAGTGACACTTAGAGATGAGTCAACAGGAACTTGAACAAATTTACAGAGGAAAAATACAAACAAGATCAACGATGACAGTAGACGTAACTATCACAATAAAAATTACAAATGAACATTAAATTGTACTTACCTTTAAAATACGAGGTGTCTGAGAAGCTTTCTAAGGGTTGACCCCAACGCGGTGACGATGGTGTCGCGGATCGGGCCCGTTGAAGTACCTGTCAACCGAACCAAAATCATATTGAAATTCTAAATTATTTTGTATTTAAATATTTTTGTTTTTTTTTTTTCTTGTTGTTTCTATGATAAAAACAATTTGTGGTAAGCATTTAGGTTAAAGGTATCAACGTTTGTCTTAAAATCTATTTCTTTTTGGGAGATGCGATCTAAAATAAAAAAGCAGGAAAAAGAGATGTCAAGATTAGTTTAATTAGCGGTAAGCGAGCATTAAATATCAGCCAATGCCAATTGGTCGAGTTTTTACCGTAATTGTGACAAACACTCGGTCTGTTCCGAACTCGTTACGAGCCACAACGAAATAGGTACCAGAATCTGCGACCTGTGACTTTTGCACCGTGAATCTGATGTAATCATCTGAGGCTTCCTTGCTAACCCTATCGGATTTGGTGATGTCCTTGGTACCCTTCAACAGTGTTACTGAAAGTAAATGACCATTTATTCAGCAAGTTAAGAGCGAGTGCCATCTGCACAAACTTACACTTTGGTTTAGGTTCACCTTGCAGTCTGAAAGATATTGAGAAGGGATCACCAACAGCGATCTTCATTTCTGTCTCTGGTCTGGATAAGAATAGCGGAGGTCCAGCTGTCTTACCACCCTTGGCAGCGATGTCCACATTTGCATGTGACTCAATCCTACCGAAAGCGTTAGATGCTCGGCATGTGTAAATGCCCTCCCATTCCTGGGCGGCATTTTGAATGGCCAGCGTGTAAACGCCGTGATCAAGGAAGGTCTTTACATTTGGTATACCGGCCAATGGCTGCCTATCACGGAACCATTGAACTTCGATCGGAGTACTGGTTGGAAGGAACTCAGCTTGGATGGCAATAGTGCCACCAGGAGTGACAGTCTGGTTGCCCAGTGGATTGGTAAGATGAGGCTTGTTTGGATCGCGATGGAAGAAGCCATGTGTTTTCTCAAAAATGAACTTATCCCTTCCACCGAAGTCGACTTGATGGGTGATCTTCTCTTCTTGTACGGTGTTTCTTGCTATACATGAGTATAGGCCGGCGTCCTTCTCAGTAGGATTGTTGATAATAAGCTTGCAATAGCCGTCGGCTTGATCGATCGCACGGTATTTGTCGTCATTGTAGATCATATCACTGTCCTTCATCCATTGGATTTCAGGACGTGGCTTTCCACGGACTCTGCAGTCCAACACCAGTTCGTCTTCATTCAGTGAGTAGGTATCTAGAGGGGGCAAAATGATTAAAAAAAAAAGAAGGAAAAACGTGATACACAGAAAGACATTAATCAACAGAGTTAAACGTTAAACAAATAAATGCGCGATGACTGAGATGCAGAATCCTATCCTATACCTTTCATGTATCGAATGAACGTAGGTGGCTGTGTTGCCTCATTGTAAGCCTGATAGACCTTTACTTGAGCAAACGATAGAGTTTCGCCGTACTCATTGAAAGCCCGGCACGTGTAGTTCCCACTATCGTCCGCTTGGGCTGAGAATATTTCCAGAGTTGCGGAACCGTTGCTAAAATGCTTTTGATATCTAGAGTTCACTGCCAATGGGGTTTGGTTCTTCAGCCAAATGACATCACAATTGCCAACCACACTGCAGGTGAGACGTAAATTCGAACCATCCGAAACGGTGCGATCGTTTAGCAGCATGCTAAATACAGGCTTCCTTTTGACTTCTGAGCTAAAGCCTTCATTCTTAGCAACTGATCTGTCATTAGAGAACTCCTCTTCTTGATCTCGTGTTGAAGATCGATGATGCTTGTATGAATCAACTGTGCTACTATTGTCTTCGTGTCCATTAGTGGCTGTAGTGATTTTTTTGAGATCGGTCGCCTTCACAGTGACAGCGATAGCCTCAATACAGTCATCGGTTTCGGCATAACACGAAAATGAGCCAAAGTCTGAAGAAATGGGATTACGGATCACCAACTTTCGCAGCCCCCCTGCATCTTCGATTTGGCGATAACGATTATTGGATATGAGATGATCATCCTTAAGCCATGTTATCCTCGGACGCCCATGGACGTAGCACTCCAATGTAATCTCATTGCGATGCGCGTCAAACGATTCTAGAAAGAGAACAAGTTATTAATTGCAAAATTGCTGAACGGCCTTCCCAAACCTCTTATCGCGCTAGCGAAGCTGTCTGGAGGCTTCAGTCCAGATTTGGAGTCGTAGATGATTAAACTGCATTTATTTTCAGTTTCATGTTTTGCGTTCTTTGCTATGCAGGTGTAATCTCCAGAATCATCGGAACTTGCGTCGTAAATCTCAAGGCTAAGGGTTCCATTGATGTTGTAGATCTTATGCCTTGAGTCTTTGAAAATTCTTTGCCTATTCTTATGCCACTCAACCTCATCAATTGGTCCGGAGATATTACACAAAAGCTGCGCCTTATTACCGCTGCCTAGGGTCATGTTCTTCATAGAAGCCTCGACGATAAGTTTTCTCCTAGATTCCTTTGTTTTAACAGCCTTTTCTTTCTCCACCTGCGGTTCTACCTTCGCTTCGTCAAGGTCTTTATGCTTCTTCTGTTCTGTCTTTTGCAACTTGACATGATCAGTCACATCCAAGAACTTGCTCAGCTTCATCTGTCCGCCTACACTTTCCGCATAGCAGGTGTAGAGGCCGGAGTCTTCTTTATTCGGACTAGCCACGATCAGCTGCTTGATGCCTTCAGCCAGTTCTACAATCTGGTATTTATCGCTTGGGACTGCCAATAAAACATTGTCCTTCTGCCAGTATATATTCGGTTTCGGGTTACCCGAGACCTTGCATTCCAAGATGATTTGATTACTGTGCGATTGGTATGTGTCTAATGAAACAAAGAAGTGTACCATACATTAAGGACAATGAGCAGAACATAACGAGGGAACATATTCGGGGTTAGTTGCAATGAGAGTACAAAGGAAGTTTTAGTATACATACCTTAACGGACGCACAACGATCTCCAAGACATGACTCACGTTAAACACTAGCCTACCTTTGATTCCGACGGTAAATACCGGCGCAACCTCCTCAACCTTAGCCAGGTTATACACAAACAACGAGCAAGTGCTCTGAATCTCATTCTCACTGCCCTTGACTACCAGTTTGTACTCTCCAGCATCCTCTTCCGTTACCCCAACCAACTGAAGGTAAGCAATACCATCTTGACAGGCAAGTTTACTCTTCGGACCGAACGCGATCAATTGATCGTTACGGAACCAACGAGCAGTTGGATCTGGTCCGTCGATGTTGACTACCCAACGGACGTTACTGCCTGCGGAAACCGTACGATTCGAGAGATAGTTTCTGAAATAAAGTTTCTTGCGTAGATCCGGTGGTGGTGGTACCTCGCGCCGACCGGATGACTCTTCCTCATCCTCCTTCTTCTTCTTCTTCTTTTTCTCCTTCTCCTCCTTCTCTTCAGCGGTTTCCTCTACAGATGGCGGTAGTTTTGGAATCTCCCTGCTTGGTGATACTGCCCTCTTCTTTTTAACCTCAATATGAACCAAGTGTGTGATCTCAGCTTTGTCCTTTCGGTTCTCCGCCTGACATACATACTTTCCACTATCCCCGGGGACTGGAGTGCTGATGAATAGTTCACAGGTACCGTCAGGATGGTCAATTTGCTGGTACTTGTCGCTCGGTTCAATTTTCACGCCATCCTTAACCCAGGTAATGGTTGGTGTGGGCAAACCTCTGACATGGACATCCAGCACTATTTCGTTAACCTTGCCATGGTAGCTATCTTTAATCGAGCGTGTAAACGTTGGTGGAACGTCAGCATTGTCCGGGCTTGTGTAGACTTCTAGCTTACAAGCGGTCGACACTTCACCGGTGCCATCGCGAGCCACGCACTTGTACTCTCCACTATCCTTCTCGTTAGCACTGACTAACTCTAAAGAGCACAGACCTTCACGGTAGCTATGACGCACCTTTGGACCAAAGACAACGGGTTCATCATTGCGGAACCACTTCACCTGTGGCTCACTTGCCTCCAAATATGCTGTCAACTTCACGCGCGAACCTTCGGCTACAACGCGATCAGTGGCTTTTGCCTTAAAATGGATACCAATGCGCTTTTCGCGTTTCTCCTCCTTCGCTGGTGTGTCAGGCACTTCGATTACTTCCTCCTCGTCGTCCTTCTTCTTGCCCTTCTTTCCCTTCTTGCCCTTGCCTTTACCATCTTCACCTTCGGCTTCTGAATCAGTAGCTGTGGAAGATGGTGGGCCCTCCTGCTCTCTCTGGCCCTTACGTAGCAAGTTCTTATCCGCATGGAAGACGCCATGAATATTTTCGGCGATGTGCACCTCCTTGCCCTCGAACAGGACAAAATGCGAAATCTCGCTTTTTCCAGCACTGTTCTCGGCCTTCACAACATACTTGCCAGAGTCCTTATCGGTTGGTCGATCGATTATCAGCTCTGTGCTGCCATCGGGATGGTCGACAATTTGATACCGATCGCCACTTTGTATTTCAACGCTATCCTTGAACCATGACACCGTTGGTGTGGGCTGGCCACGAACCCCAGTTTCTAAAATTAACTCGTTCGTATTCAGATGATAGGTCTCTGAAAAGAAAATGCGATCAGAAACAACAAGCGACAACAAAGAGGTGCAGCTGTTACGCAAGATCGCTCTCGCAGTGCATCTATTTTGGGAACATACCTTTGAGTGAACGTATAAACACTGGTTCGATGTCACTGCTAACCTTGAGCTGATAGATGTGCAATAGCGCTGTGCTATTGATTTCACATGCTTCATTACGGGCGATTACAGTGTAATTGCCTGAATCCTCCACTTGGGTGTTGGTGATCTCTAACACGGCCAGACCGTCTCTGGACATATTACGAATCCTTGGACCATAGGTGACATTTTGTCCATCTTTCTGCCATTTGATTTGTGGTTCTGGACCACCAACTACTGCTTGAAGCTTAACCTTATTGCCTTCGGCCAGGTACCGATTGGAAATATTTCCTATGAAGTAAAGTTGCATCTTTGGCGAAGGGTCTGGCATACGGCTCTTGCGCTCATAGGTGGCATCACCCTCATCATCACCCTTCTTCTTGCCCTTTGGTGGACGACCAGACTTGTCACCGCCACCATCTTCACGAGTTTTTCCACCAGCACCGGCGTCCTTATCCTCACCCATGGTGCTCACTGAAGCACTGGAACGCCTTGACGAGGGTAACTGGTCAACCACAACTGAATGTGTTATCTTCTGACTTCCAAGCTTATTATCTGCCACACAAGTGTACACTCCACTGTCTCTGGTTGTTGGCTTATTAATGATCAGCTCACAGATACCGTCCAAGTGCTCAATTTGTTGGATGCGATCGTCTAAGACGACTGCCTGCGAGTCTTTCAACCAAGAAATCGTTGGCCGCGGGTTTCCACGTACCTTGGTATCGATTATCAAATCGTTCTCCGACGAGTGGTATACATCTGTGATAAGAGAGAGAATAGAATAAAATCAGAAAAACCACACATACAAACATAGTTGTCGCAAATTGAAATGAAATTGGTCCGCGGTGTCTATTTTCGGAGCGCACGACCTCGATATGTCAGCGCGCTTTGCTTTTATCTTTCTGTTATTGGTGTTATTCGCTTACCTCTGATTGGTAATGCAAACATTGGCTCCTGTTCATCTCCCTCCACTTGGGTGCCATAGATCTTTAGATAGCAAGACGAGTCGATTTGGCTGTACTCGTTCTTTGCGACCAATTTGTACTGGCCCGATGCCTCTGCGGTTACATTGACCAGCTCTAGAACGGCCCTACCCTCCTCTGTCAAATTTCTGACAGTCGGACCGGACTGAACCCATTTTTCATCTTTCATCCAGCGACACTGGGGATCGGGACCAACTACATTACAGAAGAGTTTGATGGTGGCACCCTCAAGTGCCATTCGATCGCGAAGTTGCGTGGCAATCTTCAATTTGTTCTTCGGTGAAACCAATGGCTCAGCCACCGAGCTGCGGACAGTTCTAGGCTCTTCTGTGGTAGCACGTTTTCTGTCGGATTCCTTCTTCGAGGCCAAAGCCTCTTCCATGGCATGTCGAGCAGTTGTCTCCCTCTCGCGTGAGAAACGATCGCGAGCGTGGAAGATACCATGCACGTGGAAGTTCTTGTTCTTGGCCACTTCAATGGCATGCGATATTTGCGCCTCGCCACTGGAATTTACCGCCTTGCAGGTGTACGTGCCAGTATCCTTGCTAGAAGGGCGGAAGATCAACAGTTTGTACACTCCATGAGCTTCCTCCAGAAGTGTGAACTTATAGCTGCCCTTCAGTTCGAAAGCGCCAACCCACCAAGAGATTTTCGGTCTTGGAATGCCATGCACATGGCATTCAATCGTTAATTCGTCGTCGTGTAAATGATAAAAATCTAAAAACAAAAACCCAGTTAAATCTGACGCAACCATCTACTGGTTGAACTTACCTCGGATTAAACTAAATGTCGGTGGACTTGGTTCGTCTTTATAAACTTCGTAGATCGTTACGATACACGATGATGTAACCTCGTCGTTAGCATTCGCAATCACGCACGAGTACTCGCCCGAGTCGGTGGTAAGTGTATTGACAAGTTCAAGCGTCAGAATGTTGTTGTTATTAGCGATTCGGTGGGTGTTGTCACGTTCCAGCTGCTTGCCATCCTTAAACCATTTCACGGACAATTCTGGACCACCAACAGCACATGCCAGTCGTACATTGTGACCAGCTTCAGCAGTACGATCAGTCAGGTAATTGATGAAATGCGGTAGTCGGGCCTGCTCACGACGCTTCTGCCAGTCAGCATCACGCTCGCGTTCGCTACGCGACTGCGCAAGGCTGTATTTGCGCAATTGCAGCATGAACTCCTCGCCTTCTTCCTCAGCGATTTTATTCCATTTCTCCTCCTCTTCGGGGTCGGGCCGAGTAAAGCTGTCAATGGAGGCCTTACTGGCTCGTCGGATGTCTGCGGGAAGCTCACCGAATTCATCCTCATCCTCGGCATTATCGCTCGCATCATAATCAACGTCATCGCCGTCGTCACCATCCTCGGCGCCATATTCATCGCCAGTATTGCCACCATCATATTCTTCATCTCCGGTCTCATCTTCATGCTCCAGTGCTGCCAATTCCGCCTCCTCAGCCTCTTGCTGAGCACGTATTTCAGCTTCAATCTTAGCCTGCTCTTCGGCCTCTGCCTTCAAACGCTTCTGACGTTCTTCGAAGGTTTCTCCTTTTGGCTTTTCGGCGGCTTTCTTTGCCGCTTCTTCAGCTGCGGCCTTGGCAGCCTTGGCCTTTTCTTCCATTTCTAAGACCATCTTGCTTTTTTTCGGTGGTGGTCTTGCCGGTGGAGGAGGTGGGGGTGCTTGATCGAACATCTTTTTGTTAGCTCTCGAGCCACCACCCATCTCTAACTTTAGAGAGATTTTGGGGCTTGGGCTTTTCTCCTTCTTCTCCTTTTTCTTGACCACAGTCTTCTTCTTGGTTTTCTTAACCTCGCTTGATTCTAAATCGACACTATCTTCGCGATCATAACTTTCGCGTCCTTCACTATCGCCACGGGACTCGCTTCCACGTGGACTGTCATCCGTATCAGCTGATCGGCGCGGTGTCCTGCCCTTTTTGCCCTTCTTCTCCTTTTTCTTCGGCTTCACTTCTTCGATAATTTCCTCCTCCTCCTCCTCTTCGGTGTACTCTTCATACTCCTCAACTACATATATGACTTCGACATTCGATACGTCCATGACGGCCGCACGATCGATTACAGACATATCGGAGGTTATGTAACGCACTGGGGGCACCTCAGGCTCGGTAATATCCATAATGAGAGCCCTATCGAAGACCGCCTTATTACAGTATAGCTGCGTCTTGATGTCCCGCCCAAGCTCAAAAGGTGTCTTTTCCTTATCCTCTCTCTTTAAGAATGGAGTTATACTTCTCCATGTCGTCGGGGTGGCACTCCTGCGGTTGAGGTACAAATTAAACGGGGTCTGGCTACGGCCACGGATTGGAGTTGCACTACGACCACGCAGCCCAAGCGGTGTTGGCGACTTAATCCTACGTTTCCTCTGCGCTGGTACTTGCAGCGAATCCTGTCCCGGTGCTGGCGATGGCCGTTCCTCGGGTTCTTGTGACGGGCGCTCATCTGCTGGTGCAACATCTCCATCCGTTTCGCCCATATTTTTTCGTTCTACTACTGTGGATTATCCAAATAACGTTTCGTAAGCTTGAAAACCGTTTTCAAGACCGAAATTTTCGAAAAATAAAAACAAAAAATAGAAATTCCTATTTTTAGAAAGGACACACACACAGTGTTCGTGATTTGCTCTCTTGATTCCGTTCAATTCTCGTGTATCGACCGTTCAATAAGAAATTATAACTACGACTGATCAAAGTGGATTCACTGCGGGACTAGAGATAATCGAACGAATGCCAGAAGCCAGTGCCGTCTTCTGACCACCGCGCACAAAGATCAGCTAATTTGGGTTCTGATGCCAAGTGCTATATTTACTTCGAGTTCGTTTCTCATCTCATAGACGATTCATTGCTGCGGGACCGTTATATAAGAATGCTCGGACCTCCTTGTTGCACTTGTACCGTAAACTGTCTCTTTGTTGTTGCTATTTTTATTTGTAATTCAGTGAGTAAGTTAGCATACTTACCATTGAATCCGGTTGCGAGTGTTACCTGTACAACTTACACAACAAACGTGCGAGGTGTCATGTGGTGAAATGGTTAAAAGGGTTACCAATACATAAATAGTTAGCTAAATAAATTTTGTTTTTCAAAAATAGGTTGGCATAGAGCAGCGCAGCGGATAATAAGAAGAAGCACTTGTAAGCGTTTAGAAAGCAGGGAAAAATTATCGTTAGTCAGCTGAATGAAGTCCAACCACTTCCTATATGCATAAGGCAGGCTATTTTCGCAACTCCTCTGGCATTAGAGATTTGCAAACAGTTTATCGGCCACTTCAATCACATGGCTTCGAGCGGTTCTAAAATTAGCCAAGCGTAACTGTCACAAGTTCATCTAAAATTAGCGTTATCTTTTGTGACTCAATGGCATGGAGCAGCACAGAATGGCTGTTGACAGCGGGAAAGCTATGCGATTGAGGTGTACAGGGGAGGTTTGTTTTGGTGGTGAACTTGGAGTACATACCTCGAATGTTGCGAGTGAAAATTGGCGGAGTGCCGGATTGTGCAGTTGGAACTTCGTAAACAGAAACAAGGCAACTTGTTTCGATGTCTCCGTTATGGTTTGAGGCGACGCAGCGATAGATTCCACAGTCGTATTTCTCAGCCGAGCGGATTTCTAGCGATGATAAACCATCTACGGAGCTGATGGAGTATTTGTTTCCATGATCGATTGGCATCTTGTCCTTGAACCATTGAGTGACGACATCCGTACCGGAAATACAGCATGTGAGTTTAATATCACTGCCCAGGGGGGAGTTGCGGTTCGTCAGTTTGAGATCGATATTGGGGGGACGTTTGGACTCCTTCTTATCTTTGCGGTCCATTTTTCTATCTTCAATGATTGGAACGGATTTCTCATCAATTGATCTTTTGATATCTTCTTTTTTCGCGTCTAGGGGTGACTTCCTTGGACTTTCCAATATTAACTCAGCTTGAAATTTTGATTCTTTGATTGCAGATTTCTCTTCAGTGTCACACACTGCTTTTCCATTTTGCTCGGGTGTGATCTGGACTTCAACTAGTTTTTCAGTAGTGTCTTCAGACTTCTTCGGGGTTTTGCTCTTTTTGTCCACGTTTTCAATTTCCCTTGTGATTTCTTTTTTATTTACCTCATGGGAGTTCTTACGTTTCTCGGTTTCGTCATGCTTTTCTGCTTGCTTATCGGCCTCGGCGGACTTTGGCAGCACCACAGCTGCCTTTGAAACTTCTTCAACAGTTTCTTCTGGTTTTTGAATAATCTGAAGCTTCTCAGTAGTTTTTTCTTCACACTTAACGTCTTCTATTTCTTTGGCCTTTTCATTATCTTTCGGTTTCTTCTTAAGACTAGCCCTCGGAGTCCTGACCTTCTTTGTGGGTTCTGTTTCCATTACTCTTGCATCCTCTTCTGACTTCGGTTTCTCATCGGATTTCCCATCTTTAGATGTTTTAACCTTCGTATTGGAGTCGTGTGTCTTCCGTGTGTCTTCCGAAACTTTCGAAATACTTTTTGAGGCTTCTTCGGCTGTTTTTTCCGAACTTTTCTGCTCTACCGTTTGTTTTAGCACTTCTGCTTCATGCTTTTCTTCTATAACTTTAGAAGCTTCCCTTTCGGATCTAGTAACTTCCTTAGAAGCATCAGTCTTCATAGTTTGATCATTTTCAGCACTTTTTTCAGGACTGTGCTGCTTAGTCTTTCTTTTAGTCTCGCCAAGTTTCTCCTTTCCGAATTGGTCTATTGAAGTTTCAGTCTTTACATCATCCACCTTTATAGCTTGTGCCGGTGCGGTATCGGGACCATCGGATTTCTTAACATCAATCTTAGAACCTGTGAGTTCCTGACCCTCAGGATCATTGACAGCATCTAGTTTTTGAGCCACTTCTGTTACGGCTTTAGAAACAGCTGTCTCAGGCTCGGTAACTGCTGCATTCTTCTTGCTACTTAGTTTTGAAGTTTGTACATCGGAAGAATCAGTTTCTACTGGCCTGACATCTCGAATATCAGTCTTCTTCCCATCTTTGGTGGAGCCCTCTGGAATATCCTTTTCGTGAATTGTCTTCTGTGAATCTTCAACAATATTCTTTTTGGAAGCATCTGCCTTCTTAGATTCTTCTAGGGCTGGTTGGTCGGGCTTTTCGATAGTCTCTTGTGTTGCCACAGAGACCTCTGTCTTATTGGATTCCTCTGTAACCGTTTTGTCAGTTTTCTTAGCAGCTTCTTGAACTTCGACTTTCTCAGTTTTCGTAGAATCATCAGTAACTTTAGCTTCAGAGGTTGATTTCTTTTTTCTAGGACTGGGCTTCTTGGCGGTCTTTGATTTTGTTTTCTCAGTTTCCCCTTTCTTCACTTCTGTAATCTCAGGCTGGGGTTCTTGTGGTTTACCGTTTTCATTTGCAGTCTTCGTTGGGGTTTCCTGCACTTTGCCATCTTCCTTAGTTTCAGCTTCTGTGATCGTCTGTTCCGCCACTTGCCTCTCAGTATTTACCTCTGCCTTCTTTTGAGTAGCTGCTTGCTCTTCACTCTTATTTACGTCATCAGCCTTAATATCGGCAATGGATGCTCTCTCGGAAGTTTTCAATTGAACTTCATCAGCTCTCTTACCTCCAGTTATTTCAGGTTCTCTAGTCTCTTTTTCTGAGGACTTATCTCTTTGACTCAATTTTCTAGCCTTCTCATTTTCGTCCTTATCCTTCAACTCTTCTTGCTGTGTGGTGCTATCATCGACCTTTATGACTTCTTCAATGTCCTTCTTCTGCTCTGGTGTCTTGGGTACATTTTCCACTATTTTAGCATCTTCTGGCTTCACTTCAAGATACGATTCTTCCACTGTTCTAGCATCTTCAGCATTCACTTTAGACACGGCAGCATTTTGAGCGTCTTTGGTCTTTTCATCAACATTCACTACATTCTCAGTCGTCTTTTTCACTGAGCTAGCTTCATCGACATTTATGTCAGACACTGTGAGGACCTGAGCCTCTAAAAGCTTGAGAGCAGATTGATCTTGAGCATTTGCAGTCACAGCTTTAATCTCAACTGTCTCAGGTTCGGCAGCTGATTTTTCGGCAACTTTCTTTTTGGGACTTGATCTTGAAGTCTTTGGCTTTTTCTTGGTATCTTCAATTACTGTCTTTTCTATTTTGTCGGCCTTATCTTCGGAGACCTCAGCTTGTTGCTCTTGTACCAAAGAAGCATTTTTAACCTCAGTCTTTTTGGTAGTTTCTTCAACTTCACCAACTTCTACTGCATCAGTTTTGGGGACAACAACTTCCTCTGGTGGTATCTTAGATTCTGTAATAATTTTCGTTTCGCTCTTAGCCTTTGATGGCTGACCTTCTGTGAGTACCTTTACTGCCTCAGCAGGTTGATGTTCCTCAACCACTGATTTGTCTTTACTTTTATCGGCTTCTGAAGTCTTTCGCTTCTTGCCTTCTTCCGTGGATTCTGGTTTTGTAGATTCAGCGGTCTCTTGTTTTTGGACTTCCTTTTTATTTGCACCACTGTCGTCAGCTTCGGTTATTTCAGGCTTCGACTCAGTAGCATCTATTTGCTTGGCAACTTCTGGTTTTTGATGTTCCTCAGGCTGCTTCACATCGTCGACAGTTTCAGACTTAGAAGTATCTGCCTTCTTTTTCTTAGGACTAAGCTTAGAAGTAGTTGCCTTCTTGTTCTGGACATCGACTTCTTTTTGTTCGATTTTTTCGGCTTTTACCTCAGATGCTTCGGTTTGCTGAGGTCCTTCAACCAGTGTTTCTTTTAAAGACTTTGGTGCTATTTCTTCTTTAACAATTTCAATTTCAGTAGCCGCCTCAGTTTTCTGTTTTTTGGCTACCTCCCCTTCAGCTTGTTTGGTTTTAAGCTTAGTCGTCTGCGATTTCATTTCTTCGGCTTCTTCAAGATAAACCGTTTCCGACTTCTGATCATTCGCTTCAAGCCCTTGAACCTGAGTGGTTTCTTCTTCTGATGCGAGCTGCACATCCTCTGAAATCTCCTTCTTTGCTTCCTCATCTAATGCAACCTCCTCACCTGCTTTTAGACTAGCTATCAAGAGATTATAGATTTTCGAGATTGGACTGGAGATTTGGTGAACACATTCAGCCATGTCAACTTTACCAACCGATTGTGCAGCGTTCTCCACTTTGTCATGAATGTTGAGCATTATTTGCATGATATTTTGCACCTTTGGTAGAATCATCGCATCTATTTGCGGCTTAATATCATCGCAAGTGAAATACATGTCCATTAGTGAGGATTGAAGATTTACCATTTTACCTGAGGATTTGTCGAATTCTTTGTCCTGTCCTTTAGTCAAACTTTCCACAGCTGTTTGTAAATGGGAAAGAGGTTCTATAAGCGGCGCAAGCGTCTTCGTGGTTTTCTCTGTAGAGTTTTCCATGAGGGTGATCTTTAACCTCTCCATGACAGACAACGAATTCTTCATGAGCTCATTGGATACATATTTTCTCAAGGTTGGGCTTGCGTCTAAGAATTCTTTGAAGCTCAATTTGATTTCTTTCAATTTGTCTTCCTTTTCCTTTTGTGATAGCAGGCTGTCATCGTACGTGTGAATTATTTGCTCTCGTAGCTTCAGGTATGTTTTGGACGCGTTTTGAAGAAGGATTTTATCTTCGGAACCATTTTTAAGTTTTTCATTCACAGCTGAGAAGACGGCGATGGTATCCTCAAGCGATTGCTGAATGTTTATATCCGCAGATAAGTGTCGAACGTTCTTAATAACATTTTCGAGAAGATTGACATCGATTTTCGTAACCTCAAGCGACTGTGTAGGTTTGTCTTCTATTTTTTGTACATTCTCTGGAGTTTTTATCTCTTCTTCTTTTCTTACTGCATTTGGCGAATCTGCATCTGTCTTCTGTTCGACCTCAGCCACCTGTGCTGCTTCAGTCTTCCCTAACATAGTGGCTGGAACCTCCTGAGCTAGAGCTGGTTCTTCTAACTTCTTTTCAAGACTGGTCCTTGACTTCTTTCTCTTCAATTTTTTGCCATCGGTATCTTTTAGCTCTTCGGATTTAGCTGCATCGACTTTCTCCACCAACTGTTCAGTCTTCTGTTGCTGGTTAGTCGATATTAATTCTTCTTCTTCTTTCTTCTTTTCAGGACTGGCCTTAGATTTTCTTCGCTTCACTGTCTTTACTTCGTCGTTCTTCTTTTCTTCGGACTCAGCTTCTTCTGGTGTCTGTACAACCTCTATAGCTGCAATCTTTTCAGAAGGTTCCAGTGATATTTCTTGGTTTTTCGTTTTCTCCGGACTAACCTTTGATTTCTTTCTTTTCAACTTTTTAGGCTCCCCGTCAACCTCGCGTGCTTCATCTTTCTCATCCTTCATGCCAGCTTCTTTCGTACCTTGAGTAATTTCCTCCATAGTTGAGGGTTTTTCATCGGTTTTCGCTTCCTTGACATCTAATTTCTCTAACTGTTCAGTTGCAACCTCAGATAAATCTGCTTTGTGCAGATTAGCTGAGTCCAATTCAATTGATTTTGGCAGCTGTGCGGTTTCAAGAACTTCTTTGGCCTCTATTACGTCAGCTTCAGTTACAGACTTCTGAGCTAGTTGGGCCTCAAAATTGGGCTCCGATACTTCAGCTTTCTTCGAGATGTCTTCTAGTGATTCTTTTGTGATCGAATCAGTCTTAACTTCATAAACGTCCGCCTTTTGCTTATTAGGTACTGTCACGTCTTCAACTCTAGTTTTCTGATTATTTTCTACTACTTCTCCGACTTGTATTTTTTCTGCTTCAGTGATTGACTTCTCAGCAACGGACCACTCAGGGGTAACCTGCACAACCGTTGCTTGTTTTTCAGTAACCTCCACGGATTTCTTTTCAACTTTTTCTGCCTTCACTTCTGTAGTCTCTGCTTTCTGTGCTTCTTTGGACTCCACATCGGTTTCTTCAACCTTTTTGGCCGTATCGTCAACCTTCTTGAATTCCGCCTTTTCCGATTTCGTGGCTGATTTCTCTGCAACCAGGGTTTCCAGAGTAATATCAGAAATCTGAACTGTTGCCTTAGTATCTGCGACCAGCTCTTCCCTAATCCTTTCAGTTTTTACCTCAGAAGTATTGGCTTTCTGAAGCTCAGCTGATTTTACTTTCTCCACTTCGGGGATTAATGTCGCTTCTTTTACCCCCCCAGTTTCGACTATTATCAGTTCCGTGATGGACTTTTCAGCTGATAATTTTTCAACGCCAGCATCAACGATTTGCACTTTCTCTTCGTCGACCTTTAGCTCTTTCTTTTCAACAGCATCTTGCTTTACTTCAGAAACATCAGCATTCTGTACATCTGTTGGCTTTACTTTAAGCTCCTCTGACTTTTGAACTGGTGCAGTGGTCTCTTCTTGGACAATGGATTCTCTTCCAAGAACTGATTTCTCAGCCGTTTCCTTCTTCGGCGGGATCACTTCTACTTCCGTGGCCTTCTGGGCAACCTCATCGATCTTTCCTTGAACGATGACCGCTGCTTCAGTCACAGACTTTTCTGCAACCTGCTGACTCGGGGTTACATCGACGACTTCTTGCTGTTTTTTGGCTTTTTCGATAGCTTCCTCAACTTCAACATTAGAAATCTCTGCTGTTTTCGGTAATGTAATATCTTCTTTTTTAGGATCCGCAAGTTCTTTCTTTTCTAAAACTTCATCATTAACTTCATGTAAAGGCATATCAGCAGTTTTCGCTTCGAGTGACTCAATAACCTTTTCATCTGGCTTCTGAGCCATTTCTAACACTTCCTTCATTTCTACCCCTTGCACTGTCTCCGTCACCTCTGTATTTTCAACTTTAATCTCAGAACCACTAGGTCCAATGGTCTCTTGGGATGTCACTTGAGTAGCTTCTATTTGCTCCGAAGGCTTTGATTCTTCTAATGTCGACTTCTCGGCAACAATAGTGGTCTTAGCCACCTCCGATACCTCAACTTTTTGTTTGTTATCTTCAACTATATTTGCTTCGATATTTTGAGCATTGATTTCAGAAATATCCGCCTGCTTTACTTCCGAAGAAATAAGTTCTAATTCTTCGCTTTTTTTAGCATCATTTGAGACTTTAGCCACCTGCGCGATTAGGGGTTCCGTGAAGGATTTCTCTGCAGCCAGTTCTTCCGGAGTTATCTCGGAAAGAACAGACTTTTTCTCACTAGCTTCGAGCTCCTTTTCTTCGATTTGCTCAGTTTTAACTTCAGATACCTCTGCCGTTTTAGATTGAGACAGTTTCACCTCTCCTGTTTCAGAATTCAAAAGAGATTCTTCAACTTCCAATTTCTCTGCTTCTATCTTCGATGCATCTGTCTCTGTCGGCTTTTCAGAAACTGCCTTGGGCTCACCCACAGCTTCTTCTTTTGGTACTTTCGTGTCCTCCTCCACTACAGCGGCTTCAACCTTTTCAGGCTCTGAAGTCATATCAAGCTCTTTTTCAAACTCAATAACAGCCTCCTGTACTTCTTCAAATTTACCAGCCAATAACTTCAAAATTGTGTCCAAAGGTCCCGATAGCCTGCTTACATCGGTGGAAATTTCAGTCCTCGCGATAAACTTCTCAGAAACATCGATATGATCGTGAATCTTTAGAAGAATATCTTGTGTATGTAAAAGAGCTTCTTTAAGCTCTTGATTTTCTTGGCTTAAAGTCAGGTCATCGCATTTGAAAAACATGTCCATTAGGCAAGACTGTAGGGTCACCATTTTACTGGATGATTTTTCAAAGGAACCATCATCTGATTGTATCAAATTGTCCACAGAATCTCTTAGGTTGCACAACGGTCCCACTAAGGAGCTCCATTGATTTGACAACTTCTTTACTGATTGTTTAAAGAGAATATTTTTGAGCTCTTCAATGGAACTTATCGTGTTGCTCATGAGTTCATTCGAAATATGATTCCTTATGGCTGGACTGGATTCCAAGATATCCTTGAAGACTTCATTGGCTAATTTCAACATAGCCTCTTCGTCTTCATCGGACAACTTGCTTCCATCATAGGTATGAACCAAACATTTTGTTAGTTTAAAGAATGCCCTTCCGACTGACTTGATAAGATCTTCATCTTCGGAAGCACCTGCTGCAAGCTGGTCTCTGACCTCATTTAGTTCATTTACTGCATCAGCTACGATCTCTTTAGTTTCAATATCTGAAGCGAGATGCGTCACAGCTTCTATAGCTTTCCCTATTAAGGTCGAATCAAGCTCTGTAATTACTTCAATGACTGTTGTGAATTCCTGAGCTTTAGCGGTTAGTTCTTCTGGTTTCTTAACAACATCTTCTATAGCAATTACTTCCACATTTTCTTCTTCCGTTACTGAGTTTTCGGCCACCAGTTGTCCTATAGTCACTTCGGATAAATCTGCCTGCTTTTGGACATCTTCAACGGTCTTAACTTCTATCTTCTCAGCTATCACTTCTGAGATTTCGGACTTTTGGGCTTCTGCGGGCTGCACATCAACCTGTAAAGGTTTTTGAGCAGTTTCTGTCAACTTTCGCACTTCGACTTTTTCTGCTTCAGTGACGGACTTTTCAGCCACCAGTTGCTCTACAGTCACTTCGGATACATCTGCCTGCTTTTGAACATCTTCAGCGGTCTTAACTTCTATCTTCTCAGCTATCACTTCTGAGATTTCGGACTTTTGGGCTTCTGCGGGCTGCACATCAACCTGTAAAGGTTTTTGAGCAGTTTCTGCCAATTTTCCAACGCCGACTTTTTCTGCTTCAGTGACGGACTTTTCAGCCACCAGTTGTTCTCCAGTCACTTCGGATAAATCTGCTTGCTTTTGGACATCTTCAACGGTCTTAACTTCTATCTTCTCAGCTGTCACTTCTGAAATTTCGGACTTTTGGGCTTCTGCGGGCTGCACATCAACCTGTAAAGGTTTTTGAGCAGTTTCTGCCAATTTTCCAACCCCGACTTTTTCTGCTTCAGTGACGGACTTTTCAGCCACTAGTTGTTCTCCAGTCACTTCGGATAAATCTGCTTGCTTTTGGACATCTTCAACGGTCTTAACTTCTATCTTCTCAGCTGTCACTTCTGAAATTTCGGACTTTTGGGCTTCTGCGGGCTGCACATCAACCTGTAAAGGTTTTTGACCAGCTTCTGCCAATTTTCCAACCCCGACTTTTTCTGCTTCAGTGACGGACTTTTCAGCCACTAGTTGTTCTCCAGTCACTTCGGATAAATCTGCTTGCTTTTGGACATCCTCAACGGTCTTAACTTCTATCTTCTCAGCTGTCACTTCTGAAATTTCGGACTTTTGGGCTTCTGCGGGCTGCACATCAACCTGTAAAGGTTTTTGAGCAGTTTCTGCCAATTTTCCAACGCCGACTTTTTCTGCTTCAGTGACGGACTTTTCAGCCACCAGTTGTTCTCTAGTCACTTCGGATAAATCTGCCTGCTTTTGGACATCTTCAACGGTCTTAACTTCTATCTTCTCAGCTGTCACTTCTGAAATTTCGGACTTTTGGGCTTCTGCGGGCTGCACATCGACCTGTAAAGGTTTTTGAGCAGTTTCTGCCAATTTTCCAACCCCGACTTTTTCTGCTTCAGTGACGGACTTTTCAGCCACTAGTTGTTCTCCAGTCACTTCGGATAAATCTGCTTGCTTTTGGACATCTTCAACGGTATTAACTTCTATCTTCTCAGCTGTCACTTCTGAAATTTCGGACTTTTGGGCTTCTGCGGGCTGCACATCAACCTGTAAAGGTTTTTGAGCAGTTTCTGCCAATTTTCCAACCCCGACTTTTTCTGCTTCAGTGACGGACTTTTCAGCCACTAGTTGTTCTCCAGTCACTTCGGATAAATCTGCTTGCTTTTGGACATCCTCAACGGTCTTAACCTCTATCTTCTCAGCTGTCACTTCTGAAATTTCGGACTTTTGGGCTTCTGCAGGCTGCGCATCAACCTGTAAAGGTTTTTGAGCAGTTTCTGCCAATTTTCCAACCCCGACTTTTTCTGCTTCAGTGACGGACTTTTCAGCCACTAGTTGTTCTCCAGTCACTTCGGATAAATCTGCTTGCTTTAGGACATCTTCAACTGTCTTAACTTCTATCTTCTCAGCTGTCACTTCTGAAATTTCGGACTCTTGGGCTTCTGCGGGCTGCACATCAACCTGTAAAGGTTTTTGACCAGTTTCTGACAATTTTCCAACCCCGACTTTTTCTGCTTCAGTGACGGACTTTTCAGCCACTAGTTGTTCTCCAGTCACTTCGGATAAATCTGCCTGCTTTTGGACATCTTCAACGGTCTTAACTTCTATCTTCTCAGCTCTCACTTCTGAAATTTCGGACTTTTGGGCTTCTGCGGGCTGCACATCAACCTGTAAATGTTTTTGAGCAGTTTCTGCCAATTTTCCAACCCCGACTTTTTCTGCTTCAGTGACGGACTTTTCAGCCACTAGTTGTTCTCCAGTCACTTCGGATAAATCTGCTTGCTTTAGGACATCTTCAACTGTCTTAACTTCTATCTTCTCAGCTGTCACTTCTGAAATTTCGGACTTTTGGGCTTCTGCGGGCTGCACATCAACCTGTAAAGGTTTTTGACCAGTTTCTGCCAATTTTCCAACCCCGACTTTTTCTGCTTCAGTGACGGACTTTTCAGCCACCAGTTGTTCTACAGTCACTTCGGATACATCTGCTTGCTTTTGGACATCTTCAACGGTCTTAACTTCTATCTTCTCAGCTGTCACTTCTGAAATTTCGGACTTTTGGGCTTCTGCGTGCTGCACATCAACATGTAAAGGTTTTTGAGCAGTTTCTGCCAACTTTCCGACGTCGACTTTTTCTGCTTCAGTGACGGACTTTTCTGCAACCAGTTGTTCTACAGTAACTTCGGATAAATCTGCCTGCTTTTGGATATCTTCGACGGTCTTAACTTCTATCTTCTCAGCTGTCACTTCTGAAATTTCGGACTTTTGGGCTTCTGCCGGCTGCACATCGACCTGTAAAGGTTTTTGAGCAGTTTCTGCCAACTTTCCGACTTCGACTTTTTCTGCTTCAGTGACGGACTTTTCTGCAACCAGTTGCTCTAGAGTCACTTCGGATAAATCTGCTTGCTTTTGGACATCTACAACGGTTTTAGCTTCTATCTTCTCAGCTGTCACTTCTGAAACTTCGGACTTTTGGGCTTCTGCGGGCTGCACATCGACCTGTAAAGGTTTTTGAGCAGTTTCTGCCAACTTTCCGGCTTCGACTTTTTCTGCTTCTGTGACGGACTTTTCAGCCACCATTTGTTCTACATTCACTTCGGATAAATCTGCTTGCTTTTGGACATCTTCAACGGTCTTAACTTCTATCTTCTCAGCTGTCGCTTCTGAAATTTCCGACCTTTGGGCTTCTGCGGGCTGTACATCAACCTGTAAGGGTTTTTGAGTAGTTTCTGGCAATTTTCCGACGTCGACTTTTTCTGCTTCTGTGACAGACTTTTCTGCAACCAGTTGTTTTGAAGCCACTTCGGATAAATCTGCTTGTTTTTGGACATCTTCAACGGTCTTAACTTCTATCTTCTCAGCTGTCACCTCTGAAATTTCGGACTTTTGGGCTTCTTTGTCGTTCTCTTGTTTACCCTCAGTTACTTGAGACTTAATGGACTCCGACGACTCGGTATCTAGGACACCAATAGATTCCGAGGTCTCGGACACTTTTGCAAATTTAAGTTTTTCCAGCTTCGCAGTAGCTCTCTCATCGGCTGGCTTATCTGTAGGTAGTTTCGAAGCCTCTAGCTTTTCAACAGACTCCATTTCCTCACATTCTTCCTGAATCGCCTTGGCTTCTTCAACCTGCACTTTTTTCCCCAAATCTTCATCTAGTTGAAGAGTTTCTTTAAATTTCTTTATATTCCGGGCCATCGTCTCTCGAAGGACTTTCAGTGGTCCGTTGATTGCTTCCATCTCTTGCAAAACTTCTATAACACTTTCAACTCTAGAATCTTCAATTGCATCACAAATCTTCTCCAACGGATTCACACAAGATTTCTTAAACTCGCCAGGCAACCTCTTACCCAGTTCGATTACTTGATTTCTTAACTCCTGAAGATTTCCTTGTAGTGCCATGAAAGTGTTCGACGACTTGTCAAGAGAGGTTTCATTCTGGCTAACAATATCAGTTAAGGTCATGTCTAGCTTACGTGCAACGGTTAGGAGATTCCTGCAGATTTCTGCACCCGGCGCTGTCTCTAAGAGTGGAATAAGATTCGTAAGACCATCTTTGGGTGTTTGTACTATGTCTTGTGAGAAGGTTCTTCTTAATCCCGCATTGTTGTTCAGAATGGACACAAAGAGCTTATTGGCCTTAACCAATACTTCACTGGTATCTGATTTACTCCACTCATTCGGTTTGGTAAAAGCAAGTAGATCACGCATTTTGAAAAGTGGCAGGAAGAGGTTGTCTTCAATGTTCTCAAGGGTGCTGCTAGCAAGCACATTTTTCAAATCGCTGACCGTTATTTCCAAAGTACTTAGAATCTCCTTCGAAGCCTTATCGACCTTCGTGTTCTCGACTTCTATGATTCGCTCTAGAAGAAGTTGCACTGACTGCAAGTTCTCGAATAGGTCAGGTCCTAATTGGGACTTGACTTCGTCGAGGTCTAAAACGCTTTTGGCTTCGACCACTTCAGTTTGTTGAACTTCAAGTGTTACTGTTGCCTTTTCAGGGCTACCCTCCGAAATCTTGGCTTTCTTTTCAGGAACTTCCAGTTCCCCTTTTTCGATTTCCACACTCATTGTTGATACTTCGTCTACTTTCTCTTCTTCCACATCTGCCTTACGTTTATGAGCGACTTCCGGGCTTACCGAAAATACCTCTGGTGATTCTTTTATTGTGGCTTGTTGACTTTCGACCTCTCTGATTGCTAATTCCTCAATGGATTTCTGCAACTTTTCCAATGGTCCCGCTATAGACTGAATCTCTCTAACTTCATCTAATGTGAGTTCTGACAAATCCTCCTTGACTAGAATTTTATTTTCAATTCTTTCGATCTTCTCCTGTAATTCCTTGATGACAGGCTCGTTAACACTAAGAATATCACCACCAGTTGCCAGCTGATCCTGGATGGTCAGAAGGAGTTCTTGTGCATCTTTTACAGGCTTTAGCAGCTCAAAGAGCTGTTGTCCCTCAGCTTGTCTCAGAATTTCACCAAGCACCTCATTCATTCCTGTCAATGGAGCAACAATATTGTCAATCTCCTGAAAGACCTCAATGATCCTCAGCGGATCAGTAGCTTCAATAAAATCGAATACAGATACCAAAACACTCTGTCCAGTGAGAACGTAGTCCAGCAGTTCATTAGGAACGCTCTCACTGACCTCATTAAGCGCTCTGAAAGCATTCATAAGACGAGACTGAAGATTCACCATCTTTGCCGATGACTTTGATACTTCAATGTCCGGTCCTTGTCCTAACGTATTGATGTCATCAGCTAGGTCCTTCAGTGGAATCGCCAGTCGACTTATAAACTCCATGTGGGCGTCATGATTCTCCGCACACCGATCCGAGATTTCGACGGTTTCATAAATTTTGCTAACCACCTTCGCACCCATCTGCTTTGCCAATAGGATTTCCAGATCTGGCAATGCTTGCAGAATATCTTCAAAAGTCTTTTCGATGTCATCGAGCGACTCTTCATAGCCACCCTCATAGGTGTGAACTAGACACTCCTTGAGCTTGAAGAGAGTTCTGGCGATATTAGATTTGGCTAAAATCGAAGACTCACCCTCAGACTCTTTGCTAAGCTCTTCCTGCATCTGTTGCAAGCTGGTCTTTAGCTCCTTCATTATGATTTCAACTTCTTTTAGATCCTTAGACATTTTGAAGGTCGGTTTTTCGAGGCAGTTCTCAATCTGTTTAATACCATCCTCAACGCATGCCTTTATGTCAACTGGTTCCATGACTTTTGGTTCGGTTTCGATAGCTTTCAGTTTTTCACTTTCCACTTCTAATGAAGCAGCGTAGGTCTGCAGAGCCGAAACTTCTGCCTGCGTCGAAATATCTGCCAGGTTTTCGAATGCTTCGAAGTTAACCTGCTCTACATATTTCAAAAGTTGATAGATGGCGTTCGACTTCTCTTGAAGCACCTTAAATTCTGGACACGACTCGAAAGTAGAGTATGGAAACTGTTCTTGAATATTTACGATTGCCTCACGGAGGGTAAGCAATGGCTTGGCAAATGTTTCGAGTGTGCTCTGGGTAGGAACATCATCCACTTGAGACAAGTGAAATTGATCGTGAACTTCAAGGACCGCCTTCTGCAGCTGCTGAATTGGTGCCAGGATTTGCTTGCACGATTCGAGATGCTCCACTTCTATAAGACTTTGCAGAGTTTCCAGGGCTTGGTTCTCTTGCACAGCTACTATAAATGGTGTGATTCCTTCTAAAACATCACCGGAAGCCAATGAAACTCTAGGAGCTGTAAAGGTGTCTACATTTTCGAAATCCTGAGTGTGAAAGATAAGAAGGCATTCCCTAAGCTCTTGAAGGGGAGTTGCCAGGGTTTTGAGGTCGGTGATTGACTCACAACCAGATATGGACTTCAAGCCCTCCTGAGGTATACAATTTTGAACCTCTAAGACGCAAGACTCCAGGCTATACACTGCCTCGGCTAATGTTTTAATATCAGTCTTTTCCGAAACCGACGCTACTGGCTCACGAATGCTCGTCTCGCAGACTTCAGTAACAAATTTTTCTAGTTCCTTCAGTTTCGAAACAGTCGCCTTTAGTTCATCCATCGTCTTTGCCTTTAAAGATTTCACGTCACATTCCGTACAGTGAACCAGCACTGCTCCCAGACTCTCTTTCAACTCGTTTAAGAGAACTTCAGCTTTTCTTTTCTTGGTAGAGTCAAGCTCAAGATCCTCTATTTCCTCCATAGCTTGATACTCCTGGTTCAGTAGGGCCTGCTGTTGATCCTCAGATATTGATTCGGCGGCAGTCTTTAGAGCTGAAATGTCATCGAGTGTGGAGACATCCTCCAGCGGCTCAACTGCAACTTCTCGGATAAGCCCCTCCAAGCACTCTTTAAGCTCATTTAATGGCTTGGCGATCTTCAGAACTGCCTGTTGTTCGCTGAAGCTTTGGACCAGCTCTTCGAAGGCTACTTCCTGTCCCAACTTGGCAATGCAGTTTCTAAGTTCTTGGGCTGGTTGGGCCAAGGTTTTCAGCGCTGAAATGTCTTCCTGCGTTGATAGGGATTTCAGATTATCAATAACTTTCGGTGCAGTCACCACTTTCAGAGCCTCAGCTAAGGCATTCACAGGTTCAGCAATCTCCTGAAGAATCTTCATATTCACATCTGCATTGAACTCTTCGACGGTGTCAAAAGCGGCTTCGCTCTTAATAGTGGCAACACACTCCAGCATCTCCTTAAACGGTTTGATCATTTGTTTCAAGACCGATATGTTCCCCGCCGTCAGTGTTCTTACGTCTTCTAGTGCGACTTCATCTTGTAAGGTGGCCAAGCATTCATGAATCTCTTCGATCCTCTCAACCGTCTTAATGCCCTCTTCCTTGGCAATCTGCAGCGAGAGCGCTTCCCGCATGGATAAGAATGATTGATCCATTTCGGTCGCCTGCTTCTCGTCCAATTCGATCTCCTTTTGCAGCAACTTGAACTCATGCTCCTCGATGTCGATTTCTATAGATTTGATTATCTCCTTGATGTGCGTTAAACTCCTGATATTCAGCTCGTTCTGCTGTGGGTCAGATATTGAGAGGATGTCCACGGCGAGCTTTACCTTCTCTCGAAGCCCTCGAATTGGATCGATTAAATCGCTTAGTGATCCCGAGATGGACTTTTGCTCGGTCTGACGCAAGCAATAGTTCAACTCATCGATGGGGGTTTTCAGATTTTCCAGGACCGTCAGACGGTACTTGTTAAGACTGCAATCCAAGATATTACCTATTAGCCGGGACAGCTCATCCTTAACGCCAAATAAACCGGATTGAAGGTTTGGCGACAACATTGGCGACAGCCTCTCAATGTTAGTTTCAAAGTGCAGGACACCTTGGGCGATGGACTGCAGTAGCCTCTGCGTATCAGCAGAGTCTGGAACAAATTCCTCTTTCACTTGACCAGATTCAATTTCTTGACCCAGCTGAGCTAGACCATTTTGAATTTCTTGCAATGGTGGTACCATGGATTCAATGGCGCTAACCGTCATCATTCCAGGGTGAATGTTATCCGCAGACTGCTTCGAGATAATCTCCAAGCCTTTCTTCAGCTCAAAAAGCGGAGGAGTGACAATGTCTAGAATGGTCATGTTGATCTTCTGCTCTATGGTCTCATTTCCGGCTCCAGCGACGGCTCTCTGCTCGATTTTGTCCACCTCCAACTGTAGCTCCTCAATTGGACCCTGAAGGCTCGATAGAACCCCATCATGAATTCGAGAGTACAACTGCTCCTCGTTCTCCTCTAGAGATAATTCATTCTCAATGTTCTCCAAGGCCTGTTGAATTTTGATCACTGGTCGGCAGATTAATTTTAAGGAATCTGCTTCGGCGGGAAGTTTGGCCTCTGTAACCGCCTCGAAGGGTACCGTTTGTGGCATTGTTTGAAGCTTCGCTACTGATTCCGAAACATGCTGAGCCGTTTCAATGTCTTGGGCTTCTTGCAGAAGAGCCTGCGACTTTATGGTGTCTTGGGTTATCTGGATGCCTTGTTGAATATCTTCAGCGGTTATTTCTGCCTGCATCTTGATATGCTCGGATTCGAAGTTCTTGGCGATGGTCTTGACCTCTTCAAAAGTCTTAGCAAACTGCTCACCTACACTATCGATTATGCAAACGCTGGTCCTTTGAATCAGAGTCACCCCAGCCTCATCCATACTCACACATTTCTCAATGACTTGAAGTCCTGTATGCAGGGCCTTTATATCGGCTTCCATCGATTCAAACAACGCTTCGATTGGAATCTCTCCAGAGTAAACTTTTAACTTGCCCTGGATTTGCTTAACAGGGTCAAGGACATTTCGGATGATTCCGATACTTTGATCAGCTGAAGTTGGAGACATCATCATGGCCGACTGGGATACCACCTCATTCTCGACCACAACCAAGTGAGTCTCAATGGTCTTCAACAATTTGGCCAGCGGTACCAGTGCTCTTAGATTCGACTGAATTTCTGCTTCATCAGTAACCGCCTTTGAAGTTTTCATGAACATAAGACCATCTCCTGCGGCTCCTGATATATCCTGTAAGTTAGCTTCAGCATCGGGGGTTTTCGAGGAATCACTCTCCGGGCTTTTCTTGCCTTTCTTTCGTTTTGGTGGTTGCACTCCTTCATCTGGTGGAGGGTCCTCCATGTCTAGTGATTCTATCTTCGATGATGTCAACTGTGCGCTGGCGCTTGCAAATGTTTGCAGTTCAGAGGTGTCTTCATCGCCCTGACTCTCGGAGGCCTTCGAGAAGGACAAACTGAAGTACTCCTCCACTTCTGTGCCACGTGACTTTTTCCTCTTCCTCACTGGTGCGGTCATAGCTAGTTCCTCTTCCATTTTCTCCATATTCTTCGCGGCAAAATCTTCGGTTTCCTTATCAAATGTTGATCCATCGTTACCAGTGGAGCCGTGAATAGTAACTTCACAGATCGAGATGTCATCCATGCCAGCCTCAGTACGCATGTCTTCTTCGTGCGAGAAATACTCGGGATCGATATCAATGACAACGGCCTCCATTAGCAGATTTCCTGACTGCGAAGTCTCCTTTATGAATCTCAGTGGTGGCAGTTCCACGATGTTATGTTCGGTTACATGTTCCGAGATTTGATCAGCGTACATCTCCACAATCTTAAGCGCCTCTTCCTCCGTTAAATCAGGCGTTTCATACAGTGAGACAGAGACCTCCTTGCCATCGAATGAGAATGAAATGTCACCCTTCTCATCGATAGTGATATCTCCTATGGCGCTTTCGTACATCTGAGATGTTCGCTCCTCCTGTATTGTGGACAAAGAGAAATTTCTTTGGAGTTCATTTACCGGCGGCTCGGGCTTCTGGTTCTTATAGGCATCTTCAAAGCCAAGTAAAGAAGCCGAACTAGCCACCACCCCCATGCAGTTACGAGCCTCGCAAGTGTAGGTTCCCAGGCAGCAGGTACCATCTTCTCCGGATATAATCCGATGAATATCTCCCGGTTTCAACTCAATTCCGTCCTTGTACCACTTCAAAACCGGTTGTGGTACTCCAATTACTTTACACTCTAAGTTTACGGCACCCTCTTCTGTAAGGACCGCCCGTAGACATTCCAAAAACCTCGGTTTCTTATAATGCCGTGGGATTTGAAGTTTCAGAAAGCATGATGTCACACTGGTTCCGAAATCATTCACTGCGACGCACTTCCATTCGGCCTGGTCCACAAACTCTACACATTTGACGTCCAAATGATATGTCTCTGCCTCTCCTGTATAGTGATTGTATCGTTCATTCGATTCAATTGGTAGTTCATCTCGGAACCATGATAGCACAGGATCTGGGATGGCCTTCACTGTAACCGTGAACCGGAAGGGTTCATTGATCTTGGCATCTTGGGTCTTTAGGCCAGAAACAAACTTTGGTGGCTGATTCTGTTTAGTGAACAGTATTCGTTCCTCGTCGTTCAGCTGATTTTCTATGTCCTCAATGGTTAGAACGGCGACACTGCTACTCTCACCCATGCAGTTCTTCGCAATGCAACAATAGGTACCGAGAGAGTTTGTTCCTGTCAACTGGTATACATCACCAGGTTTCAGCTCCTGACCATCCTTGAACCACTTTAAAGTTGGTGTTGGGAAACCAACAACTTTGCATTCAAATGACACGAGACCTTCGTCAGTAAGCACAGCCTTGAGACTCTCCATGAAGCGAGGTTTTCTAAAGTTTTTGGGAACTGGAAATAGACAGATTTTAAAAATTACATCCAACGCAAAAGGTGATTGGGCTTACTATCCATTGTGACGGAACATGATGAGATGCCAACGCATCCTTCTTGGCTGGTAACCACACATTTCCATTCACCTTCATCACAGCTTTCGGATGGCTTAACTTCGATCATATAAACTCCAAGTCCATCCTCGATGAGTTTGTATTTATCGTTGGCTTCAACGCGTCCTTCCTTATTGTACCAGGCCACGGTTTTTGGCCATGGAGGAACGACCACTATAAAAGATTAACAGTGTATAAGTGATGTTTTAATGGGTTACAGAGTAGAATTGTTAATGTCAGATTATGCACAAAATTGGTAGTTGTAGGTTTGGTATCGCATTCCCCTCAGATCTTTCGTTCGAATTCCGTCAATATACGAGTACATAATTCGATAGAGGAACTATCGATAACGCAGGTAACAAATCGTTTTTATAATTTAAGAGTGCGTCATTTAAAATCTTCGAAAACGCAATTGTTGAAAGATTGCAAAACTTCCTCATCCGACTCTTTCGCACATGTCAAAAAGCTCAAATTTAATGTGTTAGCTATGAGATCTTTTCGAATGTGTTAGAAAAAAAAAATTCACTAATGAGCATGCCGCTCAAAGCACAAAGATCTTTCGAGAGAAAACACAATTCGCGCAAATTAATCGAAGAGTACCAATTTCGATTTCTCAGAAAAAAAAAAAAACCAAAAGAGAATGAGTGAGTATAAAATCTACCCAAAGACACATCACGATCACGACCTATCCCACGTCAACACTTTCGCATTCGCATCTGAAGTTCAAGATTTCACAAACAAAAAAATTTGTACGACGCGATTAAAATATTTTGGCAGTTGCTCAAGAAATCCGTTTTTCACTCACCTTGACAGCCGAGAATTATAGTGTCACCAATGCGTACCGATGCTCCACGCAATTCGTTCGTAAATATCGGGGGCGGTGCGTTGTTTTGGACGCTACAATAAAAAATAATTTGTCATCTAGATACACTTATTTACGTAGACATTTATTGGGCACTTACCTATCCGCGGGCTTAAGAGATCCCTCGCGACTTCCTCTGCCGGCAACATGAACTTTCGAGCTAGAATACGATTTGCCCATGCAATTGACTGCCTCACAGGTATATGTCCCTAACGATGTGGGATCATCTGGATTGGCAGTGAGTGCGAAAACATCGCCAGCCTTAATTTCTTTAGAGTCTTTGAACCACCTCAAAACCGGTGTTGGAACACCGACAACCTTGCACTCTAATGAAACCGTTCCCTGATCGGTGAGCACCGCTCGTAGCGCCTCGATGAATTCCGGTGGCTTATACGCCTTTGGAACGAGCACATTTAGGTGTGCAATGCAGGAATTTCGACCCCCTAAATTCTCTGCCATAACCATCCATTGGCCACCGTCCTCCAGAATCACCGGGGTGATTTCGATGCAATAGAACGATCCCTCGTTTATTTGCTTGATTCGATCGTTTTCACAGATTCGACGATCATTTCGATACCAAGTGATCTGGAATTTTTTACATTTTTTTGTTTTTCAAAAACTAACCTAAGGAAGGGAGTAAGATATGGCAGCACTTTTCATCACTTACCTTGACATCAGTTGAGCTGCGAATCTCGACTAGTAGCCTTGTCCGTGTGCCAACTTTGACGGACAGATCGCCTAAGCGACGTAAAAATATCGGCGGATCATCGCCGGTCGATCTGTCTTCGATAAGCAGCTCGACATCTTTTCGTATGACATTACCGCCCTTAGTGCGAGCGTAGAGCGTATAGTGACCAGCGTCTTCACGCTGTACATGTTCCACTGCCAACTGAACAGCGTTGCTGGTCTGCGTTATGCGGAAACGATCGGAGTTCTCAATTGGCAATTCACCACGGCTCCTGTAATGAGAAAATAAGAGAAGCGTTTTGTGAACAAGTTAAAATCTCTCAGCTTCGGAGGGGAAATAGCGTTTAGTTTTGGCCATCAGCCAGTGTGGCGAAGCGCGAAGTATGTTTGACTAAGAGAAAAATTCCTTTCACCGGATATACATAAGTACTGAAACTGTCTGGGAGGCTGTATTGTCTTAGTCTTATTTAAATTTAGGTTCTTGTTAATAATTTCATGTCTACTCATTACCGAATCAATATATCGATATATCTTTCCTGTGTTTATACTCATGTCGTAATGGGCTTTTAGCGGTCATCTACACACATTCATGTGAGTATTCGATGTGTTCCATGTTCAAGTGATTTTCGAATTTATTTAGACGACAGCAACGATGGATATGTTGCAATTACTGTTTTGAAATTAATATAAACTGTGATACATGTGTATAGGAGTATATTTATTAGGAGTGATTTTGATTTAAGTTCTATACTGCCCCTATTTTCGTAAAGGCCCTAGCTAACATTTTTACACTTTCGAGATATAGAGGAGAATGGTAAATTGACTTTCGCAACCTGAAGATAAAACATGAATGAATGTATGCTTTATTTTTTAAGTAATTACAAAAGAACAATTGTTAGGTATCTGTAAAAAGTGGTAAATAGGGCTTTTAAGCGTTTGAAAATATATTTAAAAAAAACCCTATGTACAACAATTCCTAATGGTTTTGAAGCTATATATATTCTATAGCTGATAACGCCAATGACCAAATCAAATTTTGTAGATAGGGCCTTTACGAAAATAGGGGCAGTATAAGTGAAAGCGGCCTTGTATGTTTCAATAAGAGTTTATGGAAACTTAAATGTTTCCATGTGATGCACCACTTTGTTAAGGTTTCGGTTCGTAACTTTTGTTATTATTATATGGACTATCCCAACGATGGTGTTTCCAGTTTCAGCCACCATTTTAATTCAATGAGTTTTAACACCTTCACGACTGTCAAAAATTCAATACAAAATGATGTCTTTCACTGGAAAACATTTCTGTTCCTTGAGCTAAAAATTGTTACGAGTTCTTACGAATTCTAGAAGTAAGTAAAAGAGAGAGGCAAAGAGTGTAAAAATTTCCCTTCACTGAAAAATCTTGCTAATTCTTATTCAACAAATTTCTGCCAGCAAAAAGTGAACTATCTGTCAAACTCAGCTGTTTTATTTGTTTTGAATTACAGTAGACGCTCGATATAGTGAACTAATAAAAACCAGGCCTGTTCACTGGAGCGAGATTGTTCATTGTAACGAGCGCGGACTACTTGAAGCAAATTTTATCAAAATGTGTATGTTTTTACGTACAAATCATCGAAAATAGAATATAATTCCAAATTTTCTTTGCGATTACTAAAAAACAAGCCAATATTTATAAGAAAGAATATATATAAAAAACATAATACATTCCATGTACTTAAAAAACACAAATACAACAAACTTAAGCTGCGCTTAAGTGACATGGTGACAAAAAATATCGTTCACAAAATAGCAAAATAAGCAACACGCACTTTGTTTTTGCACTACAAACAACCACAAACTGTGAAACAAACAAATATAGCCTGTATAGCCTGTATAAAATATTGTGTGTTTAGGTTTAGAGCTTTCACCATACTGTATTGGTTCTGGGATATCATCAAGAGTGGACTCTCCTGTAAAATCCAAAATCCTACAACACTACTTTGTTTCCTTTTGCTTCACATGTTTATGACATTTCGTTGATTGCTACTTTTGTCGTTCAACCCGTTCCGTAATTAAGCCCCTGTCTGAGAAAATTGTAACCCCACTCCATGAAATTTAATAGTTTTGGGAGCAGAAAGTAAAGAAACAGTTATACTTAATGAACAGACTAGGTCTGTTCCAATACATTCTGCACCAAAACTCACAGATTCTGAAATGTCGAGGAATGAGGGTAAACATTTCTCAGAGTGAGATAAAAATGTGAAAAAGTACAGGAAGGCATTGAAAATATATGACGTTTGGCAGATATGGCAGTTTTCATAAAGCTGCCCAAAGAAATTTCTTGGGCTGAAGTTAGCAGGATGGGGAAATTTCTGACTCTCTTGTTAGCGCTCTCTTCTGCGAAAAACTACGAAAAATCTTCGTACTGGAACAGGATTTTACTGATTTGCGTAGTTTTTTGCAGTTTTTTGGACAGGTACGGAAACAGACCTACTATGTCCAATGGATTGGACTATATTGGTGTACAACTATACATAGTTCTTAAACCTTATACCCGTTTCCATAACTATATTTAAGTCTTTGGAACTTGTAAAATAAAATGTTCCTGGGCACTTTTAGCATTCATCTACTTAAACACATGGGCGCAAATTCATAGTCAACCCATGAATAGTGCCTATAGCCGACTATAGTTACAGCCGGCTATAAATAAAAAGCCGGCTATAACTTTTCGTTATTCATAAGCACATTTTTGCCTGTGTATTAGTTAGTATCGACTTTGGTATGTTTTTGTAAAGTGATTTGAACGAACAAACCCAAACGTCAAAATATTATATGAGAAATTTAAAGCCGACTCTAATTATTTAAAATGACGTTTGGGTCATTTTAAATTTCGAGCCGGCTATAAGTGACTATGAAAAGCAAAAAGTATATTTTAGGTTATGTAGGTGAATAAATTCTTTTATCGTCGGCTCTATCTGACTATGAATTTACGCCATGGTATATACTACCTAATTAAAGTTGTGACTAAATCAACTAAATATTGTATGTATGTATGTATGTTATTCTGACAAGTTCAGTTTAAAGTTCTTTGACCCAATTAATTAACAAATTATCGCCAAAGTTCTAGTTTAAATTTATCGTTCACAATTCCATTATCAATGTGAACGGATTCATCCACGACCAACGACGCGACGACGGAGAATTTGTATCTATTAGCCTAAAAATAGCTTGTGACACAGTGAAACAGTGAACGGTACCGATCACTTTAATACTACAATCGATAGGTACGCAAATGATTGCCAAGTATATCGAAAGTGCTGTCGGAATTTCACGTATGTAAAAGGCAAATTGTACATGTACCTATATTGTAGGCGACTTCCTCTTTATTTTTTTTTAAGCATAAGTTGACGGAAGAGTGGGTGACCCAAAACTGAAATACAATGCAAAAGTGTATTTGGAATCGATTTGTTGGCGGTCTTCCTGTATTGAACGAAAAAACCACAACATACAATTTTATTGTGACAGAAAAATCATTAACAAGGCCTTGACGGTAAAACACGATCAACACGATCATTCAGATTTTGGGCGCTAGACTATTAGAAATTTTTGGCATAATTCGAATTGACAATTTATTGCATTCTATATCTGAATGGTACGATCTGAGGCATTTCGGTATTTGAATGAATCGGACTATATGCTAGATTCTAGCCTTAGAAAACTTCCACGAAAACGTCCATATGTCGATCTTTAGAATGTTTTAATTCTATTTTTATAGAAGCTAATATCCTCTTTGATTCTGTAGCCCTGCGAAAAGCAACGTTTAGTTTAGTTGCGGCAAACAAGACTTCCCACGAGAATGGGACATTGAAGACTTAGCAAAGAGGGCATAATAGTAAATATTATCAACAGACATATAAAAATGAATAGCAAAAGGAGAGAGAGCATTTTTAAAGTCAAACTGAGTCCCCTTATTGTATGCAGTACTGAACCGATTGGATAGCGTCATCTAGGACAGAATCGACGTATTGGTATCCAAAAAGGTTTGTGTATCTGCTGTAGTTGCGCAAGTTCCGTAGTAGCGAATTCATTCTATGATCCACTTACGATCCAGAATATTCCACAGTGGAGAGTTCCAAGTCTGTAAGGTTCTCGCCTAGAATATTCAACAGCAATTGGTTGAGTATAAATAGAACGCCCCAACAGGAGGCGGAGGGAGTCACGAGTTGAATTTTGAAGTGATACGTGCGAATAGTGATTGAAAAGTGGGAACAGGAACAGGAAGAGAACACCAGGCAAGAACATTACTATATAAACAGTCGAGAGCCGTAAAATAACCATTTTATTTTAATTAATTCAAAAATTGCAATCAAAAACCAGAACCCTTCTTAAATTTAGCAGAAAACATAGCACTTAGGGGGTTAGAACACTCCAGAATTTTGGAAAAGTCGATTTCTATTTTTAAATTGTCCCCTAGGACCTCAAAAATTATGTCCCAAAAGATTATGGTCGGGAAAAATCTCTAAGTACTCGTTGCAGGCATCGCAGATTAAATTTGTTGCAAAATTATTCATGACTTTCTACTACTCCAAACTTCAAAAGCGTTTATCTCAAAGCTGCATTTTTTTTAAGTTGGCCGGAAGCATAACTCAGACAATTTTCAACCGATTTACTTGAAATATTGAATATATCTTGAAAAATGCATTGTCTGTGGAAGTACGTAGGATTTTTTTTTTATTGCATAGTTCATTTGTTATTACTTTTCACTTTGGAAGTGCGCCATTTGGCCAAAAATTAATGCATACCTACATATATCGAAAAAAAACCTACGTACTTCTATAGCAGTTATTATATAAAATCAAAAAAAAAAAGTTGGCTTATTATAATTCAAAAATTGTCCGGCCGTGGACCCTAAAAAACCGGAGACGTCATCGAAAATCGCTGCACAGCCGCCATTTTGAAACTAATCGCTTAATAAGCCTATTTTTTCGGCCCCTAGAGTGGCAGAACCCCTTAAGCGATTGAATTGGAAAAACAGATCGGAAACTTAAAGTTGGAAAGACTTAGCTGCAATCCATATCATGAAAGATAATTCCAGGTACGTTGGACGATGTCGGAGTTTGAAAGATGAATACCTAGGACCGATAAGAAACTTGTTGAAAGGAAAATAAATTTTGTGAGATACTCGTAGTTCTAACTGAAAACAATTCCATCGATTAGTTGTTAATTTCAAAATATGCATTCAGTTCGTTCTCCTTAACAGCTATCATCAGAAAGTTCTCTGTTTAGTCACACCACACTCGCAGTTAGTCAGAAATGTCTAAAATATAAAAACAAAAACCAAATGTAGATGGCGCCGCCGAATCCAAATCCATTATTTCAGTCAAATTTGCTAAGAGCTAATTCATGACACCAATAAGATCACCCAGCTAAAGTAAATCTTACAAGTAGAAAAAAAAAACTGTCAATATTTCGTCGAATTTACCTGCCTAAATACTTATATGACATCTGCCGACATATCTACGGCAAAGACAAAAACACATTTATTTTATTATTTTTAAAAATTCACTGGCACACACAACGTACATACAAATGTCTACCCAATCAATCACACACACTACCCTTGGACTAGTCCCGTCAAAAATTCCTCAAAATGAGATCACTTCTTAGCAAGACTTGGGAAAGATCCCACACCTAAACCTACACTAAAATCTGAATCATTTTTCTCCGGATGCTTTGGATTTGTTGATAATACATTTTTTTGCCAAAAAAACAATTCAAACAAACATCCGTAAATATTTAAACAATAAACACACAATTTATACACACGGTACAGGAGTATCCTACCTCCTTCTGTAGACTGACGAAGCCGTTGAAGACAACGTTCCATTGAAATGCTTGTGTTCGTTGCATTTGCAACATTTCGAGCAACCGTTGCCCATATTTTCGGCCCACTAAATTTTTTACGTAACTTTCACAAATTTCAACACTGCAGAACTTTTCATTGATTTCTAGCTTCGCATAGCAATTGGATTTAATTGATTTACATTATTTCGCAATTATAACTGCACGCGCATTCTAATAAATTGTGCGAAAAAAAAACTGGGTAAAATTTCAAGATTTTCGGTTTCTGAAACGCTTACACTCCCGCACATTTAAGTTAAAAAATTAAAACAAACAAAAAAATATCTACCCGAATGACAACCGCATACATAAATAATTATTTCGTTATTTTTATCTATTATCCCACTTGGATGAGCACAAACGAATCTTGGAGTAGCGAATTCTATTTTAGGATTTCTATCTTGCAGATGTTAAACGTATTTTATTTCCAAAAAAAAAAAATAAAATAAAATAAAAACAACAAACTCCGACACTGGCTACATTAAATTATGTAATTGCCTTTTTAGACCAGTAAAAGGGGTTACACTTAAGGCACAATGAAAATCGAAACAAGCTAACAAAATTTGCTCAAATTTGTATTTATTCATCTAATTTCATAAAAGATTTTCTAAATTTAGATGTAGCGGGAACACAAAGCACACAAGCCTGCCAATATACGCGCGTAATGGTTACAAACGGCGGTATTGTCGTTTTAGACCTTTCACGCAAATTACGAACGGTAATTACAAAATATTATATTTTAAAAGAACAACAAATACATATGTATGCAGATGGGGTCTCAGAACGGGAAAACGAATTTAATTTAAATTTCTAACACTCGCGCCGACCGTCAAAGTTGGACTGGCGGGCGGATGTTGAAAATTTGAAAAAATCGTATTTCGAAAATGAATTTTTTCGAAATAATTATCCCTCGACAAAAATTTAGTGGTAGGGGTGTTTTTAGAATTTCATTAAACTTTTAGTGGGTCAGTGGGAAATTCGTCCCATATGCAGGTCTGTTGGTGTGTATGTTTCTATTTCGAAATCTAAGAGAAACGGTTCTCTTTAATGTTCGAAACAGATGTTTACAGTTTTTGAGTTTTCTTTGATCACTTTCACTACGTATGTTATGCTCTCTGTTTTTCTCTCTACTACACTCACCATTCGAATTTTAGTGGAAGAATCTCCGGATCATCGGGACAATCAATCTTAACAAAGAATGTTGCCCGCTCGTTGGGGATGCATCTGACCAGGGAGCTGGAGTTTTCACTAAATGTTATTTGTGGTGATGATGAAGGCGGCGTTGACGCTGTTTCTGCTGTAGGTGCAGCATTTCCAGTCGATGCATTTTCAGATTCTAGAAATAGAAAAAGAAAGTATAAAAGAAGGAATTAGAAAGTATGCGGAAGTGTTGGACGGTATCCATTTTTGTAAAAATAAGTTTGCCCCAAGGGAACAGGGATTAGGGATTTGGCCTAGATATTACGAATGCTGAACATAATTCATTGATGAATTTTACCAACTGGCAGGCACTTTTTCGGCATGAGGCGTTGGTTGTACAAATGGCATTGGATTATTTAAACGGAGAGTTTCAAATGACAAAAAATCAAACTCAGCCTGAAGAATATTACCTGACCCTAGCAATATAAACTGAAATCAAGTTCCAAGTTGCAGAGTACAGTATACTAATCGTCACGCACAGCATCGTAGATCCACAAGACAAGTTGTTTACTGATTTGGTTTTTTTATGTTTCTTTATTTTTTTAAGACGATTGTACTTAGGTTAAGAATAATAATAATGATATATTGAATGACACGTGCCTTACGCCGGAAGCGGTGTGATACAGCGGTGGGTACATCCTCAGGAGGGGAAGTTACCAACTCCTTTTGCTCTGCCCCCGCTGAAAAGCAATCGATGAACGAGAAGAAAACAGAAAACACGGTAAAGCAATACAAACATTTCGGGTCAACCCTTTTTTAACTTTTTCAAGTAACTACCAATACACTCAGCCGTGGAAATGTGTAACAACCGTTCGAAGATCTGTAGCAATACAAAATCCGACGAGCTAGTTACTGGCGGGAGCCAGCATGCCTCCAGCTACAGATATTCGGACACGCTTTTCTCTTTGCTGTCCGGACGGGCCTGAGGAGTCCTGTGTTCTTGGGTTCTAAGGGTAGGGTAGGAGGGGGAAGGCTGCAAAAAACTTGCGGGTGTAACAACTGCACGCGGGTACAGCAATTACGACTCTTCGCGACAATCGCCTGGTTCAGGACTTCTCTTTCTCTTTCCGTTCCAGGTGATTCTGGAACAGAGCCCGCAGTCCTTTTAATTCCGTTACAGGTGGCGCCCAACGTGGGGCCCGAACCCGTTACCGATAGCCGCGAGTTATTTTCTAATTCCGGTACAACCATTATGTTAGGGGGTGGCAGCTGGTCCTCATTCGTATGTAGACCAGTATTGATCCATAGTCCATAGACCATTACTTGATTGAAACAAATTGACCGAATGAAAAATATAGATCCATCATTGAAAGGTTTTAAATCGCAGCTTTCTGTTTTCCAGACTAATAATTCTAGGATATCTTTCTGAAAGCAAAGTTCCTATGTCTTAAATTTATTAACAGCCAGCATATAATTCACTTATTTGAAGTATTGGATGGAAAGCAAGCTTTGTGTCTTCTTCTTTCCTTAGGTGGCACTATAGTTCGGGGTCTGCTTCTCACAACCATTTGTGTGTGTTATTATTTTTGCACGAATAGAAGGGACCTACAGTTTTTTGTCAACCCCGAACGGCGAGTTAAGAAGCTCCTCGTGACAAATGATACTCTTTGAATGCTTGTCACTTGTCAGATATTCGAAAGAGGTGGCTCTGTGAATTGTGCTGGAATTGAACTCGGGCGTAGTAATCCAACGCACTAACCAATGCATCACGGTGCTTTATGTCGTTAAATAATATTTGTAAATCAGACTGGTTTGGATCCTTTTTGGATTCAAATTGATAATCCAGCGAATTGTCCTTTCATTCAAGCATCATGCTGATGCTAGTTTAGGTACCCGATTCAAGTCCCACTGTCGCAGCTGCAAGAATTAAATTTCTCTGTGAATTCTGTAACCTCATACGATTCCTCAAATCCCCGAGATAAACTTGAGCAGTTCATTCTCAAAATACACTTCAACCACCAAATTAAGCTGTGGCAACAAACGGGCGCACATGCGGTAATTGTAACTGGCAGGTACATATGTACATATCTTACCTACCTCTCATTCAATTGAACTAAGACTATTGCCAAAACTGCTCACATTTTACATAATGTATGTATGTGTATGTACACTCGTACTCTTGCATATACAGGGTGTCCCAGTTAAGAGGTATAATCCCTTAAGCGGAGATTCCTGAAGTTCCGGTGAACAAAATATCGTATGACAGGGGGATGTCTATTTGCACCCCCTCCATGTTATAGCCCGTAGAAGTGGGACACCTCTGATTTGGTTGTATTACAACTGTAAATGATATAACTTCTGAACAAAAAAATGGCTTGTACTATACGTACCTACGTGAAAAGGTTGTATTACATAATTTTTTGGAAAATTAGTCAGCTAAAAGACTAATAAAAAAAAAGTTTTGAGAAAAATTGCGTTAAGAACAACATGGGAGGAACGAATTTTAATACTTTTAAATTTAAGGTGAAATCACTTTTTTCTATATATGTAGTTCTATAAATAGTTCAGAAGTTATACCATTTAACCCGATTTTTTGTTCGCCTGAACTTCAGGAATCTCCACTTAAAGGATTATGCCTCTCAACTGGGACACCCTGTATATTATTGTAATATGTGCCTATATTAGGTCTGATTGGTAACTCACGAATTCGTACGAATGCGTAATTTCTTACGAATTTCCTGTCTGGTGAGAGCCAAAATGAGAGAGTAAAATAAATTTACGAATTCTTACATAGTCTTTTTCTTTGGGTAAGGTTGAACAATGCTGTCAAACCTCATTTTAGTGGAAAACCAAAACAAATTTGCACTGGATGAGAGGATTTTCTCCCACTTTTCAAATTATTTATTATTTGACAGCGACACTAAGCCTTTCACAGAAAAGATACCAAACAGACCTATTCACTCATATTTGAATTCCGCATTATCTAAGGAAGTCCTGTCTTTTACTCACTTTCGCATCCATTTAAATTAAGTAAATCCTATAAAAAAACTGCCACATGACATACCCTAATACACTTCATTCATTCAGTTATAATATTTTATTTAGTAACATAACAGATAACTGCTTCAATGACTAATCCAATCCTATCGTAAATAATTTTAAATAATATTCATTTACATATTTTACCATATGTTGGATTACATAAAATGTTCAGAGAATTAATATAATTTAGTTTCACATAAAAGCCAATTTCAGTCTCGAATGGTTTATAAATAGATGGCGCGGTGCAACAAATGAATTGCACTCACTTACATATGCAAAGGTATACATTATACTATAGGTGCTCGTCCACGTTCAATTAATTTAATGATTGATTATATTGGCGAAGACATTTAAAATGTGTTTTTGTTTTTTCTTTTTCACCGTTAGCTTGTGAAAAATCAGATCATGTTAGAAGCGCCGCGCCGTGAGACTGCTCTTTTTTTTTTAATTCATTTCTTTCCGTGGACATTGTGCAAATGTTTTTTTTTTTACAGTCCTTTACTTGAGTGAAAATTGCCCATGGCATTGGATATACATATATGAGTAAATAGGATATGCATGTTTGGATAAGTTATCTACCTTAGGCTAGCTATACTTGACTCTATTTATGTACAAATAAGATATTATAAAGGGAAATACAATTCAGAACTATCTAGACTAGAACTGATTAGAAAACGAGCAACAGTTTTCGATATTCGCACTACTGATAACATGACAAAACAAAACACACAATACGCTACTAGATGGCGATCATGTTACTAGAAAGTTTAAGGTGAAGGCAATATTTTCAATATTAAGGCTGACATCACACTTAATATCTTAAATAACGGTCATAAATCAATTGCTCTCACATGTATGTACATATATTATTTATTATTTTTATTGCAATTTATTATGAGTTTTCTTTGCCGAAGCCCTTTGATGCTCTGGCTATCCAGCTAACTCATAATTTTAATTATTATCTTAGCTTTTAAATAATAATAATAATCATGAGTTTTCTAAGGTTCCAATCTGGTAAAGCAAAAATTAGAGTTTTACGCCACCCAGAGCTTAGTTAGTTAGGGGCAAAATCAGAATACCATGGATCGCATAATTGCTTGAGTGCTGGGGCTGGGAATCCCATCTATTGACTAAACAACATACAACCCAACCCCAACCTATTAGCCAATCCATACCCATCATGAATATACACAGTGTTTACGTCCTACGTTAAACATAATATCATAATTCAGTGTCATATGTATATTGAACCATATGTACTCGTATGTCCTGCTTAGTTGCAAGATTTTCACAACTTACTTTTCTTTCTCAAAAAAATCGGTTTGCAAAGGTATATCTAAACTTTATTGCAACGAAGTGGAAAAGCGTGCTCTACTCCGATGAGTTCGAGATTAATTTAAGGGGATCTGGTGGATTTCGGATAGTTGGGATGCGGCAGAGCAAACGACTAGATTCCCGGTTCACTAAGGGTACAAGTAAGTATGGCGGAGGGGACATAATGGTCTGGGGATTGCTTTCCAGTGAAGGAGTCGGGACACTTCACAAGAATAATGAAATAATGTATCGTTCCATGTATACTTGGAGATTCTCCAAACTGCCATGCTTCCTCATTCTGAGGAGGTTATTCCCTTATAATGCATCTTCCAACATGATAACGATCCTAAGCATACCGCTAAGCTTGTAAATGACTGATTTGAAGAAAACCATATTACTTTTATAAAGAGGCCACCAAAATTACCTGATCTCAACTCCGTAGAGAATTTATGGGAGAGAGTAGATCAGTGAATTTATTGTAAGAAATGCCTTAGATTAGACTCCATTCTTGAAGAGACTCAATTTGCAATCATTCCCATTAATTGATCATTTTATATGCCTCGGCAATGTACCGCAGTGATGCAAAATAATTATAACGCCACCAAATATAAGTAATAAAATAAGTACTCTAGTATTTTTATTCATTTAATCGAATATGTGCTTTAGTTTTGTCCAGGTGGTTTATTATGAACTCTGATATTATTTGTTTGTTTTTTGTTTATGTTAAAAGTAAAAATAATTTTTTTAATGGTGAATTAATAACTAATATGTTTTGTATCAAAAACAATTAAAAAAAAATTTATCACACGTTTTATAAATTTTATGCAGTTTTTTCCAAAGCTGAATAATAGGTGTGTTTTTTTTGTAACCTACCTATATAGACTTCGAAAAAGCTTTCAGAGTAAAAATAAGACTCGATAATTATCCAGGCTAAGGTTTTGTTTTGTGTGCACCGTAGCGCAAGTGGTTAGTGCGTCGGACTACTGAGCCAGCGGTCTTGGGTTCGAATCCCGCCGCAAACACCTAAACATTTTTTCACAGTGGCCACCTCTTTCGAATGTCTGACAAGCATCAAAGAGTATCATTTGTCACGATTGAGCTTCTCAACTCGCCGTTCGGGGTCGGCCAAAAACTGTAGGTCCATTCCATTCGTGCAAAAATATAACACGCACACACAAATGGTTGCGAGAAGCAGGCCCAGGTTCACCTCGAGCTGTAGCGCCAACTAAGTAAGTAAGTAAGGTTTTGTTGTATTTTAGATGGGTAAACATGCTGCTGAAACATGTTTAGCCCATACAGGGTTTAAAAAAAACATGCCTAATATCGTGCTTTAGTTTTGGCCAACACTAGGCGTGTTTTTTTTCAAATCTATATTAGGCTAGACATGTTTCCGCAACATGTTTACCCATCTAAAGTACAACAAAACCCTAGCCTGCTGTATGTATTATACATAATTTAATTTTGTATTGAAAAACTAAGAGTAAGTTCGTTTAATATATCGTATTCAAAGACTTCATCCTACCCCACATGGTTAATCAAAGCTATAAAGCCACAACAGCATTCAAATTCAATGTCTTTGATATTTTTGAACCTAAAGTTATTGAAGAAACAACATACGCTCATATAAGCCTAATAAAAACGTCATCAATAAAAAAAAAAGGAGATATTTATATGGGCTTAGGAAGAAGGATGCCTATCGGAGCTTTGTATTGTGGCATAAGGCCATGGCAGTGATCCATTCAAATATCTACATACATACCTCTGTAAATAAGTTTTGTTAAAATAAAATAAAGCCAAACCCGAAGCATAAACAAAACGTTTTTGAATGCAATTTCGACAAAACCTCCAAGACGAAACAAAGTACAAATGTCATTGCCTCCACTTTATGCTTCGGACTGCACGTCCCTCCGGATAAACGTAACCTCCCATTAATCATCGTAGGATGATGACAACGTTTCTAACGCACGACCTTACCTCAAGAAAAGTCCAAGTTTATTTTTATTTCCCCATTTTTTTTTTCTGTGCATTTCTCGACAAACCTGCACATCTTATCCACAAAAAGCATCCAAGTGCACATAGAAACCTAAAAATAAACTTATCCGTGCATACATGCATCAGAGACAACCAAACTACAAATGCAGATGAAAATTTAATTTTGGTGATTTTACAGAATTCAAATATTCCCACCGCCAGGTATTTGTTTGCGTAATCAGAGGTAAACTATAATTTATTTCCATAAAATCATCACAGCCTCTGAACGGTGCGGATAATTAAATATGTTATTTCAATCATTTTGTTTAGCGATAGTAATTCGCACAGTATTTCCGTGAATCGTTGTTTGCATACATCGCCACAATCAACTAATAAAATTCACGAAAATACTTTTTCCGACATTAGTCATTGACATACGCCACATTAGTAATGCTTTCGAAAATATCGTTTTTGACATATTTAATGTTTATACATAGATGAATAGACAGTGACATTCAAATGACGATACTACAATGAATTTTCTTATTAGAATTATAATTTCAAATTTAACGGGCTTATGCACATCAAAGGTGATTGAGTTAACGATCGCAAGTGTTAAATTAAATTTTAGTTTTTATTTTTAATAAAAATAGACATCACATAAATGATGGTGTTCGGTGTGTTTGAACTAAAAATACAATAACAACCATCAAACTGTAGCAATAACACAAACATTTAATTAAAAGCCAAAGAATAGATCGAGAGAGAGAGAGAACAACAGAACGCAAAACGCGATGAAATAAATTTGCAGACAAAGATCGTGTTTTCAATCTCGTGTCACATATTCCACAGAATCTCTCTAATGCAAAAAAATTTGCCTAGTCTGCGGTTGTGTGAAAATTTATAAATAAAATCCGAGCGAACATTTGTATTTAATTTCTGTGTTTGTGTACAGAAAAGAGAGATAATAGCTCGTGCTGTTCTTGGGGATTAATTTATTTTCTATTCGTTTTTTTTTTTTTTTTTTTCTGTAAAGATTTCCGTCCGGCTATAAGTGTACGCGTCCCGTTTTAGAGTCCCGGCGGAGTTTGGAGACTGTCACATTTTTGGTTGGAGCTGCTGCTGTTCTATTTCTATATTTAGGTTTTCCCACTTTTTCTTAGATTCTGGTGCAGGGAGCGCGAAGATTCATTTTTACTGCTGCAGCTGGCCGGCGATTATTTTCAGATTTGGTTGGAAGTGAAAACAAATCGATTCAGATAAAAAAAAAACATGCAGGGAAGATGCACAGCCCAATTTTTTTCATTTCTACCAAAAGGGGATTTGAACGGTTATGATCTTACAGTGATATCTCTCATAAGCGGACAACTGGCATTAACGTACTCCTTTTTGGGGAATCAATTTCTAATTTCCCATATACAAAATAAACGGACAACTCTCATAAGCGGACAAAAAACTTCGGTCCCGTGGCTGTCCGCTTAAGAGAGATTTCACTGTACTTGTATTTGATCGTATCTGGAGTTCCAAAATCACAACGTTCTTTTACTGATGAGTATAACGTTCGTCAAGCAATTCGTTCTTCCGTAAGGCAATAAAAAAAAATACTTTGATTTATGGCGCCCAACGTTAGCCCAAATTGAACAATATTTCGTTGAAGTTTTTGCCTATTCAGGCTGAATTTAAGGAACCAAGAAAATTTCAGTCATTTAGATCACTTTAAACTCGCGTAAGCCCGCAGTACTTTTCAAACTGTTATTTAAATGGCGCCCAGTAACAAACCGTCATATCTGCGTCTAAAACTTGTTTTAATGAGCTTAAACTAATGAACTTAAAATAAAGGCAAGAGTTTGCGACCTAGCTTATAGTTGTCAGTGCATTTAAAGCTGGTTTTTACTCATCCCTAGTTCATTTATGATATTTCCGTCAAAGCATATCCAAACCTTTTTGAAAATTATGTCCAACCGGCACAATTTACCTTATGACGGGCCAAAATAATTCCAATGAATGTATTTTGATTTTCCTTTGGAATCGTTTATTGCGTAACACCCAAACACTGTCGCCGAGATGTGTAAGAGGGACAAACTGAGTTTGCTTACCTGCTGCTTGCGCTGCTTTATCCATTTTTTTTAGCGTATCCGTGTCGTATCCGTATCCCGAATGGAGAGAAGTTAATCCATTGGATTTCGAAGGAAATACAATTATCTTTAGTAAAAACAAACCCTCAGAAAACTTTTCACTATTTTCACTTCCTTTGTACGTTTTTTCTTATTTGATTTTATTTATATTTTATTTTTGTGATTAATTTTCAAAAATATAAAACTATATTTAGCTCACAGACAGAAATATACTTTTTCACATTATTTCTTTGATATACTTTCTTTCACTGGGGAATAGATACAAATTATTTTTTTTTTTTTTTTTTTGTACAATGATGGGAAATTGAAATTATAATGAATCGATTGGAAAAATCACCACGAAAAATTTCAAGACTTTTTCCTAATATCGTTGAGTATATGTATACAATTCATATACATATACAGACACAATATTTTTAAGATAATTTTTATTTTTTGAGCAACGCGTCCAGCGTCTACCTGGAGCCCCGATAGTTTTTCTTAGACTGAACTGAGTGTACTGTGTCGGAAAATTGTGGTTGGGAAAATTTTCTCAATTCAAAGATCGCAATCGGGAGGAAACTCTCTTATTTGCGGTGATCTGGTGTGCGGCCACCTCTCTTTGGATGTCTCTACGATGGAGGATTATTTTTGATGAAACTTATTCGAATTTTCCACTTGACACACGATGTAAACGTAAGGCTTTTAGAAGAATTTCTGTGTTGTCGTACCGTACCGGTGCGTGTGGTAGTTTGGTCGGTGCACTTTCATAAGCAAAAGTTGTTTCAAAACAAATTTTTAAATGCTTTTGACGATTTCAGAATCGAATTAATTATTTTTTTGCGGATATGACTTATTTTTTGGTTTAAAATTAGATTTTTCTTTTATTACATACTTAAGAGAAATGTCTAGCCTCGTTGGAGACAATTTATAAACGCTAGACAATTTTTTTTGAATTAATATCGCGGAAGAAATTTAATAATTTCAGTGCTTTCTTATTGTTTACCTACATTTTGGAGATTATTATGATTTTTTATGTAATTTATTTGTCCAAAGCTTTGAAAGATATATTATAGATAGTCTGATCCCAAGTTCCATAAAATCGGACGCTGTAGTGAATGCCATGGCGACTCGTGGCGTATGTACATACCTATATACTACCCGATATTTTAAAGACGTATTTCCAGTCCCAGGTCTTGCAATCTAAGAACAGTTTACAGTCTACCTCGCCATACATATCTGTGTTCTATCACCAAAATTGAACAAAACACTTCCCTCTTATGAACACTAACCCAAATGCTTATGATGAGATAAGACTAATAATAATTGTCTGCAAACTTGAGCCAACATAGGTTGATGTCAATAAAAAATACGAGTACGGATACTATAAAATATCTTGAAAAGATATGCCTGAATGTTGAAAACAAATAAAAGTCACCTACGAATAGACACGTTTTTTTTGTTATTGTTTTATCATTAATTACTACATCGAATTTTCGGCCACCGGAGAACCTATCAATTGCGATAAGCGCAAGCACTTATCATACGTTAAAGCAAAAGTGAATCATCTCGACAAAAAAAAAACCAAATTACCTATATTTACATCGAAGAAAAAAATGTTTCTTTTATTTTGCACTTAATTTGTAGAATGTTCAAAGATTTGTTCAATCCCTTGATCGATCGCGCTTTACACTTAGTTCTGAGCATTGAATAAAAAAAAATATTACAAATAAATTAAACTAGAAGTTAGAAGATAGGAAGATTATAACCTTCAACACATTTGCACCGCCTGCCTCAGTGTCAGCTTTCACTGGTTTCGTTAACTAAAACTAAATATATTTCAATTAGCTACGTCGGTGTGGTGTTCTCCACAGGAAACCATCACAGTTCAGTTCAAACTGAGTAGAAATGTGTATTAAACTTTGCCTTGCAGGAGGGTTCAGTAAAAGGAGAAAACCAAGCCAATGAGAATCGTCCAAATACCGATTGAATGCTCTTCAACCGTGATTTTTTTGTCCAGCGTGCTTCTTCCTTTTTCAGTTGTTCAATTCCCTAAAAACACAATGATATTAGTTTGATGGAAACATCTATGTAGGATTACACTATACAGTTTGATCATTGAATATGGCAGTCAACTGTGTGACCAGCATTATCACTGTGAACACTGCAAAGAGCAGCGCCTCGAATGTCAAAAAAAGCAGGAGAAATACAGTAGCTGGTGGTGAGTATGGCGAACATTGTCGCCATTCACTTTTCACGCATTCGGCGAACTGGTTCACCACAAGGAACATAGCATGAACAGAGATCGAGGCGATGTAGAACTAGAAAAACAGATATTTTATGTACGATCACCAGGAAAATGAGAAAAACTTACTGTAAATAGCACAAAGTACTTTTGATTGTTTTCCCCAACACAATTGTTCACCCAGGGACAGTGGTGATCCATTTTACGTATGCAACGCTGGCACACAGAGCAATGATGTGCACGCTCTGGTTTGATGCTGCAGCACTTTGGACACTTGAACAGCATCTCACCTTCGCGAAAGCCCATTTGAAGGATCATCTCCTTAGTGGCGTTTCCTCGAGGTACTGCTCCCTAAAAATAAACATACAATAAGTTGAACTTTTTCTGGGCGAAGCAGCAGACTCACTGGATCAGACAGCATTGTCCGAACATGTGATGCAAATGCTAGAAATGCTAACATTTGGAATATTATAATGTTGATGGTGCTGAAGATAATATTGGGACTAGGTAACAGAATCACACGCATAACCACAAACTCTGCGAAAAGAATTAGCATCCAGGTCAGCACTGCACACACTATACCACAAATATCCTGCAAATGTGAAAATAAATGAGAACCCCCTTTCAGTTGTTATTTACTTTGGAGTCACCTTCACACACCATGCCCGACCGCCCCAGCAGCGATTGTGCATATCCGCACTGGACAGAATCGGTGCGTATTGATAATCCATCAACCGATACTCAGTCGATTGTTCGAATGCAACTAAGATATTTCATTTATATTAAAAATATAAAAATAAATCACTTCTTATCACAAGCCCCTCCGGACATCCGGACAACCAAGTAAAATATAAAAACAAATCTTCCAAAAATGACAGTTGACAGAGTGAACTGCCATAAATTTCGTTAAGCGTCAAAAGGTGGAATATATACAGGGTGCTACCACAGAATAACATTTTGATACTTCCTTGCAGTAATTGTCAATAATAAAATACGATGACATTGACATTGATATGATATACGACAACACGCGGCTGAACCTTTATAAATATGTATTTGAGAAGTCTTCAATTATTTTCTTGGCCATGTCTATTTTTGTTTTTCTTTGCATTCGATATTTTGTGTTTTAAGTTCACAAATGGTCGCCGTAGTCGTGGTGGTTAGTGCGTTGAACTACCACGCAATGCTGCCCGGGTTCAACTCCTGGGCGGATCTTACACCTAAAAGAATTTTTCCACGGTGCCACCTCTTTCGAATGTCTGATAAGAATCAAAGAGTATCATTTGTCACGATTGAGCTTCTCAACTCGCCGTTCGGAGTCTGCAAAAATCTGTAGGTCCATTCTATTCGTGGAAAAATATATCACGCACGTACAAATGGTTGCGAGAAGCAGACCCAGCTTCACCTCGAGCTGTAGCGCCAACTAAGTAAGTAAGTTCACAAATATCACTTACCAAAATATACTGCACGCGAAATGCTATACCCAACGAACAAACAAAAATGAATGAAATCTAAGATATATAATGAAGAAACAATGCAAAGAGAGCATATAAAATCAGTCCGATAGGTCTTCGTAGCCGTGTCAGATTTTCTTTTGTCCTTATTCTATGTATTGATCGGCTTGGCTTTGTCGGGAAATATTTCCACATTCCTAAAATTTTTTTCAAAATTAAATCATTATTGGGAATTAGTGCTTAAAATATTAAAAAATAGTTTATACAAATTTATTCATCCCATCACAACAATTCACGACTCTACTGTAAGTAGTTCCTTTTTTCGTCGCAAATGAGCAGACGTCAAATTTTTTTTTTTTTTTTTTTGTTTATCAGTGACGATTGACGATTGAAAAATTCACATATCTTACGATCTGGCATTGCACCTTGTACCGAAACTGTTGGCTAAAGACTTGTAACCACTTCACTCTTGTTTACTTAGTGCGTTTATTAAAATAAAGCAAATAAGCCGAGATGGATAAGTGGGTGGCTCTAAACAATCAGACTAGTTGGAAGGACAAAGTAGCGCGGTAAGTGAGATTGTAATGTAAACAAATTCTGCCGCTATGTAATTAAACGATTTTTTTTCTAGTCTTATTCAGTATGCATCTCGAGCCATTTGGGACATCCTTGAGAGTGCTGATACTAGCCCAGCAGTAGCCGATAAGTTTAAAACGTTGGAGTATATTCTCAGCTCCTTCCGAAAGTGTAAGCGCAATGAATCCACTCTCCACAAATTAGCAATGGATTTCTAATTTCAGTGCTTCGCTTTGGCAAATGTCTTGACATGTTTTATGCCTCATTGAAATGTATCCACTACCCCGACTTAGCTATCAGAGTCACACTTACGTTGAGCAAGCTTTCGCAAACCCTTTACCTTTTAGCTGATCATATGATGTGGCTTTCACGAACAGGACTCTTTAAAAACATAAACGCCAAGAAATGGAGTGAGACAGCCAACAAGTATTGGCTGCTTTCAATTATGATGAATTTATGCCGAGATGTTTATGAAATAATGAGATTGATTGATTTACGACGTGCAGCGCAGAAATCTGGTGTGTCCAACTCTCGTGTGTCGGTCTGTATCCGATCACCAAGGGATTTGTCACGACTTGCCCTGGAATCTTATGGAGTACTTTACGGACATAGAGACGTTGTCGTTGATACGGTAAAAAATGTGTGTGATTTCTTCATTCCGTTCGCAGCGTTGGGATATGCTAATCTGTCACCACGGACAATTGGGATCCTAGGAACTGTCTCTTCAGTAGCTGGTATTTTAGCAATTACACAGCCTTCGGCGAAGCTTATTCCAGCTTGAACTTTGAACCATAGCAGCTTAATTGGCCGACAATTCGGCGTTGTGAATTGTTTTTGCTTTATAAACTTCAGCGATCAACTATTTTTATATTCGTCTATAGTTCGTATACGTTACTGTTGTAGATAATAAGGGATTGTAAATGTAAATAAAACCAAATTGGGTACCTAGAAAAGGAGGAAATTATGTTTCGGGTGTTTATGTTCTTAAACTAATTGGTGAGTGGTTATTAGCAGTGGAAACAGTATTTAAATTAATAACACCGGCAAGTTTACCATTCCATTGTAACGGATTCAATGATACCGAATTTTGAATTGTGATACATTTCCCCGGCGGATTTAATTATAGGGGTGTAAATTATATTAAGAATGCGGTATAAAATCATGAAGTAAACAGAGACGCTCAATTCGTTTTTATTTACAATAAGCGCAGTCTCACATGCACGCTTCAAGAGCGTTGCTCATTTCACCTAAATTAGAAAGCGGTATATTTTACGAACAGAGACAATTAGACCTTAATTGGTTAAAATTAGTCCCATCCAGAGTTTTCTCGGTTACACATGTCGGACTATATGTATGTATGTGCGAAACTTATGCGTGTGCATGTTGCATGTACTTCTATCATATAATTTGCGCATATACAAACCCCAAAAATAAGGAATATCGGCAGTTTAAACTGGTTCTGAGATAGGTTTAATTTTTTTTACTTAGCAACTTGTGAAGAGCGAAATTTCTTTGTTTAGACTCCATTTACAAGCTGAAACATAATTACCGCGGGCAATTTATTTTGTTGCTAAAAGGGAAAACGAAAAAATCTCCGGTCGGTGTTTAAGGCGATTTTTTGTACATTTCTCTTTACACATTTCGTAGATTTTTGATTTACCATCTTTCAAATTCTATTTAATTATCGTACGCGATAGAACACAAAGGCAAAACAGCAAAACATAAAAAGAAAATGTTTCATGCTTAGAGTTTCATCGTGTAAAAGGTACATGAAACATCAAAGAAGAATTTGCAAAAAATTCTCATCGTGTAAAGACAGACGTTCAACCAGGCTCAAGCTCTTTCACATCCCTGCTCACTAAATTTAACTGTCACTTTCACTTTAAAACGTCAGATATCGTGTTGACGCGTGTCATCGAATTGGACAAGTCATAGGTAATCGTAATATTTATGATTCTTGAAATTTATATTTCGTTAAATAGTTCCTCTTGAATAAAATTCAAGTGACCAGATAACTTATCACAAATCCAAAAATAAACCTATTCCTTCCAGAGTCGAGAATCCCTTCAAATGGCTGTAAGTACGCTCTTGTCATCGATTAAGTTTCGGTTTTAATTAAAATCCTTTCATTATCCTTTGTGTAGCCACCAAAGGGAAAGCAGGGCACAAAGGGTGCGAAAAAAATTGTCGAAGATAACACCGCAACACTTAGCTTCTATCGGAACATGGCTTTGGGCAGCACAGCGGCATCGTTACTGCTGAATTTCATTTTTTTTGAGCTTAGCAAGCTGTCCGTGGTAAGTTGTACTAATTTTCCTTTGAAATGAATAAAACCACAAGTGTTCTGAATCTATTTATATCACTTCAGATTATGTCTGTGATAACCATTGCAACCCTTGCGGGCGCATACCTATTTATGGGCTTTATGTCACGACCAAAGTTTTCCGACACCGGATCGATTCTCGACTCTGGGAATGATCTTAATATGGAGGGTGGCATCGCTGAGTATGACTAGAAACAGCACTTAAATGAATAGATATTTTTATTTGAACTTTTTTTCTCTTTAGAAATGCGAAGGATTTGATTATTCTCGGCTCAGGCACACTGTTGCTGGCATTGCTATCCAATTATTTCTGGCTTCTGCTTCTTTTAGTACCGATCCGAGCTGTAGTCATGTTTTGGGGGGCAATCATTGCACCGTGGATGGCAAATAAAGAACCAGTCGAAAACGAAAATCAAAAGGAACCTAAACGGAAGGTGCGCCGAATGAGATGAAACAAGTTCCGCGTCCAGCGCTATGCGGATCCCTAAGTCATAGAATTAAACAAAGAACTCGTGTATATTAAAGACAAACAACCCATTAGACCTAGTTACTAGTTACCCCCGCCCGCCGCCCGCAACTATTTCGCGTGTGCATGTCATGCATCTAAAGAGTAGGTTTTTACGAATAGAATTCACATGCCTCAACAGGGGTTGTTTTATTGATTTTTTCTACATTTTTTGTCCAACAATTGGGTTAATGGGATTTAGGATAAATAAACGAAATTTCCTTCAAACGCTTTTTAAAGGAAAATGTTTTTCGATTGAAATTTACGTTCTACGCACATTTTATTTCACAAATTCATTCTAATCAAAATTGAATCTCCTCTTGCCATCGAATCGATAGCCGTAGGCTGCAGCGTTCTTCGTGTCTACTAAAGCCGGATTTCGGTGCTTGAAGAAACTGCCATGACCATGAGCTGGCCTCGACGAGCCATTAGGTACCCCGTCCATTTCCCTGGGATAGAAAGCCTCGAACATACCCTCGGGCGGAAGTACTGCTGCGATTTTCATGTCATTCGGATCATAACTGAGTGTGAATATGGGCAGTAGGCAAGCCAATGCCAATAATAGCCAAAAGGCACGGATTGATTGAATCATTTCTCGTTTATATTTTGCGATTTTTTTGTTTTCTTTTGGTATTATTTGAGAAACAAAATAAATGCGAATAACAACAACAAATTTCACTTTCTCCAGATATTGGAAATACGGAGCTGCACACCAATCTGAACTAAGATACACAGTTTACTGGCATTGAGATGGCGACAATTGAGAGTTTTGTACAAGTGCCAGCGAGGTAAGGTATGCAATGAGTGAAGTTACACTTTTTGTATGAAATGGAGCCAATGCGAGAGAAAGGTGACGCGTTGTCTTTTGCAGAATAGCCCAGAGAGGCTAAAGATTTATCTCTTAACTTTACTGCGGGGCTGTTGAGCGAAATAATAGCTGGAGTCGAAGCTAATAATTCGAAAAATAAAATTGATGCTGCCAGTTTTGTCATAAAGTGACGAGTGCTGGACGATAAATAAAAATGTGGAGCACTCATGAAAGATAAATTCTTCGGCAAATAAAGACCTGGTGGTAGGGGCCCGATTAATAAGTTGTTAACTCGTCTAGGAGAACGAATAAAATTCGTGATTATTTAAATTGTGTGAAAAAACTACAAATCAAAAGTACGAGTGCCTTAAGATTTTCTATTTTCCCGAATAGAGATATGACAGATATTGGTAGAAGATTCATTTCTCGATACGTATGTACGTATTTTTTCTCAATGAATAATGAATAAAATCAACCTAAGAGATCGTCTAATATTTCTTATAATCGACCATCGGCAATACTCATATTACCAGACAGAATTATATGCTTTGATTAAAAAAAATTATCTTTTAATCATACCACTCCCACCAATCAACGATGCTCTGACACACTTTGTATACGAGTGACCACCAAGAGAAGATAAACACATCAATTTGATTTATGTAACTCATTCGACACGCTCCATTGTTATTATTATTGTTGTTGTTGTTACATACTATTGAACACCTTCACACACCGAGCATAACAAATATGTAAGTCAAACAAATTGTAAAGATATTTCACGCATTCGGTTCTTTTGTACCATAAGAGCTTTACCTTTGTGCATATCTTCGTCGCACCTGTTATGTAAGCCTCGCCATCATCCGTATTGTACTAAGATATGAAAAATGTTTGATTTAATTTGAAATTTATTTTGTTCTCAAGTTCTTGAATTTTTGTCATTTGTCTTGGATTTGTGTATTTGTTTGCGTTTGGGTGCCCCTTAGCGTACGTGTTTACCTGTCACGAAGCGATGAGAGACGAAATCTGAAGAACTTCTACTCGTTTCTCTACTAAATCGATGAATACGAGTATATGCAATGAAATCGTAAATACTACGATGCCCTATTAATTGAAAAGTTGTGAGTTGTGCAAATGAGTGAGTTTTATTGTAAGAATTTTACGACATGGCTTAACTTTATTATTGTTTGTTTTTTTTTATGCACCCGTAAATCAAAGATCATCTTGTTTTTATTTGTCTCCTCCGGTTTTCTATTTTCTAAGAAGTGGAACCGATTGAAGGTTGGGAATTGGAACGACTGCACCAAGATGTACTGAAACGTCCGCTACTGGACTACATTTTACCGAGAGCTGAAGCATTCTTAATATAAAATTTGCAATCAAGCTATTGTTTTATCTACATACTTAAAAATTTTGGCGAATAAAGTTGGCACGGAAAACTCTTAACATCGAATATGAGACGAAAGAGTTGACTGACGAACTTGGCGATATAACTAACCTAAAAGATGTTTAAATACCTGGCGGTCCTTTTTTAATGACCTGGTTTCCCATCAGGGCTAAGGGAGTATTCGTACTACTCTCTCAAACACTGTACTTCCGTCAAAATTGTACTCACCTATTAAATATTTTCTTTTTTTAAAACATTTATGTATGTAGTAATCTGAGTACCTAGTACTTTTTCATTGAATAGTAATTTGTTGAAATACTAACACGGTAACGAAATACGGTGGCCAAAATAAGTATAAGGACAGACATTCTCAAACTGTTTAATTTGATATAGCGACTGAGCTGCTTATCTTTTATTTAAAGTGTGTGAACATATTTTAACGTTAATTTCTCAGGTAACTCGCACTTATCGTAACTCGAAGTGATAATAATTCAGTCTTTATTTAACCATGCCCCATTTGACTACGGAAGAAGAGGCAGTTATTGCTATACATAAAGAGCATGGCTTATGAAATCGGTCAATTGTGTTTAACCTTAGGATAGCAACAGGGGTGACACGTCACCCCACGGAAACAAAAAACTGTTCATTTCATATATATCCCGTTGTATGTTGGCTCTCTTCTTTTCTCTATTTTCAAATTGATGTCTAAGCTTTCAATCATTGGTCAAAGCATGGTCTGGTAGGTCCTAATTTTTGCTTTACAGACATTGTTGGGGTGACACGTCACCCCTGTTGCTATTTATGTAACTTTTTTTTGAGGATTTTGTGTTTTGAATTTCAATATTTTTCACTTCAAAATGGCTTTTCGGTCTATTGAATTTATGGAAAATATATAAAATAAGTTTGCGCAAATGATTCCGATGAAACAGTGAATTGATTGATATCATTGAAAAAAATGTTGTGCCATTACAGTGCGAGCAGAAATATAAGACGAATTCCACTTCGATATTTCTTTGGTATGTTAGATCAAGCTGGGATAAATGCGATAATACTTCGTAATGCTGCTAGTAAGCCAGCCAAATACTGTCGAAAGATCTTTTGACGCAGTTAGCCTTCCAACTACCAACTGAACTTAAAACAAGGTGCCCTTTATAGACAAATTTACATCGAAAATGTCTTGTAATATCCGACACGGTCTAGGAAACATCCAAGAGCCTAATGTTGGAGAACCACCTTTAAAATCAAAGAAGCAGTTAAGATATGTCATTTATCTTAGAAACCGAGACAGAAAAGACAAGACATGTTGTGCAAAGTGTGAATTGCCAACGTGCTCGGTGCACCGCAGGGAAATTCACATTCAATGTGTTTAGTGAATAAAATAATTTTTTTTTTGTAAATTTAATCAAAAGTTACGATAAAAGTGATTTTTATCATCTATTAAATAATAAGTTTTCAGAAAAAAAAAAAATTTTGAGCTATATTCTAGTTATTTATTTTAATTGAAGATATTGGGGTGACAGCTCACCCCTGTTGCTATCGGTATATGAAAAATATGTGTTGCTATCCTAGGGCTAAGGTTGGACGATCTGTTTCGGTTGTGTGTAATTTTCTCAATTTGGGACGAAAAAGCAGTGAAAATGAGCCGACACTCCGGAGGTGGAAGTGCGATGGTTTGGGGTTCCTTTGGATATCATGTAGAGGTGGAGAAATATCGATAGTCGGTGCCATCGATAGTTCTCGATAGTTGACTTTTGACTATCGATAGTTATCGATATACCTATATTAATAAAAAAAAGCTAAATGCACCATATTAAATAAACTTTTCTCAGGAAAGAGATTAGATTCCACGTTTTAAAGAAAGCCGGTCCAGCTTTTTAGGTTTAGACATCATAAAATGCATACCTACCTACGTATAGACAGAGAGAATTCAGAGACAACTCCTATTTCTACGTTGCTGACTCATAAAACGGTGGATCCCCTTTTTAAGTTAAAGCCATTGTGACAGTTGGCTTTTTAGATCGGGTTCCTTTGTCAAATTTTAAATATATTCCGTTCGTTAGGTATCGACTATTTAAAGAAATTATTGAAATTCTTTATTTAAATGGCTATCGAAAACAATCGATAGTGGTAAAAAAGTATCGATTGTTTTCGATTATAATCGATAGTGCAATCGATAGTTCTCCACATCTAGTACAATGGACAAATCACTTTGATGTGGCTACCACCCAAAATGAATGGTAAAAAATGCAGAGAGATGCTCAAATCTACTCTTGACGGACTTGTAGAAATTCCCGCGGGTGACGAGTTTATTTTTCAACAAGACAATGCGACTATTCACACGGTAAAAACAGTCCGCGAATGGTTGCATGTCAGCGGAACAATGTGTTTGCCGTGTTCATCATGTAAATGTAATCCTGATCTGAACCCAATCGAAAACATGTGGGAGATCATGGCTAGAAAGATTTTTATGGAAAGTCAGTGCAGGAATATGAAAGAGCTAAAAACACAAATAGCTCAGGCATGGTTCGAGATCAATGGAGAAGTTCTGCAGATTTTGGCATAGAAAATTCGAATTTATTGACAGTCGATGAGGTTGTATGAAGTACTGAGTTACAGTTTGATAGGTAAAACCCAAAACTTCGTCGTTTTAAAGTTTAAAATTCTTACTGTCTTTACACAGTACTTTTTTTGCAGGAACATTTAAATGTTTTTGAAGTTCATTAACGAAAATTGAGTTTTAGAGTTTTAACAGGCTAATACACTCATTAGGACTTACAAAACGGCAACCCTGTTTCCCATACAGTTATAGCCATCGGGTTACACATGCAATCTGTATCATCGCACGTGTAAAGTGCGACTTCATATAAGCTTTTTAGGAATCACGGAATCTAACTCTTGAAATACAGACACACAAAGAAATATCGTATCGCTTCCAATAAAACAAAGCAACGTATTCTATGTAATACACATCGGAAATCATAAATCCAGAATTGACACTGACTTAGATTAATGGCTTGTACCTATAAACTTCTTACTGAATGAATTCTAATCGCTTGACAACACGCTTACGCGGGAATTGAAGAAAAAAACTAAATCCCATCAAATGTATTCGTATCTAAGATTATTAATCACAACAAAAGATGAAACCGAAACTCTGTTACATCAATCAGTGCGTTGACCCAACAGAATGCTCGTGAATCCCAAAATACGACCGCAAACACCAACACCATTAGCATCAGGAACGCATCTAGAAAACGGAAAACAAATCGTCCCAACAAAACCAAGAAAAAAAAAAAAACCAAATGGACATTTAATCATTGTGGAACACGAACGCCCAGCATACACGCCTGTCCTAATGCAATCGATGGATGGCGCGCACTGGTAACCGACTTCCTGAAGTATGGAGCCACTGGTGCAACGCCTCTCCCTTTGCATCATTAGCTCTGATCGTAGATCGCCCACTGCCTCCGGGTAAAACTCTGGGTTACTTTATGAATGTCCGTACGAGTGAAACACCAAATAATTGAATTTAATGATATCTAACAGAGGCTCAGATTGATTGATCAATTTTTTGACCATAAATCAAAATAGTTTTGATGCGCCACCAGGGTTATTCACCCTGAATTCACCTGTTTTCTATAGGTAAACAGTGAATTGTAGCACTGTGAAGCTAATTAACATGCAACCATAAAAAAAAACTGATGTATGCTGCGCTGTAACAATAGAAAGCAAAACTGGCCATTATCGTACGTGTTTTACTTTTATTTTTGACATACGTCACGCTTTGTCCCAGTGATCTACTCATGGTCATGGTAAGTAGATGGACAGGCTGCATTAAAGAACATTTTAACTACCATGGTAACCGGAATGGCGGGAATTTGTTTTACTTTTTTTTTTTTGGAAGTTGCTCTATGACCCAAAGAAGAGTAGACGAAAAAATTTCACCATGTGACATGTTCTCACTCCAGTTGTTACTATAAAACCAAATGGAACCTAAGGCTCAGGTTTAATTCGTGCAAAGATTTACAGTGCTTACGATGTTTCGAGTTCTGAAAATGGTTAGCATTTTGCTTGGAACAATCCTACTTGCTATCCAGCCGGCCGCGAGCATAGTGAATAGGAGAAAGAATACCAGTAGTCAGTATCCACCCCATTTCTATCCACGTCGAGAGTACGTCAAGAGGAAGACATACCTGGATGCCGACCGTCCGTTGTGGGTCCTGGAGGACAAGGTAACACGTCCTGGAGAGATTGAAGTTGCCACCCTAAAGCCAATCAAGAGCAAACGTAGATATATTTCGCCAGCTACTTTGCCAGCAAAACTACCCAACCACTATATGAACCTAGACACGGCGACACTGAGAACTTCAGCGCCACAATCAATGCCAAGAAATCACAAACGTACACAGATTCACCAAACATTTCCGGTCTTTGATGATTTCGAAACCGACTCTGAGCCAATTCTGATCTACCGTGGTCCGAAAGCTGAAATGATATTCAATACAATGATGACCAACAGGCAGTATCCCATGAAAGAACCAGTGCCAGGGCAGGTAATGTATCCGCCATATTCGCCAAAGTTCAAACCAACGCCGGTTGTGGAGCGAGTACGCTCGGCTAACTACCATAAGAGTGTATTTCACAATGTGACTCTGATTCCATTCTATGCCCATGAAGCTGTCGATCCAAGGCAGTTAAACTACGAACGCGTTCCACCGCCTGTGGATGATGTTATTTCCAGTGAAGAAGAGGACGATAATGATGTGGACTCGGAAAATTATTTAACCGACGAAGAAGTCGACGAACCCAACTGTTACCACTCGTATTACTCTCAAAACGACGTGCAGGCAAAGTTCTGGTCGATGCCGTACACAACCGCTGCTCCACCTGAAGCCTCCACTGAGATGACTTTAAATCGACAGCTGGGAGTTCCAAATGGAATATATTCGAATCATCGAATGGAGACAACAACCCCAATGCCTCGCCATACAGATGACGCATTCCGCATCATGTACGACGAGGAGAATGAAAATCCACTACCAAGGAGATACAAATCGGTTCATACCGCGAAATATGGTGGATTTAAAACGCTCTACCCCATATACACCCTAAATAAGTTGCTCAGGTACAAGCCATATACGGAACTCCAGAAGCCGTCCGCAAGAAGCCAGGATGTTACTGAAAGGAAGAGGAAACTATCCACACCACCACCGGAAGAAACATGGCTTATTTGGAATTCGAGGTGAGAATAATTAGCAACTGCTCTTCACTATTCTACCAAGTTAAATTTTTTTTTCTAGGCATAAAGGTACCCACACCTCGAACTACTTGCAACCAATGCCAGCGAAACGTCTACCAGCAAATCACAAATCTTCAGCTTAATCCCTTGAAGCCCCACTTACTTACTTTTGAATCTTCTAATAAATTGAGTAAACATTGCCATGTAACGGTTACAATGAGGTTGTTGTCGTTATTCCTTAATTTTGATGTCATAATTAAATGTTTCACAGCTATGCTTGAATGTCATTTTGACAGCAAACATCGAGAATCAGTCACTGCGCACGCACACACAAGGAGGTCTGTTTCCCCGCTTTTCTTTTTATGAGGGTTCAAATTATTTCCTGTTTGATGGTACCGATCGAACGGTAAAACAGTCAACTGTTGTTAATTCCTAAGGCATGCTTTGTTATTTGTGTGTGTTCGACGCCTTCAAAAGACAATCACATTCCAAAGCCTTGTTAGAAAATTATGACGAATGCATGCATCTCTTGGGCCAAAGATGAAGGTAGCGTGTGCGTGTGCATTGGCTTATGCCTTGGATACATGATTGGCTGCTGGGATTATGTTGTATGTTCTGCCTAATTTAGGATTTTTTTTCTTTTTCTTTGGGGTTCTTTATGGTGGGGATGAATGCTTATAAGAAACATAACTTTAGATACACGGTTTCATAATAGTAGCGACTGTCAAGGAGTTAAAGTGATATTTGGAAAATCTTAGATTCTGTGGAATACGCGAAAAAGGAATACATAGCCAAAATGGCTTTGAAACTTATTCGGAGTTGCATGGTACGAGATTTGGATATAATATTATATTTGTGTGTGTGTAGTGCAAATTAAGTGCTCTTAAAGCCTCAAATTAATAAGTCAACTTAAGGGACTTAGAATTTGGTCCTAAATGAATTGTGAAGTTAACCAATTGTATAGGAATGATTTTCAAGCTATGCTTTTTATCAAAATTGCCTTTTACATATTTTTAAACCTTGTATGGCTAAAATGTGCTCAAATAAATCATATGTTTTTATTTGCGAAATTATATCTGTGACAGTGACACGAATTTGGTTTTGAAACATGGAAAAATAAATCAGACTTTGTTGTTGACCCAAAGCAGGTTGTCGACTCACACTTACGAGAATACATACATATCGTGGCCCCAATATTGGGTTGCCGTAAGCGCCATTTTAATATTTTTGGGAAATCGTATTTAAAGTTTTGACTGCCATTGCATGTAAACCAACCGCTGGGATTTTTTCATTTTTTGACACGATATTTTCTTTCAAAAAATCTAAGAAGTTATTCTAAAGCACTCAGTTTTTAAAATATTTAAAATTTATTACAAAATGCTACTGCCGTATACGCCAATAAAATCAATATTTTCTTTTACTCATACACATACGTCAAAAATTCCAGATTTTCGCAAACGTTTTCTAAGGTACTGTTTCCACATTTCAGAATTCTTTTGTCTTTTTCGGGTAAAGTATGCACACACGGCAAAACCAAACAAAATTGTTTTCTTTCTAATGACGTACGTACATACGATTAATTAGTTTTACCTGGCATTTTGTAGGCACTTAAGTCAAAACAATTCTTAAACTAAAATTTGCTTAAATTGTATGGAAAATTTGACGTAAATGCCAAATTTTGGCATTTCTGTATATCTTTGCAATGGAAAGAGATAGAGCAAAACGGATAAAAGATTTGGAAAGGTCTACCCCGAAAACATAAGACTGCATACCAAACTCAAAAAGTGAATTCTGGCGTTTTCGGTAACCCAACATTACCATCATAAAAATGCTTAAATTTATGTATCAATCTATTGCAATTATTGTTCCCAAAACATTGTTCAAAATTGTAGCGTGTATAGATGTCTATAAATAAGTTTTTCCAGATTTAAATAGATGATTTTATCGTTCACTTAAAAAACATCAATGGTATGTACATATGTACATACAGTGCCGCTCGAAAATGTTTGCTGAAATTACTTTATTCGAAGTTTGGCGAATTGGTTGCAATAACTACATATTTTTTAATGAGGTTTTGTTTTATTGGGTATTTTCAATTTTCAATTTCAATTTCGATTCATGACACTTTTAGAGTATTCGAATTTTTTACTAGCAGTCAAGGGATCAAAATGTTCTTAGACCGAAAAATGGGGTTTTTTTGGTACTTGCGTCAATTTTAATAATAAATGAAAAATGCTTAGTTATTACATTTTTTTTTATTTTTGTATTGCTTCCCAGAAACATTGTCCATTCAATAAGTACTTTGTTGGACCTCCTCTTTTTTTTATTATTGCTGCACATCTTCGATTCATTGACTCAGATAGGTTTTTCCATGTGGATGCGTATGGTGTTCCAGGTCAGGGTTAGTAAACTTTTTAGGATGTCAATTTACTCTGGACGCTCTCTTACAATCTAAAGTTTCATGATTGACCAGATATTATCAATTGGATGGAGGTCTGGGCTATAGGGAGGCCCGCGTAGCACATCAATATTGTTTTCTTCAAAGTACTTTTCAACGTAAAAAATAAAAAAAAAATACTTATATAGTTTTTAGTCCTAGAAATTGTAGCTTATTTTAAAGCTATAAACTAATCTTTCATTTGAAAAACATAAACAAGTTAATATTTATAATTTTGGCGGTATGGCAAAGAGCATTGTCCAGTTGAAAGATGAACCTGCAGGTGTCACCTAAAAGCTCTAGCGCGGATGGCCCTAATTTATATTCTAGAACCCGTAGATGAACTTCGATTCTAAAGAGGCCATTCTGCCTTTTCTATCCATCCCCAGAGAAGCATCCCCAGACCATCAGTTCTGCAGGCATCCGTAAGAGGCATTCAGAGCCTAGTCTTTCCTTTTGTTTTTTTTTTTTGCGCGAGAATCCTCTCATCTTCAATATGCAGCTTAAACTTGGATTTGAGCAAAATTTTTCGAACGGCACTATATGTTCATCAGTCGACCAACGAGAACCTTGCGCTTAGCTTAGTGAGTGTAGAATATGAGATCTTTATTGCTTGATGCTAAATTTTCTTTGAGGAACTATGGAGTGTTGCTTAGAAGTTCCAATTTAAAATACAAACAAACACACACCCACAGTCTACACTTTTGACCGATCTTTAACTTCTTCTCTGACAAAAAGAGGATTTTCTTTAATGCAGCAAGTCTCAGACCAACTCTTCGACACAATTTTTAATACGGCGTCATCCAAATATTCAAGCCAAAGGAATGAACATTTAATTGCTTTATGCTGTTTCTAAGAAGTGTTAAGTTTTTGCCTTTGCTACAATATAAGAATACAGAAATGGTTAACCACTAAATTTAATGGGAAAATATACTCCGACCAAAGTTAGCGAATCTGCATACACGTGGCTGTGGCGTAGTGGTAGTCGTCGTCGCTTGTAACGCTGAAGGTTCACGGTTCAAACCTAGATGTCTCCGAAACAATATTATTTCCCGCAAAATAAAAATAAGTTGATCAATTTCAGAAGTTAATGTCAAAACCTATTGCGAAGACAGTAGGATGGTGATATGGCTGAAGAAATTGATTGCGCAAACAATGATTAAAAAGAAACATCTGGAAAAATCTTTTGTGAATCATATGCAAGGACAAAAATTTCAATAATACACAACTCTCCAGTTATCATGGACACCAACCATAGAGTTAGTTGAAACCTAACATCTGAGTTTCCTATCACTACGCCGATGGGACCCCAAGTTCCAAACTCCCCCATCCAACATCAAAACTTCCCATATGGTTTCCAGCTGTCAACTAATGGAAATCCCGTGGAAATCATACGGGAAGTGTTTATTCTTTTGAGAGTTCATTTTGGGTAGAGTATTTGTTTTGATCAGTTTTTCAATTTGTTAAAATTTATAAGCTGAAAGTGGGATTCGTCAGTGCTCTTTCGTTTGACATCTCATTTGTTAAGATTGGTTAAGTGGAGGAGCCACAAATTGTACCTACCTAACCTATGATACAGAAATAATATATGTAAATACATATATGATGATTTACTAAATAAAAAGTTTTGTTTCCTTTTCCAGATAATTTCAACTTTCATCATATCTTGTAATGCCTTCTGGTGGAGTCCTCCTTCGACAACGTAAACACATATCTTTCTTGGTTGAATCTAATCCACATGAATTCAAATAATTTCCATTTCAGTGAAACACCAGTACAATCCGTGAAGCAAATACCCCTTGGATATTTTCGTACATATACCTATCAGCCAGTGGGAGCGAATGCACCCTACTCATTCTCCATTCTAGGCACTGCCGCACAACCCTTCAGCTGGCCGACAAAAATACCATCTGCACCAATGCTACCCGGAAGTAGATATGAACTATACCCCCTACCGACAAGTACCGAACACAGTAAACCATCACCTACGACCACCACCACAACAACAACTACAAGCACTGCACCTCCTTCACCGCCACCACCCCCACTACCAACACAGCCCCCTTTACAGGCCCAGGATCGCATGGCAACCCCACAAATAAACTCTCCGAATTCAATAAACGTCGCATCGAAATATTTCGACCAATCAGGAGTTTACTCACAATTCCAGGGCGGTCTATACAATAGGCGCAGTTTGCCATACTACCAACCGCAGGCTAACTTCTATCGACCTTATCCATATCCCGATTACACAGTTCCAAATCAACGATCCAATGTACAATTTGTACCATGCATGTGCCCGATAAGTGTGGCACCGCCACATCACGATTTGGCAGAGAGGAGAACAATACCAGACGGTGATGAAATCTTACTTCTCGAATCTACCGATAATCCAAATGAAAATACCGCGGATAATATCGTCGAACTGGAAGATGATGGAGAAAAGAAAACAGTTCGTTAGGAAAATTTTAATAAATTGATTAAAAAACCTAAAATCGTTTTTGTTTTTAAATACCCTTCCCGTATTCAGTTTGCTTTATAGTTTATGAATTATAAGGCAATGATAGACCAATACCTAATGAAGTGACCATTTTGGAATGCTTATGTGAAATGTTTCGATTTCGATAATTCGCCATACTTTTTTGTAGTCAGTCTCATACGTCATAAATACTTTAACATCTCTCGATTATTTTTGACAATAGTTTCGATAGTTTTTGTCTTCAAATCTATACATACATTACATACAGTATAAAAGGAAGTCCCCAAAATGTGTCTTTCTGTATGTACAGGCTAATCTCAAGAACCACTAAACGGATTTAGATGTGGTTTTCACTATTATGATCTGCATTTCTTGGCGGAGTTTATGAGTGCACTCAGACTACTCTATTACATATAGAAGCTGTTTTTTACAGTATACAGTTTTTTAAAAGTTGCAAAGCAAAAACAAAAAAAACATCCTTTTCTTTGTGTTGTTGGTTGCATTCAAAACATGTTTTTCAATGGATCTATCTGCTATTCTGCGTATGTATATAAAAATAACTTGTTTTAGTAAGATTCCAGCTGGAATTTCAAAATCAGTTGATTCTTGGCAGTTGAACGGAGCTGATGCAGTCTTTATCCTTGGCAACAATTTTCCATCAGTGGAGACCGAAGCCAACAGCCATGAAACGTCATAGTACCGTCATAGTGTGTATATGTGGCACATTTGAATTTCTGAGCATTGTATTAACTGAAGTAGCATTATATTGATGTTTTATGCCCTCCACTACAATAATAATGTGATTGTAAAAGCGAATTCAAATTTTAAAAAAGTGCACGGGCATTGCCAGGCAGCTATACGCTATACGACGCTATACCTATATTATAGAAATGTATTAGAAGAAAATAATTTGTTTTCTCTTAAAAGTTGCAGGTGGGCGAAGCAAGGCGAGCACGGGTCAGCTAGTATTTAATAAGATCAAGTTGATAGAAACATAACAGAAGGTCTTAAAGTGTTTATGTTTTTCAAAGTGAAATTTTTTTACTGAGCGGGCTACAATTTTCAAGCGTTAAGCCCCTTATTCCCAGAGCAAAAATCATTGCGAGTAAAAAAATCGTTGTGAAACAAAAATCGTAGCTTGTGGTGCGAGATTTTGAGGGTAAATTCCTAGAGTTTCAAATTTCGCAACGAGATTTTTGACGTACGAGTTTTGACATTTCAACAATTGACATTTGTGCAAAAGTAATTTCTTTTGGGTTATTTTCCTCTTCTTATTGCTCATGTTGAATTAAAAGTATTTTGAACAACAAATTAAAATTGTTTTCTTTTCACTAAAACAGCGGTAAAAGAGGAAATGACGTTTAAAGGCGCAAAAATGTGTAGTTTCCCTCTTTGCTACTTAAAATTAATACAATTGTTTCCTCTTTCATTGAAAACAACGTCAAAAAATCGCATCGAAAAATAAATCGTTGCGAGAAAGAATGGTTCGGACCATTAATTTCTTCGTTGCGAGAAAGAATGGTTTCTCGCAGTGAAGGTGCGAGAATTTTGACATTTTACGCTACGATTATTTTTCTCGCAACGATTTTTGTTCTGCGAATAAAGCCCCTTATTCCCAGAGCAAAAATCGTTGCGAGAAAAGAAATCGTTGCGAAACAAAAATCGTAGCTTGTGGTGCGAGATTTTGAGGGTAAATTCCTAGAATTTCAAATTTGGCAACGAGATTTCTGACGTACGAGTTTTGACATTTTTCTTCGACATTTGAGAACTTTATTTTTTGTGTTATTTTCCTCCTCTTATCACTCATTAAGAGTATTTTGAACAACAAATTTAAATTTTTTAAAAGAGGAAATGACGTTTGAAGGCGCGAAAATGTGTAGTTTCCCTTTATGATACTCAAACTTAATTCAATTGTTTCCTCTTTCATTGAAAACAATGTCAAAAAATCGTTGCGAGAAATAAATCGTTGCGAGAAAGAATGGTCCGGACCATTTATTTTCTCGTTGCGAGAAAGAATGGTTTCTCGCAGTGAAGGTGCGAGAATTTTGACGTTTTACGCTACGATTATTTTTCTCGCAACGATTTTTGTTCTAGGAATAAGGGGCTTAAGGGTAAGGGGCTTTACGAAAATTCAGTGCGCATGTGGGGAATTGCTAAGTACGTGGTGGGGGAACATTTAGGGGAGTAGAGTGCGTCTCCGCACCTACAGCCTAAACTATACTCAGCCGGTTTCAGCAATTAGAGTGTCGTTGGATTCGTCTTGACTCGGAGAGTCACTGAAACATTCAATATGGCGGACGCCCCAAGATGGCGGATTACCGTTAACTTTACGACCTACTTAATATGGGTATTTAATTTAAAGGGTTTGACAAGTAGAATACAATAAGCTAAGTGACGTTATTCTAAATTCAATATGGTGGACCCACCGAGATGACGGATTACCGATTTACGATTTACCCATATTATTTATTTATTTATATTTATTTATAATACCTTCTGACCCATCTCTTTATGATAATGTGCAGACTGCTTATGTGATAGATGAAACTGTAGGTGCATATCTTGATTTCCCTTCACATATTTAAAACTATAAATTGAAAACATTAAAAATAGATCTTGCGACTTTGACAACATTCAGGTGTACATAGGTACAACATACAACGTCCATATCAAACTTCCGATAGTCCAACCTACTTCAATCTCCCTCATATCCATTCAGTGAGGTTTTACTTTATTGCGCCTCATTTAACTTTTTGGGGCAGCACATACAGAAATGCAATCCAAATAATTACAACAAAAACGCGAGTACATCAAAACCGACTTCGTGGTAATAGATTGCGGAAAAGACAGCATAACAAATAAACAACATACTATTATCATGTTCACAGTACCAATCAGTATTTTTACCCGGATTTGGATTCCTTATGGAGTAAGTAGTGGTAGCAGTGGCAGTGGGTGCTTAAAACCAAGATACTACTCATAATGAATTTTAAGAATTGCACGCAATTGTTTATCCAAACAAATGTTCCCTTTCCAGGTGAACGTGATTGATGGTAGCATTAAGGAAGTAGTGTATAAAATACTGCAGCGCCGACGACGATAACCACATTCAGTTGTGCAACTTTGGAGTGTATCTCATAGGACTCGTTTGCTTTTTTTACTTGAGGAGTATATCAGAAGGATGGATTTAAGATTTGTGGTAATTTCTAAACTAAAGAGTAAATTGTAGTTCACAGGAAGCTTTTCCATTTGTTACAGATTGCGTTGGCCCTACTTGGAGTACTGGCTGCCATTGGTGAATCGGAAGCTGGGTGTGAAATGGTTTTTAAACGATGTTCTTGAAAACTTACTAACACGTTTTTTTTTTTGCCTATTACAGAGGTTCCGGCTACCATCATAAGAAAATTGTTATTCATGTTCCAGTACACAATAAAAAAGAGAAACATGTCCATACAATAGTGAAGCATGTCCATCATCACCATAAGCCGATTGTAATCAAGGAGGAAAAAATTATCAAACACGAAGTGAAGCCAATCTTTCATGAGAAGCATGTCAGTCATGAGCATACACATCATCATCATCAGTACGAGCACCAGATGATCGAGGAGCTCAAAGAGGAAACTCACATACCAGATCATTCTGAACAACACCATTTTCAGGAAGAAATCGAAGAGGAGCACAGCTAAAGGAAGAATTTGCGTTTTATTAAAAGTTGAACTAAATTAAAAGTTGGTGTTTAAATTGAAAGCATAATTTTTGGACACTAAAATCAGCCTCATACTGTGAAAACGTTTTAAATCCAATGAAAAGAGGCCGGAGGGTATAGTGAGGTAACGTGGTCTATGATCATAAGTGATGTTTCCAATGAAGATTACATCCTCTTCTAATGACGGCGCGGCAGTAGACTTACTTAGTTGACGCTACAGCTCGAGGTGAACCGGGGCCTGCTTCTCGCAACCATTTATGTCTTCGTGTTATATTTTTGCACGAATGGAAGGGACCTACAGTTTTTTGCCGGCTCCGAACGGCGAGTTGAGAAGATCAATCGTGACAAATGATACTCTTTGATGCTTGTCAGACATTCGAAAGAGGTGGTACCGTGAAAAAACTCTTTTAGGTGGTAGACCCGTCCAGGAGTTGAACCCGGGCAGCATTGCGTGGTAGTCCAACGCACTAACCACCACGGCCACGGCGACCACAGTAGACTTTGCATTCCATAAATTATCACGAACAAATCGATTAATGAAAACCATTGTTGAATAATTTTCTTAAAGGCCGCATGTACATCTAGGTCAGCTGTTTGTGTTCGGATGTTTAAAGAAATATTGCTGCATCAAGTAACGATGAAAGCATGTGCAACTTACATCAAGAACAAAGTTATCGTATTGAACTCTGCTTCCTACAGTAGCAACTAGCCTAGGCTTGTAAGTAGATTACCCATTTCCATATGAACAGGGACGACTTGGTTGGTTGGTTGGTTTGTGAGGGTGAGGATAAAAATGTCTCCTCTTTACGTAGGCCACAAGTCGGGCCCGTTGTGCTCCCCTCTAGAACTGTGCTGAAAAAAGTGCTGGGACGTGTGTTAGTGAAGGGGGGGGTTGTGCAATGGAATGGAAAGGTTAGAAGGAATAAGCGGATTCAAGAAAAACGCTCCGTGTGTCGTGTAAGCTTTAGTGTTCTCGAGAAGTCGATGGATTTGAGCGATGTCAGTCCGGTTAGGATGTGTCTTCTCAGGTGATTGTGCGTTATTGAGCATAAAGCCGGACATTCGCAAAGGAAATACCCGATACTTTCGTCCTCTTCTTCGCATCCCGGGCAGGTGCTGTGCTGCACTAGTCCCAGACGGTTTTCATTTTCTTTCAAGTTGATGTGTCCTGTATATATATTTTTTATTTTAATTTTTATTTCCTTTATTTATTTACATCTGATCAGATTGGACACCTAGTAGTTGTTGTTACAGAACAGGATATGATAGCTTATAAGGTCAGTGCCTTGCCTTTACATACTTTTGTTTTACAATAAGGTGGGTTTTTTATTTTTTAACTTACGAATTTCAAAAAGTGAAGATTACAATAATTGTTGTGATTTTCATAATTTTTATAATTTTTATTAAAGTCTCTGAGTTAGGTCAGAAGGTCTAAGGCGCTTCAGTCTTCTTCTTCTGGTTATTTCTTGTAGCGGGATAGAGTTGACTTCGTTGTTATCGTGGATTAGTAACCGGATTTTGTGTTTTGTGCTTGTCTTTTGTATTTCTTCCGTTACTGTCGCTATTTTGAGGTCTTTATGGATGTCGTCATTGGAAATATACCATGGAGCGTCTATTACTTAGTTACTTACTTAGTTGGCGCTACAGCTCGAGGTGAACCTGGGCCTGCTTCTCGCAACCATTTGTGTGTACGTGTTATATTTTGCACGAATGGAAGGGACCTACAGTTTTTTGCCGACTCCGAACGGCGAGTTGAGAAGCTCAATCGTGACAAATGATACTCTTTGATGGTTGTCAGACATTCGAAAGAGGTGGGCGCTGTGAAAAAACGTTTAGGTGTTTGCGGCGGGATTCGAACCCAAGACCGCTGGCTCAGTAGTCCGACGCACTAACCACTTGCGCTACGGTGCGTCTATTATCGTTCTTAATATGCTTGATTGCTGTCTTTGGATGATGTAAATATTTGATTTACTCGCTGTTCCCCACAGCTGAAGTCCGTATGTCCATATTGGTTTAATGATCGTTTTGTAAATGAGCAGTTTATTGTGTATAGATAACTCCGAGTTTCTTCCCAGCAGCCAAAATAGTTGTCTAAATTTGTCCTCCTGTATATAGGCCAATCATCACTTTTAGTTGTGCGCTGCTCAAATTCAATAATTTCCTTGCCTGCTGTGAGCTTGGGCTTTCTATAATTTCTTTGTTCGGATTTGACTCAACATTTTTGAGTGGCGTTTAGAAAAACACTGGCTATAAGCCATTTTCACTGCTTGTACCACGCGCCGTACTTATAGAATTTACTGTGAAATTTTCCACGTCTTCCGCCCCTGCTCTAGCGAGTTCATCCGCCCTCTCGTTCCGGCTCACCTTGCAGAATCAGTCACCGAGGGCTCTAAATGAATGGATATATTTATCGGAGGATCTGGACAGTGTACACCAGCTCCCGATTGTCCGTTAATGTGTGATCCAACCGTGTATATTACTATTCCTCGTACCTCGGCAACCACTGTGCCATGTTGACACTTCTCACGGCTAGGGAATTCGACAGTCGGTTTTGAAAATGTATTCATTCTCTGTGAGATCACTTGGTTTGCTGACGACTCCAGAGGATATTGAAACGTCTTTCCAGATGGCTCTGTGTTCCGTGAGCCTCTCGTTTTCAAAGTGGCCCAGGGTCCGCAATCTGATTGCGAAAAGCCCCGCAGTCCTTTTGACCTCGAGTTCCAATTTGACAGGAACGACTTAGAAATAAGTCATAAGTAATATGAATATCCTTACCATATTAAAAATTTAACTTTTTTTCGACTGCAAAGACTTTGTTCCCATTTGTCTTAAAAACTACTGCAAGAAATTAAATACGGTTTTCACAATTGGATTGCAAAATGTCTGGAATACAGGCATAGGATTTTTTCGTTATCTACTATCCAGAAGCGGAAATCTAAGCTGATATCTGGGCAGAGATTATTTTTATGAATACCTTCAAGCTCCTAGCTTTAAAATGCCTTTGCCGATGGGAATGGCGTTTCTTTTATTATAAAGCTCAATTTTGTACAAACATTTTAAGATATAAATCATCTTCGTACGTTATACAGAAGTTGAACAATAAGCATTAAATTAAAATTAACGATCAATTAAAAATGACATACGATTCAAGAAAAGCTTAGATCGTTGGATTTGACCAACGACCAGTGGAGATAATTTCGTGTGTGTGCAGGTTTTTGGAACTGTTTGAATGCACATAACGCAGAAACTAATAGACGGATTTTGATGAAACTTGACATAGTGACTGCTTATGTTCTTGGTCAACATTTTTTATACTTTTTATCCCCCAAAATGATCTGGTTTTAGCAAAATATTGAAAAAGACTGCGTATCTGTAACGAAAATTATAATTATTCAGCCCTAGCTCAATAGTAGCTTATCGGATTGAAAAACAAAAAAATGCTGATTTTAGTAAATTTTTCACTGATTCATTTGAGGTATAAATCATCCTTCTGTGTTATACTGGAGCTGAGCTATGCTCAAAATAGTTCATGAAATGTTCGCCAATAATTTTCCATCAGTGGAGACCGCTGACAACAGCCGTGCAGCTGTGGGTGACGTCAATAAGTATATACCTATATATAACTTGGGGCATGTGCAAAAAAAAAACATTGTTGTTGTGCGCACCCAGGGGAAGGTTCCTTCTACGTTGGGGAAGGGTTTCCACTTTATTGCAATTCCATTTTTTTTTTCCCCCAAAAGCAAATGCATTCATCATGATCTCGAATCTGCACTCGGTGGAGACAATAATATTATGTACAGTCGAATCCCTTTATGTCGAATTTTTACGGGCGATTAAAATTGGTGCAAGTTAGAGGGATTTTTGATAAAATTCGAGCTAGAACGATTATCCACCGTAGGCAAGTGGTTAGTGCGTCGGACTACTGTGCCAGCGGTCTTGGGTTCGAATCCCGCCGCAAATACCTAAAAGTTTTTCACAGTGCCCACCTCTTTCGAATGTCTGACAAGCATCAAAGAGTATCATCTGTCACGATTGAGCTTCTCAACTCGCCGTTCGGAGTTGGCAGAAAACTGTAGGTCCCTTCCATTCGTGCAAAAATATAACACGCACACACAAATGGTTGCAAGAAGCAGGCCCAGGTTCACCTCGAGCTGTAGCGCCAACTAAGTAAGTAAGTAAGTAAGAGCGATTATCCCTTTTTGTTAAAAACGCATTTATTCATAGATCATAGTGGAAGTTAACAAAAAAAAAAAACAGAAAGAAAAAAAACCTTTAAAAGAACATTAATTAATAACAGAATAATTTGTGATACAAAGTAGGTACTAGTCAGTTTCCGATTTCCTGGTATGTTAGAAAGTTCAAAACATGTTTTTTTTAACACTTCAGCTTCGAAAAATCATTTGGACCTACCAAAAAAGCATTTTTATACGAGGAAATAGGCCAAGTTTTGAAAATCAGAAAAACATGGCAGGCGGGCGAAGCAAGGCGAGTACGGGTCAGCTAGTAATGAATATACTCGTAGGAATAACATCCAATCATAGCTTTTCTAAACATAGCCTGAGCTTTATATATGTACGCGTAGCTTTCAGTTTTCCAGACCAAGCACTCTGGCATCCGCCGCAATGTCTTGGGCCTTAAAACTTTATTGTCGTCTAAAAGCTTATGGTTGGGATTTGAAGATCCTCTTAGCTGGAGCATTATTGTCCATTCGCGGCTGCCGAGCCAGTGTAGTCGACGTGTTTTGAATTTTTGGACTACTTCCACATCTTGATACAGCTTATAGAGTTCGTGGTTATATCTACTTCTCCATATGGACCAAATATTTGACGAAAGTGTTCGAAATCTGCTCTGATTTCCTGCACCATAGAGGTGAGCTGGCAGTGTTTTCTCGAGCATGATTTGCTTCTTCCGAGTTAGAAATTTTAAGCCCCGTCGTTTTGCAAAAATGGTATCAGCATTATCCTAAAGTTAGTCTTCGTCGAATCTCCACTAACGTGTCATTCGTGGAGTTGATGTATTCTCCGAGGTAGATAACCTCCTTTAACACTACGCAGTAAATGTTGTTAACGGTAACGTATTTTAATTGCCGGTGGACAGATGCCGCTTTGTTTGTTGACAACATGTACTTAGTTTTGTCCTCGTTTACTCCACGGCCAACTCATTTCCCCTGTTCCTCAATTGCTGTAAGCGCTGCTATGATGGCATGCTGTGAGCGACTCCTGATGTCAATGTCGTCTGCATATCCCAGCAGCTGGACGAATTGGTTGAAGATAAAGCTTTCGTGTGGCCGAAATCATGTTCACTCCTTCCGAAGAATGACATTTGATTTTATGAGCTTCGACCGAAACGATTAATCTGGTAACTAGGTTCTGGCAAACACGTCATCTTCCCCTCTGTTTGCAGGCCCAAGTAAGATTCCAAAGGATTCAATTTCATAATACGAAATCATAATTTTATAATACAAGCTCGGTAGCCTGAATACTGTGCAGAAACAGTGAATGAACGCCATTTAGATGATGTGATAGATCGTGTGAAGTGTTTTCTTTTCTTTTTTCTTCGTTTAGCTATTCCAATTGAAACCGTTGGGGTATTGGATTACCCTTAAACACCACAACCTTCCTTTACGAGTAACAAACTCATTTTCATTCTCATTACGATATCTTCTTTATGTATGTATCTTTCTGCAATAACACTTTCGTTGTGCGTTTGGATTTTCTTTTCATTTACTGTAAACTTCGATCACAAAGAAAGCAAAACAGATTTTCTTTTCAATGTCGGAGAAGTAATTTAGATCGCACATAACACTGGAGATGAAAGAAAGATCAGCCAATGACCCTCATTTGCCTATACGCTCACCTTTAGCGTGTTGGATGCTTCCATGCATCCCAGCATCCCAATATCTCCGAAGACCATCTGGCAGACCATGACGGAGCATAGAGCCATACATACAAATGGTTGCTCACCATCTGAACCTGGAGCAGTCAATACGCAGTAGGGATAGGCAAATCGGAAATTCAATATGATTAGATTGTGGCGACGCGACGATCTGCGAATGCACCCCAGTCGCAAAGAAACTATATAAGATGGAGCGATTGTGATGGAAATGTGTCATTTCTTGCATGTGATCAGGGTGCGTTGGACGTCAAAGTGGATTTACAGGTACTTAGTGGAAAACGAGAGAATGTCAAACCTACATCAGTGGATTATTGTCCTGCAAATTGTATTGAATTCGAGTGTCGGCTTTAGTGGTGGTGATGATCGTGAACAGTGAGTTATAGATTGGGAGTCTCTTCCGAAAATACTAACTTTTACTTAATTTTCCAGTGTCCATATTAAAGTTCACATTCCGGAGGTGCATCGCAAGCATACGCACTTTAGGAAAATCCAAAAACACTACTTCCAACCGAAAAAGGTGGTGAAGGGTTCAGAATTCTTGAGCTCCAACTTGGATACGACGCCGTTCAACATGTTGTCCTACGGACTCACAGATCACGGACAAGCAATGCAATTTCCAAGCTATCCATTGACTCTACCGTCCTTCCCGGATATTCCATCCTACGGCATGGATAACACCTTAGAGGCGACAGTAATGAAGAAACCCAAAATGAGTAGCATGCCACAGTTCATGAGCGATGCTATGCTGACTAAATTCCATGGAATGAAGAAACCAAGTGAATTCATGGGAGCTCACCCGGCGGAAGAAATCCATACGTATGCAAATCCCAGCGAAGAAGAAGACGAAGAGGCGTATGCAGATGACTACGATGCTAGATCGGCCGAGGCTATGGTTATAGATCAGCGAGTGGCAGGAAATTCGTATCCTTATTCAATGTCAATGGGTGATTCTTTCAAGTCGAAATGGCCATCGCATTCGAATGTATATGAGTCCTCCGTGAAACCATACAGTAGTGGCATGAAATGGGCTGGAAGTTTACCTGACTGGTTGAGTGCCACAACCGAGGATGATTATTCAGCCTATGACAGATTTCCCAGTTCGACGACTATGCATATTGCAAAAGCGAAACCATTGTCCAGTTCTAGATTGAAGTTTGAGCAGCAGCAAGCGTTCGAGAGGGGTCCTTATGGTGACGCGTTTATCTCACCAAAGAAGAAGAAACCCAAGACAGAGAAGAGAAGTAGAACGTCCTCTTCGGGGTTTAGGATAAACTATTAAACCCGTGGCATTTTTAAGTTATATAAAGTTTATTATTTAAAGTCTAATTTTAATTTAAAAATATATGAGTTTTTTTTATAAATTAAAAATGCATACCTTTTTTCTCTGTACCAATAGATGGCAGTACTATAGGGAGTAGTTTCAATTTTGACACGATCAGAATCTCGCTTTACCGATTAAAATGGTTATTTTCAGAAACCTCTTAAGTCATTAGATCAAAGGCTCACCTATAATAGTCGAAAACAATAGGAAGCTACTGTCAAAATTCTACGTCAAGTTAAAGTCAAATGTCTCGTGAGTGAGCAAAAGTGAACGAAACTTAACAAATCGAAGCGAAAAGCTATTATGGTCGTACAATACCAATTCCATGTATACGCACAGTTACGTACGTCGACATACGCACCCATTATACTATTACAGTTCGACCTTTACTCTGATTTCGAACCTTATCACAAGTTTTCTTTGTATGAGCAGAACATGAAAGAAAAATTTAACGTTTACCGTTAGCTGCCAAAAGTCAACTGACAAATGTCAAAAGCTATTTGCTATAATTAGGTTTGTATGATGTCAGCCCCAGGGCGCACTGGGGCACACTGAAAACGCACTGATGTGTTCGATGTCAATCAGTGCTACACTGAAAACGCACTGAAGATGCTGCCCTGTGTTTTATGTCGACACTGGTTCTGCCCTATATTCGCCCTGTGTATTTCTTCAGTGCAATTCGTTTATTTTTTTCATATCGCAAACTTTTTTTTGTGGTTTTTTTTTTTGAATTGAAGAAAGGAAATTATTTCAAAACAGTGTTTGAAGCACAGTTCAATGAAAGAAACTACAGGACAGGAGGTGGGCTAAGTGAAATCTTTCTACTATGCTAGCAATAATTGAGGCCACATTACGGACTACTACTGACTATCGAAGCGATCGTCGAACCCAAATGTGACTGACAAATTGTTGTCTCCTTTTAGGTGCTTTTCTTTTTTAGTTCATAGCAGAGCCTGAACTGTCAAGAAAAATGGTTGCGTTTGTGTTTTTACCTAAGACACAAATCAGTGCTTTGAATTTCTATTTTCGTCCATAGTAAAAAGCTTAGCACAGCTAACGTCACATTGACAGGAGAGATAAGACCAACACTCCGCTGTCAGGCAAATGAAGACCAACACTCCGCTGTCAGGCAGAATGGACCATTCAATTTAGATTATGATAGCCAAAACTCCCATCGACCTGATTAAAACGAAGTGAGGATAGCAATATCAAAGCTTAAGGCTAACTAAGCTAAGGCTGTTGGATCTGACGGTCTATCCGTTTCCGTAAACGAGGGTAAAACAAAGTATGTGCTGTTGACGATAAGGGGCACTCAACATCGACAAATTGGACAGAACGTCACAATAGACAGTTACAACTTTGAGGGCAGCGCAGCAGAGAACCAACTTGGAGTACGCAAATGGATGTAGTTATCTAAGGACTGGGCTAACTGCAAGGGGTTGTTGTAGCAGTTTATAGCACCACCTTAACTTAAACGTGAGAAAAAAAAACGCTCATCAGTGACTTGGCAGGAATATGCAAATTGACGTTTGACAGTTTCACATCGGCATTGTTTTCATTGAAAGTAAGGCCGGTAGTTATCAAGCGCTCATAAATCGCTTTTAAGTTTAAATTTTTGGCGCTCTTTCGCGGATGTCAGTGACATATGACAATGTAAATATTGGGGATGATGCAACACAGCTGCAACACAGTTGGTGGATATCATTTGTTTTTCGTCAAATTCAATTCAATTTTCTAAAATAAGGAACATGTGCACTTAATTCATTTTAAATTTCTTTTCCTTGTCGGATAAATTCCTATTTCTTTCTTTTCTACCCATTTTAAAAATCAACAGAAATAATTTAAATTTGAAATGACAGCAGAGTTCGGTTGATAACTACCGGCCTTAATATTTCTCCCTCACTTCCATGACATATTTGACATTTCGATGAAATTTTCGATAGCTATCGACGAAAAATAGTTTGGTAGCACATTTTTCCATCCAGGCTAAAGACCTAAGACTGGATAATTATCCAGTTTTCGTAAGCCTATACAGGCTTAGTTGTTAGTGTAATTAACATGGAAACATATTTGTAAAGCAGCAAATACACGATACAATCGTTGTACAACGGTTGTATGCAATTTGCGGTTGTATGCGACGATTGTATCGTGTGTTAGCTAGCTTACGACGGTTGTACCGATATCGCACGGTTGTACGCTTTGATTCGAAAACCTGCGGTTGGATGCGCCGTTGTATGGAAATCGCACGCAGATTGTATAGTGTGTGTGCTGCTTACAACGGTTGTACCAAAATTGGTACAACCCGCGGTTGTACAACGATTGTATCGTGTATTTCCAGCTTAAGCCCGTATAGTTTTGAAAAAACACGCCTTAAAATAAAATAAGTTTTATCCTTCAATCAACCGGAAAAACGTCAATTTATTTGAATTTTGAAGATAGATAATGCTTTCGTTCTTTCTTGTTTTTTATTTATGGAATTTTTCTAGTGCAATTATATTTTTATTCGATACGGTAGCTATCGGGTGCCGTCATCCCAATGAGGTTACTCGATCATTCGATATCGAGTACTATTCACTCACTCGTTATCGAGTTCGGTAATTCGGCCCCTGTTCAGTGCTCTGCTCTGAAAAAAGGAAACTTGAATACGAACACCAGTAAGTTGCAATTATTTTTTGTCACAAAATTATTAAAAACTACCACCATTTAAACCTAAAGAAGCCATATCCTTATTGACAAACAAAAAACGAGGCTGCTACGGGGCAAGGACTTATTGTTTTTTGGATTGTAAAATGTGATGAACATTACTTCTCATTTTCTTGTTCGTGGCCGTAACACAGATGAAACAAACATTGTTAAGTATTTCCAGAAGTCTCTCTAGACAACTGATCCGTTGCTCCATAAGTAAAACGGATTTAAGAACTAGATCAAATGATCCAGCCCGAAAAGAGCAGCTCTGATCTGAAGTATTTAATTTGCAAATTCAAGTCAATGTCAAGTTGTGTCTTCAAATACAAAACCGGAAAATGGACCTTATATTTGTCCAAGATTAACCGATTACGAAAGTCAACTGGAAGTATTATAGACCAAGATCATCGTCGAAGTGGCAGAAACGTGCGATAAATTGGAAGTCGAGGAACACAGCCTTATCAAACCAAAACCACCAACACTTGTTTTAAAAATAAGTTATTAACTTTATTACTGTTTTTTTATGAACATTAGGTACGAGTACTAATTAATTTCTACAATGACACTAGTTTATTGAAACACACGCTCTTAACTACCGGAGGACACCCGTCATACCAACAAATGCACTAATGGTTCAGAAGAAATTCCACTCCTTTACTATGGATCCCAGTCCTCGTAATCACTCGAGAACTCATCGGCCATGTTATTATCGCCGTTTCGTGCATAATGATTGAATATGATATCGCCCGCGTCATGGCCATGTGGCGAATCCTTCTCATGTCCATCCAGTCCTTGATGTGAATAGCCCATCACCTTGTACTCGACCTTCCCTCCGCCATGGTGGATGTGTGTATAAACTGTGTGCGTGTGATGATGGCTCTTCATCTTCAGCGGCACATGAATGATGAATCGCTTATGCGTGCTGCCTGCAACGCCGGCACTATTCATTGAAACTGTCATCAGGGTCACGAGAAGTCCCAGCACAAGTTGCTTCTGCAAATAAAACAATCACTGGTACTATATTTCCAAAAAAAGGACTCACGTGTATCTTACGACCAGTTGCGGAACCATGTTCGAAGGCATACAAAATTAAATTCCTCCCGTGTGTGTCCACTCCTAGGTATGCAGATTATTCGCCGGCAGTCGATGAGACTTATCTGTTATTCAAATGCTAGAGTAGCCTAACTTTATATACTTGGCTCTTCATGAGTGAGCACACGCCCGAACGACCGATGCCAGTAATTTTTTAAGTGTTGTGCCGCACTAATAAGGGGAACTTTGCATGAGGTGCAAATCGCTCTAATGGTCAGACTACCAGAAGAATTCATCGGAACCGGCTGAATGTTCCCCTTCGAACGATCGAAACCAATTCAAGGGAACACAATACCATGCATCATCTCCAATTACAATGGCCAATAGGAGACTGTAGTCTGCGGGACAGTCAGGCAATGTCAAGGCGGCCGCGAGGAAAGTGTAACTTGTCAACCGGAAACCATTCGCCCCACTCTGTTTCTGTTCACGAAACTCTAACGGGTTCGTTACACTTATGTAAGTGTGTAATTAACGGTATTGATAGTTGTGCATATGTGCGAATTTCGCTCTCTCTTGCGCTTGCACTTGCACTTTCATTGCAGACAACCAGCAGCACGAATGCCTTTCGTTCGGCACAAGGTATGGTTGTGTGGTCTACGATGATGTTTCAGGCGGAAGAATTATGTACTAGATCGCGGCGACATAATCGGAAATGGCATACATACCATACACACATAGAATGACGTTTTAAGAAACCGCAAGTGCTGGTATATAAATATACTTTAAAGATGAGAATATTGGTCAAAATCTTCATACTAAGAGGCAAGATTTAGACGATGCTGGACTAAGTGATCCTCGCTTTCACTGTAAGGTCTGGATAAGGGTGTTAGTCTGAATTTATTAATAAGGATCATCTGTTTGAATATAGGGATGAGAATATGCATTTCCACGTTGAAATGAAGGTGACAAAGATGATCAGGAAAGTGAAGAAATTAATAGCGACAGTCTTTTTCATGATGAAGATTGTAAGGAATGATAATGTATAGGTCAAGATGAAGACAAAGGTGGTGATCATTGGATTCCTTTCTAAAATACAAAAAAAAATTCCCCGACAAAGATTGTGAAAGTGACGAACCCTATTTTTAGTTGATTTTAATTACAAAGATCTTCAAGATTAAGCGAAGGCTGTTGATCCTTTAAGCACCCAAACTATGTACCTATACTCATGACGTGATATTTAGCTACATTAAGATCGTAATCCTTAGCTTATTTGCACCGATCGTTAAGTTGAGGATCAATAATTTGTGTACTTTTTGCACCAAATATTTTTTTTCAGTTAGATTTCGAATAGTGGGGTTGAAATGCTCTCAAATATAATCTACTTTTCGTAGATTTTCGTAGTTTTGGGGGGTACGCGAATGGACCTTATAGGTCTGTTGGGCAACCTTTTAATTGACAAGTTGGTCAAACCTGTCAAATAGTAGATAGTTTGAAAAGTGGGTGAAAATCCTCTCAGAGACTCGAAAACTTGCACAAAAGTAACCAAACGCAATTGAAGCACATTGTGGGTAAACCGTCAATTTGTTTTTGTTTTCCACTTAAAAATGAAGATTATGACATTTCACAAACTGTCAGATGGCAGGCTTTTTCACCCAAAGAAAAAGCTGGTGCATAAAATTATAACTCTCTCAATAGAGGGGCAATTTTCGAAACTCTCATTTGGTTCTCTGTTATACGATTGGGTTAACAAACACTTATTTATTTAATTTACCTAATTTTATGTAATTTTACGAAATATCGCAGGTTATCAAACAGACCTTATGTTTCAGCAGCTGTCAAAGTAACCAATGACATCCAGCTGTCAAAATATTCAATAAGGTTTGCCATTTCATCATGCATCGATATATCCGAGCTGTGGTTCCAACAAGATGGCGCTACATGCCATAGAAGCGACGCAACGCTCAAAGCTGTGAAGGAGAAATATGGCGACTGGGTCATCTCACGACGAGCGCTCAACAATTGGCCATCGCGATCGGGCGACTTGACACCACTCGAATATTTTCTTTGGGGCTACGTCAAGTCATGTCCTAAGTCTACGCTAACGAGCCAGTTACCTTGGACGAGTTGGAAGGCAACATTCAAGACGCTATTGTCGAAATAACGCCGTACATATTGGACCGAGTCATCCAAAATTGGATCGACTGCTTGATGCATTACCAACCATTTATTAAATGATGTGATATTCCACACATAATGGCGTCAATGAAGCTTCAAAATAAAGCCAGAATCAATTTTATATCTCACACTGTTGTTGTCTTATACAGTGCCGTTCGAAAAATTTAGCTCCATCTATTTTGTTCGAATTTTGGCGAATTGGTTGCAATAACTAAATATTTTTTAATGAGGTTATGTTTTATTAAGTATTTTCAAACGTTTCATGATACATTTAGAGTGTAAGAACTTTTAACCAGCAAACTGGTGTTAAACCGAAAAATTGGTGTTTTGGGTACTTGCGTCAATTTTAATAATAAATGAAAAATGCTCAATTATTGCAAATTTTTTATTTTTGTATTGATTCCTAGAAATATTGTCCATTTAATAAGTTCTTTGTTGGACCTCCTTTTTCTTTTATTACTGCTGCACATCTGCGATTCATTGACTCAGATATGTTTTCCATGTGGATGCAGATATGGTGTTTCAGGCCCGGAATAATAATTTTTATTAGGATGTCAATTGACTCTGGACGCTTTCTCGCAATATTAAGTCTCATGATTGACTAGATAGTCTCAATTGGATTGAGGTTGTCAACATTATTTTTTTCGAAGCACTTTTTAGATTAAGAAATAAAAAAAAATACAAATGCAGTTTTTCGTCATAAAAATTGTAGCTTATTTTAAAGCTACAAAGTAATCTTTTATTTTTTAGAACAAAACAAGTTCATATTTACAATTTTGGCTGTATGGCAGGGAGCATTGTCCAGTTGAAAAGTGAACCTGTAGGTGTCACCAAAAGGCTGTGACGCGGAGAGCTCTAATTCACATTCTAGGACGCGTAGATAAACTGCTATAGTGTCTATCGATTATTAAGAGGCCATTCTACCTTCTTCATCTCCAGAGAAGCATCCCTAGACCATCACACCTTCAGTTTTGCAGGCATCCGTAAGAGGCATTCAGAGCTCTGTCTTTCCATTGGTTCTCTTCGCGCAAGAATCCTCCCATCTCCAACATGCAGCTTCAACTTGGATTCATCGGATAACATTGTTCCACATGTCTTGAATCTAATTGACATCTCTCTCAGCCTAAATTAATAGTTTTTCTCTGACTTTTAATGGAAAATCCGTCTTCAGTACTTGCTTGAGTGCTCTAAGTCCAGCTTTTATGAGCCTTTTTCTCACTGAGATTGCTAGAATTATTTATCCTTTAGCTTAAAATAGATCAATTTTAATATCCACTAAAGTCTTAAACTGATACCGGCGGCTTTGGAGCACCAACAAACGATTTTCCATTGAGGTCGTTTTTTTTGGCCTCTCTGAGCCTTTCCTTCTGCTGATAGTCACGGTCTCTCAATATTTTTTTGTAATTCCATGCTACAGTTCGTTGAACAATATTAAATCTTTCAGAAATTTGACGGGTTGTCGAATTTGGACGTGTCAGACACAAAATATTAGATTTGCACTCGGAACTGATTTTTCCTATTTTTTTTTTTCATCACTTTGGTTCATTTTGGACGGCTATCGCGAGCTAAATGCACCATAATTACATCGACTTTTGTTCACTAACTGAACGATATTTTGCTATCCAGTTCAGAAAACATCGTAGCTCTCATAAATTTCAAGAACTGCCATCCGAAAGAGTAAGAAAAGGTTTGAGCAACATTTTTCGAACAGCACTGACTTTTTCCTATCATTCTTATCTGTATTGGACTTCCCAAAATTTTAACGATCGTTAATCATTATCGTTAACTAACGACGTTTGTCGCTTGCGATAGCGAAAGTTATGTTCCCAAAATCAAACATAACGATTATATTCGCTTAGTTGTCGCTACAAAATATTAACGATTTTTGTCCCTAAACAATATTGGCAACCCTTGAAAATTATGAAGTCGAATGTGTCAGATCCTGTGTGTGACAGCGAAAAAAATATTTTGGGCCACACATCGTCTGTATCTTTGGGGAGATTTGATAACATTTTCTTAAACATCTCGGTGACCTAACCACAAAAAAAAAAATTCTTCAGTACTAAAAAAATTCAAAAGTCGCTTAGTTAAGGGGATAATCAGTGTTTTGTGATTAATTCTAAAATAAATAACATGGCCGAAATGACAACTGTTAAAGCACCATTATTAAACGTCAAATTGGACTAGAAGAAAAGCGAACAAACTTAGGGGTTTATTAAAAAGCTTAGGTTCTACCAAAATAAGGCTCATATTGGCCATAAAGTTTTATAAAAGTAGTGTGGACCACGCTAAAATACATTTCCTTCACTTGCATCATCAAAACCCCTTTTTTCATTTTCATTTCATCTAAATTTTAAATCAAATGGGCTACACCTCGCAGAAGTACCGGATGCAGAACATATTCCCTCATGGCATTTTCGTTTCCCAAAACAGCGCAGCGGCATCAATTGCTAAATATTGCAGTGCCATTTTTTTTAACAGTTTTTGGTGAATTATGAACACACGAAATCAACAAATTCACATATAAATTGCTTAGAGAAAAAAATCGTTAGAGATAACGAGGGCAAAATTTTCGTCGCTACGTCAACGAAAAATATCGTTAACTATTATCAGTTTTAACGATGGAAATCGTTAATATTTAGTTTGAGAATACCACTTAACGATAATTGTCGCTATCGGTAATTAACGATATCGAATAACGATCGTTTAGCGTTTGGGAATCCCACTACTGGTCACCCTATGTATATTATATCGAAAACAAAAGCTCTGTGGATGCTTATATTATTTTTATTATTTATATATTAGCTATACTAATATCATATTAAAATCATATTAATTACATTACAGTAAAACTTCACTGCTCTTAATTTATTGCCACTTAATGCTAGCGCAACAAACACTTACAGGCAAATCTAATTTCTTCAACCAAACACAATCTACCAAGAGGTGCAGACCAAGTGAAATGGAACGCTCGTGAGACGTTGACCTTAACATTGAATGTTTCTGCAAATTAGCAAGGCAAGCCGCGAAAATTCACTGCACAAATCGATTTAGCATGCAACTTAAGTGTGTATTTTGCAGACTTTAAACAAATAGTTTGCAGTTTACCACTCGCACAGGAGATATCGCCTGACTGTACAAGAAAACCTAGCAAACCATGAGAAGTATATAAGCCTAGACGATCATCAGCTGTTGAAATAATCTAGCGAAATAGTTCAACGTGAAAACACTTACCGAAGTTAATTTAGCAATTTAATCCATTTCAATTTTGGTTGTAATTAGATACGAGATCTTTATACAAAAAAAAAAGAAATGTTTTTAAGTAGTTCTGTGAGTTGTAATAACATAAATATTAAATATTTCAATAAAAGAGTTTTCCCTTCAAGATCGTCCGGCAGTTTATTGTGTCATCAGTGTTGCTGTCAGTTTTTCAATGCTCCAGTGCAGTGAGATTCTCGTAAATATTAACAAAAGAAAAAAATCCACAGATAAATTTAAATTGCACTTTCCTCCATAGAAGATCGATGAGATATCCAGCGCCATCTATGAAAAAATACATCAAGTCACCTAGATACATTCCATTCACAGGACTGCCTAGAAGTATGCAACGCCGATTTATGTGGCGAGAAATGGATGATAGTGTGGATGAGCTAATGAGCGGCGTAAGAACCATGACGGAAATGTTTTCTCCACCAATGGTCAGATATCGTAAGCCGATTGAATATGACACACAATCATCGGCAAAGGTCAAATATGTAATTAAGAAGCCACAGCCACCACCATTTAAGCAAATGCAATTCATGAAATTCCGAGCTCCAAAGAAGACATTCCCAATCTATAACGCTCCTGTAAAGGATATTCCTGCGGCAGTTCCAGCGATACCATCAGCAAAACCAAATTCATTTATACCCTTTATGAGTGAGCAAGAACTTCGGCAAATCGAGAAGGAGCAGGAACAGCGAGTTGAAGGTGAACTTAACAATGGTGTTCATGAGCATTCCCACCAAACGCACATGGATGCCGACCTGTTTAGTGGTAGAATCAATGAATTCGGACAGGGTTGGCTGCCCGTACAGTCGCATTATTCTACACCAAAGGCATTTCCGGTCAGCCAACTTCATACCAAAGTCGAGGTGACAACAACCACACCACCAGTATCAGCACCTTTGACCCGTTCTGATCCGAAGGACATCCACTCATATGAAGTAACCGAACACAGCGCAGAGGAGTCGGTGCAAAGGGAGCAAGCATTCAAACCATCGAATCACTTTAATTTTTTCGGGGCAACTACAGAGCAGCCAAACTATCCAGAGTACTTTCTAAAGAACATTCAGAAAAATGAAGAGCAACTTAAGCCAATTAGAGTTCACCCACCAGTTACAACGAGTACAGCGTATGCACCAACTACCACCAGCAGCATTACGAGTACTACCCTCTCCCACAGGTTACCATCACGTAGCACAACCGAGCGTCCTTTTACAAGATACAGCCTACATCGTCCGAAGTCAAGTAAGTTATTCTTTAATCGCCCCACCAGCTCGTCCGATTCCACAAGAATCATTCGGACGACCACCATCACCACCACCGAGAAGAGTATAACACCCATTCCAGAGCTTCTGCCGCTCATCCAAGAGCCGATAAAAACAACAAGAGAAACAATCAAAACTAGACGTGAATCCTTACGGTCTACAAAAGAGCCACCAAAGGTTGCTCCACAAGAAAATGTGCGAACCCCCCGAAACGATCTAAAAGTTAAAAGTAAAATAAGGATCAAAAATGCAACCAAGAACGAAAGTTTGAATGAGGTTCTCAACAAACACCGCGGCATGGTGAAGTTTGGTGAGAAAAGTTGATAAGTGGAAGACAGCAGTCTTTTTTGTAAATAAAAATGTATTTTTATACTTTTGTTGTGTGTTTTATTCGATTCTTCATGATATTGATATTGCACCTATAAATTTAAAACAAAAGATCATCCAGCTCTGAGAATATCAGCTGTCAAATTTCGAATGCGGACAAAGTATCTTTACCGTCCGAGTTCCATGTGGCTTCTAAATCTTGCAGATAAAAACATTTCGCCGAAGAAGTTTAGCCATAAGATGTAGATCGGCTATAGGTCACAGAACGGCACACGAGTCATTTGTATGTAATTTTGTACAGTGAATCAGAAGCTGCAGCGACTCTTGTCTTTTCTTTCAGCCTTGATATTGGATATTTGATCTCGATCTAGTAGATTGACTGAAAGTACCTTTTGGTCGTAAAAGGTTGTGATGATCGTGTACTTGACGTGTTTATTGTATGGGTTCTGAGTAAATTCCCTGATCAGTTTGGAAACTTGTTTCAGTGTGTTACGGGAACCCTCTGGTCTAGCGCCCTTGAATTTGACGAGTTTTTACGATTTTTTTTTTAATGAAAATAATGAGCAACAGTATTTAAACTTTGTAGATATATTTTCTCACTTTAACAATATAAAAAAATATTAAAAAAAAAAAAAAAACAATAATACATAATAATTTTAATTAAACAAAAATTGGTTTTACACAGAGAAGGGTAACTCTTCAAAAAAATGTATCTTGGTGGTATGTCATGTTTTGGCTCTTCCACTGATCAAAAACAAACAAAACAAAAAACATTTTAATCAGTATGAATGTAGTTATCGCAAAAAAAAAATTAAAAATTGACAAAATAGCGCGTTGTTGAAATTTAGGTTTCGAAAAAAAAGACCATTTTTCATTACCTTTTTAGTTCCGACGATAAGCACTGGTTTACTGAATAACATACTAAAATTTGAGACGAATCGGTCGGGTAGTTTTTTTTTGTCTCAGACTGTGCAGAAAAATATAGTTTTGAGATAAATGAGTTTAAATTGTACCTGCTCCTTTTATCTGCTTCTGCGCTGCCTTGCTAAATAGGCTGTAGAAGTCAAAATACTGGAAATATTAATACGAAAATTTAACAGTACCTATACTTTTAAAACCCTATACTTTTGAAATATCTAAAAAAAAATCGATTTTTTGAAAAATCTAGACCAGAAGGTCCCCTTAATTGCTGGTTTTAGGTGATCTAGTACTACGGAGACGGCTCTGTTGCCAATACGGATGTTATACACTTTTTTTATGACTGCTGCAATGGACGTTGTCCCGTATGTCCGTATCGCGAAAAGAAAAGAAAAGATGTGAGTATGTGCCCAATTCGGTGCCAAACATCAGTAGCAGGTTTTATTATTCGCTGAACTTGAACGTTGATAAAAACAATAGCAAGAAGTCGAATTATGTCTATAAGCACGATTGCCTTCCGTTATTGTTATTCCAACGTTCTTTGGGTCGAAGACATTCGTTCAACGGTAAGAGCTAGCGCTGCGATCTGGTCTTCTATCAATTGTCTTGCTGGGAAGCAGGCTCGACCATTTTCTGAAAGGGATATCGTTGCACTGCTGACCTCTAAGATTTTCTCGACAATAGCAGCCATTTTTTCGAGTACGACGTCTTCATAACGTGCACCTGGGATGGCACTCGTTGCAAACGGCCGGCCGATTAAAAATTACCAAAATAGTTTTAAGAAGTAAATTAATATATAATATATATACATATGTATGTAATACATAATGTATATAGAAAAACGAAAGCAAATAATATCAATTAGGAGGAGGACAAATAAGATTTTAATTCTATATGAAATTTTTTTTCACTCTTATTTTGCTAATTTCTCTAATTTGGAGTGGGAGGGAGCAAGGTTGCCGTTTGGCACGTGTTTGCGTCATTTTGACGCTTTTTCGGCGACGGGACCCGGGACCCCACTTTTCAAAAAAATTGCGATTTTGACGTGTTTTGAAAATATAGGACTCTTATTTCAATTCTTTAATCAAAAGGCAAAGATGCTTAAGTCTATTTTAAGCATTTTTCAGGAGAGCAATTTTAAACTTTGAAAAATGATGCAAATGTATGAATTTTGTTAAATTAATCCGTAATGAGATCACCAAGAAAAGTACTTCTAGATGGAATAGAAACACGCTGATAAGACCGAAAAAAGCTTATTTTTTAAATGGTTTGAAAATGTAAAAAAATCATTTTTGGCTTAAATAGGCTTAAGCCGCTTTGCCTTTTGATTAAAGAATTTATTTTCTTTTCCTGTCCCTTTTACTTTTAAAACATAGTACTTCACTCTTTAAACACACCCATTTCGTTCAACCAGTGATGTAATTAATCAACAAAGTATTTTTGTTAGTAAAAACTCGTTCTGCATACATCCTTTTTTTGTCTTTGTTATTTTTTTCCCAATATTTATTTTATTTTTGCTTCAGCAATAAAATACAGTTTTGCGAAAAATTGCATTTTTTCATACAAATATAAGCTTCTGGACCCCTTTTTTGAACGCTTTTTGAATTTTGCCCGCGGCAACGCTTGGAGGGAGTTCCAGAGCCGAGTGACGTTAACAAAAAAATTGACGCGCAGAAGTCGGCAGGAGAAACTACTACCTCGAAGTTGTAACTGTCTATTGTGACATTCTGTCCAATTCGTCGATATTAAGTGTCGCTTTTCGTTGACAACTTATATTTTGTTTTGCCCTCGTTTGCCGCTAAACCCATTTTAGCCGCTTCCATTTCATTTTCAGCAATGATGTCAATGTCGTTGGCGTATGCAAGTAGTTTAACGGACTTTTTAAAGATCGTTCCTCGTGTGTTGTCTTGTGAGTTTCGAACAATTTTTTGAAGTATGATGTTGAAGAAGTCGCATGACAGTGCGTCACCTTGTCTGAATCCTTTTTTGACATCGAAGGTATCGGTGAGATCATTACCGACCTTGATAGAGCAGCGAGCTTTCTTCATCGCCATCCTGCACAGACGGATGAGTTTGGCAGGGATGTCAAAACTAGATATGGCTCTATAAAGTTCATCTCTCCAGATGCTATCATAGGCGGCCTTGAAATCAATGATGGTGGGTATCGATTTGGATTTTGTTACAGGATCTGCCTAATTTTGATGATTTGCACTATGGTTGACTTTCTGGTCTAAAAACCGCACTGATAGGGGTCAATCACGAAAGGTTTCAGGCGTTCACACAATATGGCAGATAAAATCTTGTAGGCGATGTTGAGGAGACTGATACCCCTGTAATTGGAGCAATTTCTTTCATCTGACCAAATCTAAGAGATGAGTTACTGTATGCTTCCTATCAAGTCATCTCTAGCTGCTTTAAATAGCTCTGCGGATAAGCCGTCAGGTCCAGCAGCCTCGTTGGACTTTAGCTTGTATATTGTTGTTGTATTGTATTTGGAAGGGGGTTGTCTCCTTAGAGACAACAAGCACGCAGACCTGTAGGCCCATTGTACTTTGGTGAAGTACCACCCCATTCGCTGAATTAGCGATTTGTTGCTGAGCTATATGTCGATCTAAATCTGCCCGTCGCTTTCGTAAAGCGAAGCAATAGGGCAAGATTGAGCTCCAGTAGATCAACGCCCCGTAGGACGTAGCTGCCTAGAGTGGCCTTTCTGATTCGAGCAAAGGCCGGACACTCGATAATGAAGTGCTCAGCCGTCTCATCTTCTTCCAGGCACATCTCGCAGAGGCCCGAGCTTCTGATTCCAATTTTGTTCAGGTGCTCGTTTAAGGGAGTGAACCCAGTGACCAGTCCTGTGAGGATTTTGAGGTAATTTCTACGAATGTGTAACAGAAACTTAGTTCTGTTTGCCCTGGGCGCGTCTACTAACATTTTGGCCTGTCGGCATGACCTAAGTTCGTGCCAATGGTTGTAATGCTGTAGTCGCAGCAGTTTAAGAAGCTTGTTTTTAGCATAAGCTGAACTGCAGCCAATAACAGGCTGAGGACCGATAAAAGAGGTCGCTGATCCAGCTCTAGCCAGAGCATCAGCTTTATCGTTTCCCGGAATGTCAGAATGTCCCGGGACCCAGACCAGTGTGATCTTATTACATCACCCAAGCTGATTCAGTTTGTTGACAGCTTCCTCAACAATTTTTGAGTTGATCAACGCTGCTGAACAGGCTTTGATAGCTGCTTGGCTATCAAAGCTTGTATATTGCTACCCTCACTTAGTTTTGACCAGGAGGATGGGAGTTTTGGTTTATTGAAAATGTATTCATATTAGTGTTTTCGCATTTTTCGATCACGAGTTTCTCGTTCAAGGATGAGACGCTTTGGCCCGGGATTGACATCATCATTTCGAAAACTTCGACGAAATATACAAAACTGTTTTGGGCTTAAAACTGTGTACTGCATGTCATACTGTCATACATACTCATAAAATGCATTTAGGCAATACGCGAAGATTACATACAATAAACACTGTTACAAGTTAACCGAAAACATAGTCACAACTTCAAAAACAAAACAAGCTCTTCCTCATCAGATTATGTCATTTCGTAAACTTATCGTGTACTTTTCATCTAATGCCTTTTGATTGATTCACGGTCTAAGACTTAACATTAGGTCACTTCTCATATGTAATCACGTCATAACTTCAAGTCAATACACTCGGATCGGACCATACACTGTATTGACCAACAGCAATAACTGATCTTATTTCAACTGAGCATTCGCTATCAGACCCAAGAAACAATCAATCTTAATGCAATCCTCTGATTCGACATGAGAAATGTTTACGACAACACCCCCGCCCAAAAAGCAACACTCAATCTCAATCTAATGTTTTATTAGTGAAATATGTAATTATCAAAACAATTAAGTTGCCTGTCATGCCCATTGCTTGTCTCCTCTATGGATACTAGATACGAACTTTTTGTAATTGTTTTCGTCTCTGTTAGACGATGTTTCCAGCGCAGAACAAGAGGCAGGGAATTTCTGTTCACCACAGCACCTGTGTATACACAATCGAAACCTGGGTTAACCAGAGCAACGTGCCTAATCCGATTATCTGCACAATTGTAATGGAATTAATTGTAATTTTCTTTTTATTAGATCCATCTCAGTATTTGTTTTTTTTATCAAAGATCAACACAATACCGCTATATAATCGACACAACATGCAAATTAGGAAATAGCCATTCAGCGGAGTGGACATAAAAGACCCGCGTGTGCCTGTGGGGAAGCCCGCGAACTGAATGCGGATTTTGGTGGTAAACTACGAGTATTATGTCATAGCTCATAGCGCATTGCCTCTCTTCGGTTTGGTTAGATTGGGATTCCTAACGCTTGGAGATAGAGATTGTGTAATCTTTCACTATTATCTATTACCTACTATGTATGTTCGATGATTCGTAAGAGTAAAAGTTTCTGATTTACATATATTCACTCGATTATGTGGTTTTACTGATGAGCTCAGCTTAATCATTGTGCACATACGGTAAATGAACAGTGATGGCGTGGAGTTAACTCCCATATTGGCGGTTTCTTTTACTTCATACATTTTATATATTGTTGCTGATAGATGGAAACTTTGACTTTATTCGTTACTGGGAGGAGTTAAGAGTTAAAGCACCTAATGAATGCTTTCTTCGTTTTACCAATTAAAAATATTTTTTTTGCAATTGACATTCAGTGGATACTAATTAAATTTTCTCTAATGGACGTAAACAAATAAATACATACTTTTTTCTTAATCGAAAAAGAAAAACACATTTGCACTCAACTTTAATGACGCATTCTGACTGAAATACAACATCTCCATTGGTACATTAACATGTCCGCAGTATAATAACACCATCTAGCAGTGAAACTGGTTATTTTCAGGAACACACAAGCGTGAGCCTTTGTTTCGAATGCCACGATCAATGGTAACGATAGATACATATAATGTGCACTCTGTTCTCCAGTGTACAGCCAAAAGGCAGTTTCGGTTAATTAAAGCTACCGCCTTAGAGTCTACGCCGCGCCGATTGCACCTCAGTGATCTTCAATTATTTTTTGTGCACTCGCAGAAGACAGATCCTTTACATCAAATACATTAGATCAAAATACACAGATCAAATACATTATGTAAGGTTACTTATAATCGCAGTATGAATTAGGTGCAAACGTGTTGTTTTTGTTATCAAAATTGTAAAAAGAACGACTGATTCAAGTTTTACATGTTCAGAGACAAACTCCGAATGTCACAGTAGCCTAGGTCTATGCGGGATCAGTTGGAGTAATAGAAAATGTTAAATGACTGATGTAACTTACATTGGATTACTCCACAGAACTGTTCTCAGAATGTAAGCCAACACCAATTGTTCAGTTTGTTTATCCGACACAGATAAAAAATACGAAAGTGTTTTCTAGTGTTTTTTTCTTTATCTAAGCAGCTTACACATGTCAATAATTTATGTGAAATATTAATGTAATAATTAGTCGAGAAGTCTCCAATTGTAGACAAGTTAAAGTTTGGGCGTTGTTGCAGTAGTTTTTTCCATATAAACTGCATGTTAAAGATGACGTAATTAGCAGCTGTTTTATTAATCAAATTTAAAGCTGAGTCTATAAAATTTTTATAAGACTTGTCACTTATGCAAGGTACTGTGTAGGGCAGAAGACGTGAACAGACTCGCTTTTCTGCCCAGCCATTTGGGAAGTTTTTGTTTTTTTAATGCCTTTTTCAAAATAAAAACAACTTACAGCGAATTTCGAGTTCAAACTACGCGGTTTGACAAACTGTCAAATCATCTTTACTTACAGAAAATATTTGCACAAAGGTACGCAAGTTTTCCCATGCAGTAGAAATGCTAAAGGTACGAGGTAGAAGGAGTATAGGTAAGTCAAAATTTGGTCGAATCGAGATAAGTACACCATTCGATTAAAAATTTCATGTCGTGTTTGGAAAAAGTAATATAAGTCTACTAGCTGACCCTCGTCGAAAACGACCAACATTTTTACAGAGCTTTAGGGGCAAACATATATGTAAGTTAAGAAAATATATGTGTGAATAATATTTACCTACCATTACCTAGCTCAGTGTAGTTAGAAGATTCAATGGCTACCTCTGCAGATAAGTAATTCGCTATTCATAAGTACTCAGAACTGAGAACTGAGGGAAAGAAAAAGACAACAACAGCACCATTATCCGTTGGGCCCACAACATTACCATGTCCTTTTTTTTCGACATTTCCCTCTGGTGCAAATCATGCTTTCGTTGTATGCGCGGCAGATTTATTTATCTTATGTACCCACTTTCAGCCCCATTATTTGCTGTAGGTTAAAAAATATATTTTTGAAAATTTCTTTTGAATAATTTTAAATTTTTTCCTCGCGTTTATTTATAAGATGGATTGTTTTTTTTTAGCCTAACCTAATTCATACGCTTCCACTTTCATACCGAATTGTATTGCAAGAGGAGCAAATCATGCGAGGGATATACATACATATGTACATTGTACATGTCAACACGTTGACGTTCTTTTCACATTACATCGTATTCTTATTGTTATTTCACTTACACGGTTACCGAAAAGTATCCAATTTTAGAAAATCGGATAGAAAGTCAAGTACCGTTGTACAACTTTTTAGGCAAAACCTGGTATGACAGTTAATAGCATGTGTCTAAGCTAACTTAAATATGAAATTTTAACAAAATCGTTGGAGCCGTGAACATCAGCTTTTTATAAAATCGGTCCCAAATGAAGTATAAGTACCTTAATTTTTTGGGGCTAGAATGAAAATTCCAAATTGGCCTTGTGGTATAGTCCCAAGGCCGCAGATATGAAGTTTCAAGCAAATCCGCCGTGCCGTTTAGGTTCCGGTCCGAGATACAGTTGTGTTTACAGAATGAGCGTTACTTTATTATATAGTATTATTACACACACAAATGGCTAAAAGTAGCCTTACTGTATGGGACATAGTATGTAAGTAGTTGATTTATGAAGTTTTTTTCCTCTCCTGAAAAAACTTTTTTTCGTTTCCTCTATATTACGTTCACGGGAATGAACAATTTGTAAAAAATGTTCGTGTTTGTCGAAATTAAGACATTTGTATCCGTTCTCCGTATCACTCACAACTTACGATAGATAGTGTAATTGTGAGCAGAATTTGAATGGAAATGCGCAGATTCAGAAACAGGTTTTCATCTTCGTTTTTTTACTATATGTTTTAATTTTTTCTTGTACATATGTAGGTATTAGCGTTCAAAAATCCAATATTTAAACCTTTCACTAATTTCACACACAATACCATCCACCGATCCCTTCATTATTCGTTCCATTTCTTCCCTGCGGTCAACCCTGCGTCCGACGTACTCTCTCCAGCCATAATTTTTTCCTTCGACGCCTTTCCGTGGCTTCATCCCATTACTGGCAAAGATTGAATTCTCTTTCTTTTTCATTTGGAAAATAGTCTCGGAGAGCTTTTATGTATAAGGCAAGGCAGCATTATGAAAATTCATAGTGGTCCTGCAGCCGTTTTTAGACACGGTCAATGGAAGCGAGTACATCGTTCCAAAATCCTAACAACGCCAACGTTAGAAAATTGTAGGACATCATGCGATTATGAAGAAGTCTGGCCTCACTTCTTGTTTCAGCGGTTTGATCGCTGTCGTCTGTCGTATCTTGGAGCAGGTTTAGGATATTCAAAATATTTGTGCTTCAACCCTTACACTCCATTTTATTTCAGACTCAACTTCTTGCATTAGTTCCAATTTGGTCTACTGAACAGGATAAGTTGGTGACACTGTATTGTGGTTTATTGGTTTATAGTTGGTCTTGCGCGCCCCACCTTGAAAGGCGCCCGAACACATGCCCAACTTGCCCCACCCATGATACGCCTCTGACCCCACCAGAAAGAAATCATTTAAGCAGACTTTGATCATCATTTTATCAGTTTATTGACTTGATGTGCATTTTATTTACCACCAAACCAAACTAGTTTAAGTTTCCTTCGCAGAACCTGCTCTTCGTATACTTAACAATAACAATGAATCACACTGATCCATCCACAATCGAACACTCAATCAGTCATCAACATCGAAATAATCATAAGCACGCACACTTTTGTTCAACAGAAATCGATTAAAAGTACGTTTACCGTACTATATCTGAAGGACCAAGTGCTTTCTCCTCTAACCTCCGTCATTCCTACACTGTCAAACGGCGGAAGCCATTACTCGTCCATATGCAACAATAGCTGACATTCTTTGCAGCTGCGCAGCTGCTCCAATCCTCCGACTCTTCATTAACTAAGCCAACTTCTGACTATACAAACAGCACACGGTTATTAACTATTACAATGTCGAGCTCTTTCAAGGCAGCGCAGTGGCGCAGCGCGGCAATGGTGGTGGACAAAAGCATTACACGCGTAATGCTCTGTCATGATCATGCCGTTTGAAGTGCAACTCCGATGCAAATTTCTCCTCACGCAAAGCGGAAGACCACTCGAGGAGTATAATTTCTAGTCCAGACAAGAAGCAGTTTAACTCACTTCCTGCTCACATTGTGCTACACTAGGTGAAGATGAAACCCCCTCGTCGGTTCAAGTTGGAATGGAAAATCTGTTGAAGAAATAAAACCAGTTCTCTTCACTTTCGATTGTTTTCTATGGATTGGGATGGGATTTCATCTATCGATATCGCTTTGAGTGTTGTATGGTCTGGCATGAAGATTGGACTGCACTTGGATTAGATTGGATTGGAACTTTATTGATGTTTATGTTGGATATACTCGTATGTGCAGTTATTTTTTGGCATGTCCATTTCCGGGACTTGCAATAAGTTTGTTGTGCCGGTAACGCATGCACTGCAATTGCAGGTGGATGCTTAAGGTGTGCCTTAGAGTTAAGTGTAGGATTAGATTGTTGTGCAAATATTGAAAGTACATAGCTGTTTATAGTTGCTTACAAAACATATTTAAAGGCTTCCGCTGTTGCTGCCATTATGTTGTGTATGTACTTGTGCAACTAGTGATGATGTTAATTGTTATTACTTCGACACAGAAAGCACAAGATCAAAACAAAAGAAGCAAAAGAAGCACAACGAAAGCAAAGAAATCTCAGCGTTACAAAGACTCGGTGTGAAGCTACGGAGGATTTCGTTGCTTTTGTCCGTCTAATTGAATTAAATTAAATAATTTCTGAGAGATATGCGTGTCGACGTTCGATCAAGTGAGTATCCGGTTAAGGAACGTAAAATGCATGCAATCTGAAACATAAAAGCTTAGTTAGGAAAAGTTTCCCGTCTAAAGGAGTTGTCCGTAATAGGAGATTTCACTGTATACTATATATGTAATACAAGAAAACTGCGATAACTACTATACACTTAATTCATGTAGAGATTCTCTCACAAGAGCTGGATGAATTACTTTCTGTAGAATAATCATCTAATGGAATTGTATCTCTTCTTTCTGGTATTTGAATCTCTAAGTTCTAAGATAACTATGGTCTGAATTATTTTGCACACTTCTAAGCAAACAAAATCTATCTCAGTCAGCCTATTACTAAAAGAATGGCCAGCACTTTAATATGGCAGGAAATTACAGTCTATCTTGAGCGGGCAAGGGTCCCCATAATGTTAAACAAGTAACTTTGTTGTCATCCTTAATTTAAACCTTTTGCGTATCTACGTAGGGATTAACAAAAGTTCGCTAAGTTTGTGTCAATTTAGTAATAAAAATAATAATATTTTGGCTTCAGCAGTCCTAGGTAGAACCAAGCCTAGCTTCCCGCAACCATTCGTGTGTGCGCGTTATATTTTTGCACGAATGGAAGGGACCTACAGTTTTCTGCCGTCTCCGAACGGTGAGTTGGGAAGCTTTTACATGGCAAATGATACTCTTGAATGCTTTTCAGACATTCGGAAGAGGTGGGCACTGTGAAAAACTTCTTTAGGTGTTTGCGGCGGGATTCGAACCCAAGACCGCTGGCTCAGTAGTCCGACGCACTAACCACTTGCGCTACGGTGCCCACGGTGTCAATTTAGTAGTTTTTGAAAAAAAAAGATGCATCTCTGTAGCTTTTAATCTAAAAATATTTATTTCCAAATTTCAGAACAATAGGTAAAAATGGAGACCTATTGAAGTTCCACCGCCAACACAGGAAGAAATTCGTTTTGCCATTCTCTTCGGATTTCGACGTTAACTCATGCCAGTCGAAATTCTGCACGAATTCCAAAATGTATACGGAATAAATGCACCATCTCTGGTTACTATTTCAAAGTGGTTTCGAAGATTCCAGACTGGCCATTTTCCTGTGGAATCTCGTGAAGGTCGGTCCAAATCCTCGACCGACCATACAAATGTGGCCCTGATGAAGGCTTAAATTGACGTAGATGCCAGGATGACACAGAAGATGATAGCGGATGAACTGGCCTTGCATACCATGGCTGTGTCACGAATTTGAAATCTTCACCTGAAATATTTGAAGAAGTAAACTCGATGGGTTTCAAAAATGTTGAATGGAGAGAAAAAAGAGGCTCGTGTTCGTTTTGCTCAATATTTCCTGGATAACTTTGAAAATTGAGTCAAGCTGCTTCAATAAGATCGTTGCAAGTGATTAATCTTGGTTTTTTCAAGTTCGATCCGGAAATCAAACAGCAGTCAATGATATGGAGCCCAGAAGGTGCAAGTCATCCAGAATCCAGTACAAGCCAAACAACAAAAGTCAGCGACAAATGTTATAATGTCGATGTATGTACTTCATCAGAGTGAAAATGGTCGCAGTCATCCCGCTTAAAATTGCGCTGCTACTTTTTGCACCACGACAATGCGCCTGCTCACACTGCTGAAAAAACAAACAAATATCTTGCACTTGCGGGCATCAATGAAATTGGGCCCAGCAACTTATTCTCTGGATCCAGTGCCGTGGGAATTTCGGCTGTTTCCGAAAATACAAAAAAAGATTTGAGGGGAAAAATCTTCACATCTAGTGAAGAGAAATCGAAAAGCTCCAAAAAGAGAATTTTGAAAGATGGCTGGAAAATGTATTGAAATAAATGAAATCTAAAGTTAAAATAATGTTTGTATTTTATTATTCAAGCCATTTCTGTTCCTTTTTTTTCGGCAATTGATTTATTTAACTCGTGTAGAAAATCATAACACTCAATTGTATAACGTAACGTCAGAAAAAAAAAACACTCAAAACTAATGTCAGTTTACCTCACTGGAATGTAAATTAAGTAAATACTTGTTATTTTGACATCACCATTCATTCGGTAGTTCCTCCCATCAACAACGATGCGAATTTCAGAAGGCAAAGGCATACCTAACGTCAAACAATATCAACTAACCGATATTACGCGCGAGTGATATAAAAGTCAGCTAATTAAATTATCCGCACCTCTACGTACCGCCAACAAAAGAGATCGTGCAAAAATAGACCTCGTAAGTCTTTCTTTGCAGCAAAAACAACAAAAAGACTAATTGGAATGCGGTTCGCGTTGGCTATCTTTTGCATCTAGGAATGGCACAAGCCATCTCTTTGCCCAGCATTATACAATCTTTGCGGTTGACCTGGAAACAAAATCCGCAGTTTGTATGTGAGTACGCATCGAATGATGAGTTACACTTTTTTGGCCATTTCATTTAATAAAGTGCATTTCGTCTAAGATAAACGAACTCGGATATTACACACGTACACGTAACGTAATAACTGTTATGCGTTACGCTATTTATGCTATGTCACATGTTAATAAGAAAACAAAACATCGCACGCCCCCCAGATGCTGGTTAAATGAAACCTGATAGGTCGGAGTATCTTATCTACGAGTATCTATTAATGTTTGTTTGTTATAATAAAGCTTAAATACTTTCGACTTAATGATGGAACAACAGCGCCAGCGTGTTGATGATGATTTCGCACGTTCCGGATAAAAAAACACGTTGGAAAAATATGATTTTTTAATGTTTTAGTTAACAGTTTTATGTAATTTTCGTAAATGCAGCGTAGTATCTGATTCGTTAAATATGGAGAAATTACATTTCTGAATATATGTATCTTTGTATCTTTTATGGATTAGATTCATTCAGATTCAATAAAACTTGTTTTTTTTCGGTTTGTTGTTTTTGGTTTTCTGTTCAAGTTATGTGAACCAGGAAAGAGAAAGAAATTTTTGACTGTGTTGTTGTACGAGTATGTTTACGTGTTTTTTTTTATTTATTCATTTCTGCTCGCATAATGAATGCGCATATGAATTTTGAATTAAAATAAAAATTCTTCGTTTGATGGAAAACCACAGAAAGACGATGTCAGTATTGTCGTATGGAAGTTATTAAACCTTCCGGGATAGGGATCGCGTGCCACAGCGGTGAGTAATGAAAGTGTTATATAATCGCATTTAAGATAATAAAGTAAGCATCACTGACACGTTCTGTTGACCATCAGTAATTGTTAATTAGTTGAACTAGGTAAGCTTGTCGGTGGAAGTTCAATCGGAATGGTCTTCATTAGAGCGAAGGGCCAAAGATGCCTGAAAATGTATTAATGAATATGAATGGGTTGGCTGTAGTGATTCCATTATGTATGAGCAGCAGTTGCTTACGTAAAGCGGAATTTCTTTCTGTTTTCTAGGAAAAGTTCCGGTTTAAAGATGAGGGTCGCTGTTGAGAGAATATTAACTAGGCATTGTAAATGAAATAGAAAAAAGTGTAAAACCGTTAGTAAAACTCTTGTAAATCGTATGATCAAAAAAAAAAAATCATCCAATCTTGGTGATATGAACCCCGCTACTCATGAAAACCATTTGGAGCGACATAGCCTTCCAACGTATTTTTTTTGCTATGTCGCTAAGATTGTTCTACTATGGGAAGAGCTGGGCATGAACAAAGGAGGCCTTTTTTCTCTGCCTCGTCTCTGCAAATTCTGCGGAAGTAGATGAAAAGGACCACAAGCTTCGAATCCAGTCTAGGGAAGCCAGATGGATCCACCTTCCCAACTAGCATTGGTTTTACTGACTGTGTCAAGTTTAAGTGATAGCTTGTAAGTAGCAAGGAGTATTATCTATTTTCTTCTTGTCCGGTAAAATAGGTATTGATGTTCCACGTTAAGCGAGTTCATCAGCTTTACCACTACCTGGAATGTATAGATCAACGACAGTTGGTGTTCTTTGAAAAAGATGAGACTAATTTTAAGGATGTCGAAGCCTTAAAATATCACATCCCTCTTCATCCAAGATAGTGCTTCTAAAATCACAATAATTTCCGATTGAAACACGCTACAGGGATCAAGAAGGCGTAAGGAGAGATCGAGATTTAATCTGCGTAAGAAAACATCTACTAGTTTTAGAACCATTCATGTAAAAGTGTACAGACTTATCTGCCTTTGCTCCTTAGTCTCCCCGAAAGGGTCTATCAGGAATAGTGATCTTGAAGTTTTTATCGAAATTGGGCTTCGGCACAGTATACTCTATGCTTTCGGGGAGAGTTAGGTGAACTAATATCGTTAGTTAATATACCAATTTGACAGCCATAATCACTAGCACTTTATGACTTTGAAAGAAACAACGCCGTCCGCCTAGGTTAGTTGTCCGTCCAAGGGATGGACACAATTTTTTTTAAATAAACAACCTATATCTATCAAAACATAAAAAAAACTCCACTTTATTCCTCACCGAATGTCAAATATCCAACTTTTTTTCCGAATGCCTGACAAGCATTCAAGAGTATCATTTGTCATGTAAAGCTTCCCAACTCACTGTTCGGAGACGACAGAAAACTGTAGGTCCCTTCCATTCGTGCAAAAATATAACGCGCACATACAAATGGTTGCGGGAAGCTAGGCTTGGTTCTAGGACTGCTGAAGCCAAATATTTATTTATTTTTTTATCCAACTTTTATAATGGTTCCAAGAGCACTGATAATAATCGGGTCACGTGGCAACACTATGGAGCTGCTTTGGTCTAAGTGACTTTTACCGAGTACGGTGCCATCGTATCTAACCTAAATATGCAGGGTGTATTTATGATATTTGAATATTTCTGATTTCTGCAACGTGCTTCGGTATAATGTTCGTCTACCCATACGATTCAATGGGACGAAAAGTTTGGGTATCCACAAAATACAGAAGATCTGTTGAAAGATGTCTTGTCGGTGACATCATCTGTCGCGACTGTGAGCAAGTTACAAAATTTCAGTTTGAAGCTACGGAAGATTTTTTAGTGGAATCAAATTAAATAATTTCTGACAGATATGCTTGACCGCGTCCGATCAAGGGAGTGTCCGGCTAATGGAACTTATGTAAAATGTATGCAATCTGAAACATAAAGGCTTGGTCATGAAAATGTGTCCGTCTAAGGGATCTGTCCGTCGAATGTAGCTGTCCGTAATGGGAGATTTCAATGTATCTACTGTCGTACCTTTACAGCACTAGTCTAGTTTTACACGAATTTTCCAGAAGTTCTAGTTTAAAAAACCAAAACCAGAAACAAAATTAAAATAATTTGGCCAAAGATATATGTAGTTCACTCTTTTTATTAAAAAAAAAACAACTGAATACTAAAATTGCAGTCTTAGAAAGTTTGACAGGAAAATGAAGCACTGAACGAACCCAAATGACATTTGAATAAAAAAAATTATGAACACCTCAAATATCTTTCGTTCAGTTAAGTCAATCTAAAAACATTTTCCCGATAGCAATAGATTTAACTTCAAAGCTCGCCCGCATTCGCGCACCGGAACAGCACAACCTTTCCAATGCCAATTATTCACATTCGCATTCTCTTTCCGAACTGCTTATAATATTATTTTCATTTCCTTGTAATTCTCCCGTGAGAATCTGACTTGTATTAGATTGAATATTTTTGAATCTCACAAAAGCGTTATGTACTCCCATTTTACCGTGTGTCGTGTGTGTATCCAACACGATAATTAACCTTCCTTTCCCTTTCATTAAACGAAAGCGCTTTGTTTCCCGAACCTGCTACACACGATGGTCTGTCCGATCTGTAGTAGTCTTCGCGTGTGGATCTAATCGTATGTTTAATCAACTTCAATCTCCTGCATGGCTTCCAATGTTAGAAACTATCATCGTCTTCATTATATAGCCGCAACTCTCAACTCTCAAGTTCGTAAACTTGCAACTTTATCTCAACTCTCCTGACGTCCAACTTGGCATTCCACATTTAATGTGTTATACCTCGTAGTTTTATTTTTTATGTTTATATTATATGGACTTCCTCGCTAATTTGTATCTTTTCTTGTTCGATGGGAAAGACAATTTGCACCTCTGCAGTAGTCTCTGCAGTGGTTTTCGTTTCATAACACACAAAACCTGACAGAGGTGGTGGTAATTCGGATTCTGTTTGGAGGAAGATGATGCATGGGTTCAGCGTGCCGCGACTTACTTTCAATTTCATTTGACTGGCGCCGCCAAGAGCTCGTAGTTCGCAATGCCACCGCATTACTAAAGAGGTTCAAAGCTTTGTTCGTCGCGCTCGTGATGCTATGTGTGAGTTCACTTCCTTCCGGATTATAACTTTGGCCATTATGACAACCACACGATTTGTTTTTCTGCACAATCAACTAGGAGGAGTAGGACCACTCTTTAGATTGGGACTTATGTAACGTTCCCTGTGTGGTATGAAATTATTACATCTGCCTGCGCAGAGAACCTGTTCCTTTTGACCGGCTTCGATGATAGGTCGTAGAATGACTCGCTTGGGACGAGAGTGAAAGTTTGGCCATCGGCATTTTTGACGGCATGGTATTCGTTTCCTCTTTCGGCTGAGGTGAGGTTTTAAAGGGTTCTGCAGGTGAAATGCATTTTACTGGTTTTCTTGTTGGTTTCCTTTCATCTGGAGTGTTGTCCGTTGGAATTTGCGCGTTTATGATGTAAGTCATGTAACGATGCAAGTATGATGTAAGGAAAAGATTCAATTTTTTTGTTTTTGTTTGGGTATTGCCAAATTGTCTGGGAAATTTTGCGAGAAGAAGCCGAGCTGGATGATTTATTGAAGCCAATTCGATTAGTCATGAGAAAGTAGGCTGGCGTTGATAATGCATGATCAAATGTGGGATGTTTTTTGAAAATCTACATCAAACTGAATGAATAGATGTCAAAATCGCTAAAAATAGGTAATATTAGCAAAGCTTAATAGTAGAATGTAGAATGTATTCTTAATCTGAGTTCATTCTGAGATGCTAGCAAAAAGATTGGTTGGAGGACATCATTTCTTCATCGGTAACTGCATATAAGCACTGGATAAAAACGACTTCAAATGTTTTAAGGGGGTATTCTAGTTTAGCGGAAAGAATTTTGGGTTCTTTTTATAATTCGATAAAAAAAACTAAGATTATTATGTAATATTTTAGCAATACAAAAAAAATTTGAAAAAATTTTTTGAAAGTTTAAAAAGTTACAGGCTGGTAAAGTGAGGTGGTGAAAAATAAGGGTGCGTCCTTCTTGACATGATTCCAACCCTTCAAAATAGCAGCTGTTTGAAAAAAATGTGATTTTTTGCCCTTTTTTTAATGTTTTGAATTTTTTAAAAATATTTTTTTTACATAATTATAGTTGCAACGATAGAGGGATATATAAAGAAGTTGCACTCGGTTCATTAATACTTGAGAAATCACGTCAGACGTGTTGAAAAAAGTAGTTTCGAGAAAAACGCGAAAAACGTGTTACGCTACAACGACCTTCACATAATGACTTTCTGAGAATTCATGGTGAATAAGAGACTTTCTGTAGGATAATTCAGTAAACGTGGAGGCTATATTCTTGAAGTTTCAATCTTTAAAAATATGAAAAATAAAAAAAAAATGTTTTCAAAATTCTAGACTAGAATACTGCTTAAGTTGAAAACTTTAGCGAACTAAACGTCACCGAAATGCAACTTGTATGCTGAAGTACGCGGTGTCATAAAATGGGAACTCTTTTACTCCTCCACAATAACAAATAAAATAAATCATTTGTTTTCTATACGGGAAATTTTGCGATTAATTTTGACAAAAACTCTTCTAAAACATACTTAAAGTGCTGTGAAAAGTTTTTAAAAATCAATAATGAACAAGAAATGGTATTAAAACATTTTAAGAAACAATTTGGCGTCTTCTGCTAGAAAAATTGGTGTTACTTACTTACTTACTTAGTTGGCGCTACAGCTCGAGGTGAACCTGGGCAACCATTTGTGTATGCGTGTTATATTTTTGCACGAATGGAAGGGACCTACAGCTTTTTGCCGACTCCGAACGGCGAGTTGAGAAGCTCAATCGCGACAAATGATACTCTTCGACGCTTGTCAGACATTCGAAAGAGGTGGGCACCGTGAAAAAACTTTTAGGTGTTTGCGGCGGGATTCGAACCCAGACCGCTGGCTCAGTAGTCCGACGCACTAACCACTTGCGCTACGGTGCCACACTTGGTGTTAGCAATAATTATTGCTTCCATCAACGTAATGATCAGAAGCATACTGCCTTAGACGTATTTTTGTGGCTACTATAAAAATGTCCTAAGGTTCTAAAAACTCCGCTGCAAAGCCCTGATCTAAACCCCATTGAACACCTATGGGCCTATCTGGAACATGCAATAAGAAAAACCTATGGCATTACTAGTGTTCGAAGTCTAAAGGAGGCTTTGGTTGAAGAGTGTGCGAAAATACCACCAGCAGTTACTCAGAAACTGGATGCATCTATACCGCAGCGACTACAAGCCGTGAAAATGCAAAAGGGAAAATAAACTACATAAATATTAAAACGTTTATTTAAATTCATTTTGTAACTTTTAACAATGCAATGTTTTTATTTGAGTTATTTTAAAGAACACATTCGTACCTTCTCAGAATTGAGTTAAAACATTATCCTCCTGAGACCCCCAGTATCATTTATGATATCTTGGCTAATTCAATTGCTTTCGGTGTCCAATCGAATATTATGAAGGAAGCCCAAGGTAATATTTATACAAAGATATGTCCTGGTTAGTAGGAATTTTTTTTGAATGTTGCACAGTCTTGTATATTATTAGTTGAATGTTGTGCTTTCAGAAATCTGTCGTTTTTATATTTTGAAGAAGAGTTAGCTATATTTATAAATTAGTTTGGCATTGTTTTTCTAGCTTTCTTTCTTTCTTTTGTTTACACAACTTAATATACAATGGTTTTTTCCTCAAAATAAATAAAAAAATAATTAGTTTGTTAGATATAGACCCAATGTATATTATATTATACCCCCCTTTTCTCGGAAACTCACCACCACACTTTTTTTTAAGGTCGAAATTTACTCTCAGATAAGCCCTATGAGTGACCATAAGTAACATCAAACACATGGTCATTCTGGTTTAGGCTTGTGTCTCAGGAGGTTATATTGATTTTATAGATTCCATTTTATTCCATCATTTTGTAGGAATTTATTCAATTTCAAAAAATTTTTCACAGCACTGTATGTATTTTGAAACAATGAATTTCAAAACGAGATATTTACATATGTAGATGCGAGAGATTTTGAAGTGAGATATTTTGTAGGAACTCCCAACAGATCAGATTTTGGCTTCGTGAAAAGAATACCACGAATACCTTTAATCGTAATTTCTTTGTAGGAAATGGGAAGTTGAGCAATGGATTGTCCCCACAGAAACTTACAGGAAGATCGTCTTCTTCGGTGAAGGCTACAGTCCTCGGTGAGCCTGGACTTTCCTTTCAGTTTCACATCTCAAGTTGGGTTCCATATATGCGCGTCTCCTAAGGTAAACATTTATTTTACTGCACTGTACCTTCGGATTGCATTCAAAGTCTCTTCGCTTTAGTTGGTGTTCATTTAGACTTTTTGCACCAGTATCGTAGTCGCTGGGGCACAATAAATCTTAAGGTCGCAGTGCATCTCACTCACCCTTCAACAATAATAATAATCGTAGTTGCTGAATGCGTGGGGTTCACCTGAAACAAAACAAAGCTCAATAATAGTGTAAAAGTTCAAAAAATAACAGCTAATATAAAATGTACTCGTAAGCAGGTTTGATCGTTGCAGATCTTGTAACCATAACGAGGAAACGTCCAATTGCATACCTAAGGGTGCCTAAGGGCTTAATTAAATCCAACACAAATACACACGAGTACCTAAATTCTTATGATAACCATGCAACACAATACATTTCTTTTGCAGGCAGAGTTCAATCTATATACTAAAAATGAAATGCTGTTCGTTGGTAAGCGCATCACTTGAAAACTAAGCCGATTCGGCTCATTTTTTTTATGTTCGTAATAGTCCGAATAAGGTTCTTACTGAAAGAAAAAAATCAGTAGGTGGCGCTGGAGTCAAGTTATTAACAAATTCCATATTTATTGAACAAAATGACTCATATTCACAATATATGTTGGTTTGGTGCCAAGAGAGAAAATTACAAAATCTGGATCCGATAGGTGGTGCTGGAGTCAAGTTATTAACAAATTCTAAATTCATTGACTAAAATGACTTATCTATCAATGTACATTTAGCCTGGGTTAGTACTGTAAATATCACTTTTATGGAAAACTTTGAACCTTTAACTGGGTAGGTACCCCACCTAAAATGCTGATAACACCCCAAGCCCTTATTTTTCAAAAATATTATACTTTGCGACTAACAACACCCGTTGTCGGTATAGTGCCTTCCTGTTGTTTTCTATTAAACAGATTCAGATGGTTTTAAAAAAGCTTGGTTGCAGAAGTAAGCCGTGACAGACTCTTCAAGCTGCAAGGGTGCTGTCAACACCCAACCTAGCCAGTTGTGTAATTTTTTTTACTGGGTGAATTTGTATAGTTAATATGAAAATGTCATTTGAAAAAGATCAGGAACGCATTCAGCTGTTATTGACACTATATAACTGAAGATTCAAATGAATTGATACGGATACGGATGATGGCGAATTTGTTAAAACAAAAAATTGTTTCAAAAATTAATACGGAAAGCATTATTTTGGAAAGAACGACTAAAGACGCTATAAAGGGGTCTTAAAGTAAATTCTTTTAACATTTTTCTACCCCACAACAATATCATAATGACAATTTACCAGAGGAAAGATACCGTAATAAAGTGAAATCATGATGGGGTGTTGTCAGCACCCCACCTACCTAATAACGTTACTATTACTCACCTACCTACTTAAAGGTTAAGTCACATATCCACGTTGAGAATTGCAATTCTGTAAAATCTATAAAATGCATTTGTAAATATGTACATACGTCAACAAAGGCAGTGTATTCTAGGATTTTCAATCGACGAGAGGGATCCAACTGTCGTTCATCTCGCCGTCCATCTTGAAAACGGACAAAGAGTGTATTTTACGGAACAAAACATACAGGACAGAGCAAGAAATCCACCGAATACAACATTAACAGCGTTCTTTCTACATATTAGGTCAAACAGATGATTTTGCATAAACTTTGATGTACATATGCAGACATTACTACAATTGGAACGCAACTCGGAAGAATTTTGAAAGAAAGAAAGAAAGGCAAAGCAGTATTTGGACAACCTGGAATAGTTTCATCAAATGCTTTAGGAAGAATATACGCTGTACATCCGAATAACGCTGAATGCTTTTATTTATGGTTGCTTCTGATTATACATTTGCGAACAGTGGATGGAATAGTAGGTACATAATATGAATCGGAGTGCATGCGAGGCACTTTATTTGCTCCAAAACGACGATCATTGGAACAATTCAATTGAAGATTCATCCGCCATTTCTAATCCTATTCAAATACGTTCGCAATTATTTTATCTACATGTTCCCCATCACAACCACGAAAAGATATTGTTGATGTTCCGAATAGGCAAATAGCATTGTCCTTTCAAGTATATAACCTATTTCCAAAAAAGTGATTTCAACAAAGTTCATCATTTTTTTGCTAGAATTTATTCATAGCCTTACTACCTTCTTAGTCACATAAAAACATGCACACACGTATGTATGTATATACATACATATGTATGCATGTATGTGTTTACGTACAGGCCTCTGATTTTAGCTAACAAAAATAGCTCCATATTTCTTATCAGTCCAAATATGTAACCATAACTGCACTTGTCGTTCATTTTGTTTCCATATCATGGAAAAACACAGTTAATTTTAGTTCAATGAAACCGTAAGCACTTTAACTGTAACTACTCGTTTTTGAGTCCCTAACAACATTTTGATAAAATCATCCATTGTAAATTGACAAACTCGACTTTTAATCACGTTGCACATTTTCCCGTTCACATAACATTGCTTGCTCAAGCCCTTCGTCGCAAATCAATCTTCTTAATCTGGTTACGTGTGCGTGTGGAAGTTATGTCAGCGCAACTAAACGCATTGCCTACATATGTATGTATGTGCGATTTTCTCTTAAATCCCCATTCCATATCGTTAGCTTCTGAGTTGCTTCCGTTACAAAGCGCGCGCGGCACGCCATCCAAATAACAACCACGACCATGACCTCGCCCATGGAGTGACTACGAGTAGAAGCCGAAAAGAAATGCAAGAAAGAAGTTAAACACCAACACCGCTACCACCACCACCACCACGACTAATTGCTTTCTCCAGATCGGCAGACTAAGTCCAACTGCGGCGAACCCTCGAAATAACATGAGTATCACCTAGGAGAGCGATGTTTGGAGCTTTTTCGTTTATTTGGTACCTTTGTACTCTATGAGATGTTTGACTTCTTTCCCACTTTTGGATCTGGCAGTGGTGGTGGTGATGGTGGATTGGAGTCTTCGCCACTGCCACTGCCATTGCCACGATCCATCCACTATCGGGGGACCATAACTTTCGTAATTTCACTCTCTCGCAGAGGTATCGCTAAATTTTGGGGCTTTGACTTTGAGAGAGGGGTCACGAGTACTCTGGCATGGTAAGTTTTTGGCGACGCTATATAAAGTGCAGTCGCGTTGCAGATGGCACATCATTCGAGGTTCACCCTTTTCAGAGGATACCACTGACTAGATCCATCGTTTGCCAAGAGCTTCTCAAAATTGTGGATTACGTTTTATCGAGAGTATGGCTTCAAGGCTAGCTGTGAGTATAACCAAAGGATAACGCACAATTATGGATTAATTTTTGGATATTTGTTTTACAGTTAACTGTACTGCTGTTAGCCAGTGCGGCGCACTGTAAGCCATGGGGCAAGGAACACGTGCACATTAGGATACATCTACCGGAGTCTCATCACGAAGATCATCACGAGAAGGAGGTGATTATTCACGATCATCACCATGGCGGTGGTGGCGGAGGTCATGGTGGAGGACACGGCGGTCATGATGACAGCGCCATTATAGGACCTCTGATTGGAGGCATTCTAGGAGGTGGCGGAGGTGGTCATGGCGGTGGCGGCCATGGTGGCGGTGGTCATGGCCATGGCGGCGGTTCTGTAATTATCGAAGAGCATCACGGCGGTGGAGGTCATGGCGGTGGCGGCCATGGTGGTGGCGGTCATATCATCAGCGGTGGTGGAGGTGGTCATGGAGGAGGTGGCGGTTCTGTAATTATCGAAGAGCATCACGGCGGTGGAGGTCATGGCGGCGGAGGTCACATAATCAGCGGGGGTGGTGGAGGATATGGCGGTGGTCATGGAGGAGGCCATTCTGACGGAGTTATTGAAGCTCTTGCTGTATTGGGCGGCGGTGGTCATGGAGGCGGCGGTGGCCATGGTAGCGGTTATGGTGGCGGTATTTCCCTTGGCGGAGGATATGGCGGTGGTCATGGAGGGGGCCATTCTGATGGAATTGTTGAAACTCTTGCTGTTTTGGGCGGCGGTGGTCATGGAGGCGGCGGTGGCCATGGAGGTGGTGGTCATGGCGGCGGTTTTGGTGGCGGTATTTCCCTTGGCGGAGGATATGGCGGTGGTCATGGAGGAAAACACGCTGAAACTATTGTTATTGCTGATGGCGGTCATGGAGGTGGCCATGGCGGTGGTCATGGAGGATATAGCGGTGGCGGTCATGGTGGAGGTGGCAGTTCTGTAATCGTCGAAGAACATCACGGTGGTGGAGGTCATGGTGGCGGACTCATTGGCGGTGGTCATGGAGGTGGCGGTGGAGGCAGTCACGTAGAAACATATGCTGTCATTCACGAGTCTGCTGGACATGGTGGCGGTGGACTCTACGGTGGTGGAGCGGACTACAGCAATGGATGGCAATTGAGTAGTGGATACGGCAGTGGAGGTTATTCCGGAGGTAGTCACGGAAGTAGTCATGATGATGCCCAAATTGCGGCAATTGCTGCCACTTCTGGAGGTGGTGGAGGCTATAGTTCAGGCGGCTATGGAGGCGGTGGTGGTCATGGAGGACATGACGATATCACCGCAGCTATTGCAGCCACAGCAGGAAGCAGCCATGGAGGCGGCTACAGTTCAGGCGGTTATGGAGGCGGCGGTGGTCATGGAGGACATGACGATATCACCGCAGCTATTGCAGCCACAGCAGGAAGTAGCCATGGAGGCGGCTACAGTTCAGGCGGTTATGGAGGCGGCGGTGGTCATGGAGGACATGACGATGTCACCGCAGCTATTGCAGCCACAGCAGGTAGCGGCCATGGAGGCGGCTATAGCTCAGGTGGATTCCAAGCTAGCGGCTATGGAGGTGGTGGTCATGACGATGCTAAAATTGCCACAATTGCAGCTACTTCCCTAGGTGGTGGAGGTTACAGCGGAGGTCACAGCGACAGCTACAGTGGAGGTTACAGCGGTGGCTACAGCTCAGGCGGTGGGTATGCCAGCGGTGGAGGAGTTAGTCACGATGATAAAATCGCTGCCATCGCAGCTTCATCTGTATCCGGCGGGGGTGGTGGCGGCGGTGGTGGTGGCAGCTACAGTAGCGGAGGATGGCAGGCTGGTGGTAGTGGAGGAGGTTCCTCCTACGCTGTCAGTAGCCATGGTGGCGGTGATAGCTATTCAGGGATAGACAGCTACAGCGCTGGACACGTTTCTGGCGTCGGCAGCGGCGGTTATAGCTACCCATCACCACATCATTAAGAACAGGACAGAGCGGTCCAGCCGCTCAGACGTCGTCTAGTCTCATTCCACTCCCCTTCGTGTATCATAATTATTTTATTTATCCAAGCTCAACACATCCATTTGTTAAGTTTAAGTCTTTGTTTATAGCTAGAAGAGTCCAATGCACAGCATTCGTCCATACACTCCGCGCGCCAAGGCAGTTCCGCTTCGGCCCGGGTGCTAACATTACAGTTCATAAAACTCCACACATACGACGAACATCACTTAGTTTATTAATTAACGTTATTTATGTATATCATTGTTGTAGATGCGTACGAATATAAAAATTAAAATAAAATTGAACATTTTTTGTGTATTTAAATTAGAGATGCGTTTCATTTGTCCACGGCCATTAGCAGTGCAGTTAGTTGGTGGCTTTCACTTTTAATTGTTTTTTCCTCTTTTAATTGTTGTCCCCACTTGATGGGGTTTTCTTATGTCTAGAAGCGTAGTTCAACTGGGCTGCAGGTGTTGTGGCCCAGGAAGAGTGCACCTCTGCCAAGAGGGTCATTGACGGTTCCCCCCTGTGCGGCGAGCAAAGTTATAAAAGTGTCGATTTACTTTCGACACAACAATGCAACCAACCATGTGGGCATATCGAGTGCTTTCGATAAACACTCATGTGTGAGAGGTCACTCAAGTGGCGGACGTACATGGGTATGTTGTGCTTTCTTTCACCTCAAGTGGATCAAAACGTTTCATAACCATTTCGGCGTTGGTTATAAACATCTTTCAGTTTCGAGTTTATTATCCATTCACTGATCCGAGTCTGCGGTTGTCTTTGTTATTATACAATCGACGTGACGTGACGACGCCGACGATGGAAAAAACAATTAAAGCAAACGGCCAAAAAAAAGTAGAAGGATTTTACATTACGTAGAATTGCGATCGAAAGGTTTCGGAACAGACAATGATTGACTTTGATAAGATTTTGCGACATTTACATGACGTGTGGCGGTTAGTCAGCAACTAAGGAGTTGTTTGGGATGTGTTTTGCTTGATTGCGATCGCCAATTGTAATTATAGGTGGAGAAAATATTATATGGTACATAGTAAACGGCAAACAAGTTACATTTTGTCGATACATCAAAAAGAGAAAAAACATTGAATAATTAACCAATCCGAAGGTTATTATCTCATTATGTAAAACTTTCTTTTGCCGGCGATTAGACCATACCTAAACACACATACTTGTGGCATTGACTATAGCACCGCCGAAAAAAAGTTGTGACTAGCCGCTTCGAGGTGATAAAACTTTCCTTTATGTAATTTAATTACCTACCTACTCGTGTTCTCAGTTTTGCTTTTATACGCAATGGCCTCACATAACTTGTTTCTGGTCCAAGTTTTGTGGTTAACGGATTTAAAAATCTATATGAAGTGGTTTTACAGGATTTAATATTTAAAGATATTTAAAACTGATTTCTGTTTAACAATCTAAAAGCCTGAAATGAAAAAATTTGAGCGGAAATGTTTAATATGTCTGGTAGTTTTTTTTACTCCGATGAGCGTTGATATACTTCACAGTAACTTAACGATACTTACTTTGCAAGCAGTAGATAGGTGTTTTTCGGTAAACGAAATGTCGCGTTCAAGGTCATTTATTTCATAGTTTATGCCTTGTGCTTTTTTTTTATTTTTAATCTTATCACCAAAAGCTTGGACCATTCAGAAAGCGCATAAAAAACAAAATTAATATTTTTCCCACACCCTTCGTTCAAATTCCTTTTTAAACGCAAATTTTTCCCCAAATAAAAATCGTTATAAACTGACTACCGCGCTAAGCAGAACATAGCTAGAATTTACCTTTAACTAATTGTCAAATTAAACTGTCAAACATAATGGACAACAGAGAATACCATCAAACGCCTGGTGTCTCGCTTCGGTTTACTCTTTCGCTGAGTCGCTGCAAAGCGTCAAATCGGAACATTTGTCGAAAGAGCGTCCCAAAATTATGGAGACTACATACCTAACTCAATTTCGTAAAAAATGGCCTTTAGAATAAGATAGGATCCAGCCGACGATATCTTGATGAAGAAGGATAAATTGTGTTTTATTTCCTTTTTTTATTATTAGCTTTAAAGAAGAAAATACCTCATTTGTTTTTGTTGTAATTATTAAAAATTACAATGTTCCTTGCCATTTTCTACTCCTATTTTTAGGTATTCGGTATTCGACCGAAAAGTAACTCAATATTCTGTATTCGGTTGAATAGTGAAAATAGGCCGAATAGGCCGAATACCGTTAGTAACCGAATATTCGTTTCAACACTAATAAAAAGCAACTTTCGAAAGTGTGACCTATTCTAACTTTGGAAAATTCGCTAAGAAACATTAGTACTTACTTACCTCTTTTGATTAATTATTATCTGTATTGATTGTGTTTCGGACTAAAATTAATTGTCTATTTACTAGTTAATTACAACACATACTTATTTATTTATTCATCAATATATGACAAAGATCTGCTGATTACAAAACTTACAAAAACATTTCAATTACATAGTTGGTGTACTTTTTTGTTGAAACAGGCTTGTTATCTGGAAAAGACCCAACCCAGTTTAGCTTTCGTAAGGCAACACGGGTGATTCTTTATTGAACCCTTTCTGTTTTCAAGATATTGTTTTCATAAAATGGTGACCAAACAAGACAACAGTATTCTAAAACAGGCAAAACTAATGACATGAATAAGGTCTTTAAAGTATAAGCATTAAGCATCTTTAAAGTCCATGCAGTTTCGTTTTAAAAAGCCTTGCTACGAATTACCCTTTAAGACAATATAATCCAGGTGGGATATACGTATAAAGTCAAGTTTTGAATTAAAAAGTACACCAAGATCCTTTGACTCTGAGAAGAATTACATCGTAGAATTTGTGTTCAAAATTAATGAGTAATAGTGACCTAGTTCCACTAAAAACTTAGCATTTAGAAAATTTCAACTCTAGATAATTGTAATTGCACCATTTCAGAAAGTTATTAATGTCCAACTTCAGCAATATGGTAAACTATCCGTTTGTAAAGAAGTTGCAACGAAAATTTTAGGAATCTAACTTAAGCTGTTGATACAAATCGAAAAAGAAAAATGGCTTCAAAATCCCAAAATGATATTTTCGGATTTAAGTCTTTATTATCTGACACAGAAAAATTTTATGTCGATACACAAAATATATATAAAAAAAAAAAACAGCAAAAAGCAAGGCAAATCTTATTCGTTAAATAGACGCTTGTAGTAGTAGTAGTAGTACGTAGTAATGAAAACTTTATTTATAAGAAAAAGTACTTAAATTAACTATTACAAATTGATAAACTTAAGTTTAATATGGTTTGGCCCAAGGCCGTCTACCAGATTGACAATTCTTTAAATAAATTTTGCTTTCATAATTAAATACATAAATGTTTATTTAGAAGTCGTCTTCAATAATACGTGTTCTTTAATTAAGTGCGCTTGCGCTTGCATCTATACAATGCTTCCCAACCAAGTTCACCGTTTAAAATGTTCAGAGCATCATTCATATCCATTGTGTTTACACCAAAGTATCTCACACGAAACTCGCTTAAGATGGGACATCTGGTAATAAAATGGTATACATCCTCCCTTTCTTGTAGGTCACATAGAATGGGCAGGTCAGGACGGTGTGGGATGTAATTTAAATTGATTATTTCAGCTCTTACTTTAAAAATTCAATTAATCATCTTCAGCGGAAAGCGATTAAGGAGGTACATGTGTTCTTGAAGATTATAATTCAGTTGACTGTAAAGCATTCTATGTTACGAAGTTACTGCTTCCGTTTTACATTGGTCATACAAAGTGTAGCTTGCTCTCTCTAATAGTTTTGTGAAAATCTTCCTTAAGTCAGCAGTGCTTATGTCCGCGCCAATGCTCACATTTTCACTAGGGAGCCGTTCCTCTTCCATTTCCAGTACTTTTATGACATATTCAAAGTGCAGTTTAAGCGTGTCTAAAAATAGGGGTGGCACTGTTGTTTCCAAATGCAGCATATAATTTGGAGTGGACTTTGCTAACCGGAAAATGCGTTTCAGAAAATATCTCAGGAAGCTTTCAACCTCTTCAAACCGGCAGTACCCCCAAACTTGTGCACCATACAGTAGTATAGAGACAGCAGTCGCATGAAATAATTTAAGCTTAGACCTGTGATCAATATATTTATTATTGATGCATCGGTCCCATACTGAAGAAACAGCTCTTTTCGCCTCGGCTAGTTTAAGTTGGAGATGTTTTTTCATACTAAGATTCGCCGTAATTAGTACGCCTAGATACTTATATTCCCGAACTATTGAAACAGTCTCTCCTTTGTAGGTCCATTTTTCATTACGGGCATATCTACCGCCACCAGCTCTGAATATCATAATTTTAGATTTCTCTAGGTTAACAGACAGATTCCAAAGTTCACTATAACTCTCAAGTCGCTTGATCATTCGATGCATTCCTTCAACCGATTCCGAAAGAAAAACTATATCGTCGGCGAAAAGTAGTCCTGGTATCTGCAAACTTCCAAGCTGAATTCCTCCTCCGATAGCCTCTACAATATCATTTATGAATAAGATGAAAAGTAGCGTGCTCAGAACACAGCCTTGTTTGACTCCCATGTGCGTTTCAAAGTCCTCAGATACAAGTTCACCATCCCATACATACGCGACGTTGCTTTCGTACATCGCTTTCAATAAAACAACAATTTTGCTATAGATTCCCATATTATACAGCTTGTAAAAAAGTGCTTCGCGTGCAATAGAATCAAAGGCCGCACGAAAGTCGACGAAAAAAGCATATACCTATCTTCTTGTTCCTTCTTTTGTAGCTCTCCACAATATTAGTCAGGGTGAATATTTGGTCTAAGGTTGAATAGTTTCTCCTAAATCTAGCTTGAAATTCATTCAATATTTTCTTGTTATCAATCCACTGCGTAAGTCTATTGAAGATTAAGGTACTAAACAACTTGACTGACGTATTCAGGAAAGAAATGCCTCGATAATTTTCAGGGTTGTCGTACGATCCTTTCTTGTGTAGAGGAAAAATTATTGTCCTTTTAAAGCTTTCTGGCACACTCGCTGTTTCAAATATTCTATGGTATTCGTTGGTTAATGCGGACAGAAATTCAACTGAACAATTTTTATAGAATTTTGCTGGTACTCGGTCGTCTCTAGACGCTTGTGATTATTTTTGTAATTTCACATTTGATTTATTTGTCTTTTAACAATGTCAAAGGTGTACACTACTAACCAGAAATGACCGCATAAATGTTGTCACATACTTTTTGGATGAAAACCCGATCTTCATTTCCACATCCGATACAAATAGAAATACAATCCACAAGCCATTAATTATTGATAATAGTTAATATTTGTGTTTTATTTTACCAAAACACTAAACTTCTATCTAAATATGAATTAAATAACTTATACCCTTAGTAAATTATTTTATATATACATTTTAGGATATTAGATACGTAGATGTACTTATGTATATGTGCACGCATGTGAGCGATCACATTGCAAATGAGATACCTCGGAAATTATGTAGATATTCAATTATTTGGTGTATGGAATTTCTCTTTGTGAATTTATATAAACGGATGGTGTAACCTCCTCTTCTTCTTGGAAAAACTGGCCTTCGAATAGTGATATCCTTCCAAATCATCGTCCTCATCTTCTTCGACTTCGTATTTTAGTTCTTTCTTTGGGTGGTGTTCTTTTATTGGAATCGGAACGGGTACTGTAACTTTCTTGATGATCGTTTTAGTGTGCACATGCGTGTGATGTTTCACCGGAATGTGGATACGTATTCTAGGACAAGAATTTCATGAAGAAAATTTGCTTAGAATGGACGCACAAATGGACTTACTTAGCTTTTTCATTACCGGGGAAGCCATTCGACAAAGCAATCATGCTCAGTGCTATGAATAGGAAGACACACACCTATGAATAGAAGATACATAAAACTAGTTAATTAATGTCTGTTTTAGTTAACACGTTAACACTTACACTTTTCGTAAAAACCGCCATTTGCAATGAAAGAAAACAACAATTATCTTTTATTTTGTTAAACAAGAAACAATAGAATCACTTCCGATACACAGAGGAGGCTGTTCACGATTGTGGGTACTTTTCTCGTCACCGTTACAAAGCGTATTACCATTACAATCGTTGCGGATGTTCGTTTAAATATGGACGCTGAAAATCGAAAGAGTCATGAAAACATTTTCCCGCCACTCAATGAGGGGGAGAAATGCTAGCCCGCTACTTGGGGGTAAAATTGTGCGCAAAGTAAGAAAAAGAAAATAGATTTCCCAATTCAAATCAACCAAGCACAACCATCATTACGTGCTGCAAGTACCTCCTCCTGCTACTGCTGCTGCTAGCGGTGATAACTATCGGCAGCAATAATGTCTTGCCGTTTGATCGAAACCAATGCCACAGATGATTACTCCTATTATTTCACATACATACATACATACACATATAGATATACATAGCTGGCGCATAGTACTAAGCGTGGAAGTAAGGCAATAAAGGAAACCGTTACAGCAACTACTAATGATGTAATGCCGATTAAGAAAGTGCAAGCTTCGGTTTGGTTTGGTTTTCCTTTTCAGTTTTGCCTTGATTCTGCGCGTCGCTTTAACAGTGAGGCCATGAAACAGTTGATCTCGAAACAGAAACATGTGCATCCAATACTCGAGACATGAGGATGATTATTGAGCACCGTGAATGCCAAGGTGATGTTCTTTTTTTGTCCCTCTTTGAAGGCATTGGTATAGGTGTTGCAATTAGTTCAGCAACTGGAATTACTCTTACTACCGTTGTAGTTATACATATGCGCTCTCAATCTGAAAAGAGGTGGCTGTTGGTGTGGTTAAGATAGATAGGAGGACCTGCATGTTGTACATATGTATGAACATATTGTACATAAATATAGAGAATTTAAACGCGATTTGGAACAGAAATTCTGAAATGACTTCTATTCATCTCTTTTCCCGCAAAATTTTATGTTTAAAACTTATAAAGTCAACACTAGGTAAAATTCACATCAGAACTTCTCTATCAAATACAGTGAAACCTGTCTAATTGGTCACCCTTGTAAGTTGGCCAATATTTTACAGCACCAAGAAAATTCCATACAAATGTTCCTTGAAATACTTTTATTTGTCGTTTAATTTTCTTGGATCTTGGCCGCAATCGCTCATACTTTTTCTCATATCTCATATTAAATAACCTGCGAAAGTTGGCCAAGGGTAGTATGTGATGGATTTTGTTCCATATTTTCAGTTAACCACTGAACAAAACATCTACACATAGCAGTAAAATAACGAAATGTTCGTTCTTGTTTCAATATGTGACATAGATGTATCGATCTTTTATTTTTAATCCAAAAAAAAAAAAAATATATCAACACCACCTTAAGAGGTTGGCCAAAAACTCTTGCACCGCACTTCCTTAGCCGCGGTAGGGCAAATTTACCTGAATCAGACGAAAAAGTGAAACGCTTCCCCTTCTCCAACTTCAAAATAAATTCTAATAAAAAATACACAAGCGAAGAAAACAACAACAAAACAAGGAAAGAAAATTATATTCTTATTTTCAAACAACAACAAAACAAGCCAAGAAAATAAAATTCTTATTTTCAACCCCACCATGCAAACATTGGGCCACCATCAGCGCACGCGATGATTTTTGCCGGCAGAAAACCGGGTTTGTCGGCGAAGGGACTGAGGTCTGCGGTAAGAAACTACTGAAAACCTTCTACCGAATTTGAGCGGTTGAATGATGTAGGAAACTAATGCATACCTACAGAACTTTCAAAATATTTTGCTCCGAAAAAATACTACCACAGATAAAACTTCTTTCTTGTGCAATACACATTGCAATACAAGTGTAATAAACCTTTGAATTTTTGTGTGGAATAAGTTTCACTTCTCATGCGCGAGAGTCTCACGCACTTTCTTGGGTTTTAAATGACTTCTAACTTTTGATTAAGCACTCACATTTCGTATCTTTTTTAAATCAATTTAAATGTCAAAAACAAGTCATTTAGTTAAAACTTATGCGATGGACCTCCACTTCTGTGGTTTCTTTTTCGAAAATCAGTGGTACGTGCGTAAGTTTCACATGACAATATTGAAGAGACAGTTCCCAGCCTGTTTTTTGACAAGACACCAAATCTTGAACAAAACGAACTGTATATATACCGATAAAATTGATCCTTAAGTCACAGATATCTATATCCATGGATGAGCATAGTTTGATTTATTTACGGTAGCTGGTGCTGTAGTCAAATTATTAACGAAGTCCTTATTTACTGACCAAAATAATTCATATTCACAATATATATTGGTTTAGTGCCAAAAGAGAAAATTACAAGATCTGGACCCGATAGGTGAATAGTTCTGTTCACACGGGGAGAGTAAACAAGATATTAATATGAAATACACAATATCAAGCAAGATATAGCGAATAATTCTGCATCACTAACTCAAAAATCGCGATATGTATTAACTCTAGAAATTTTTATAACTAGATAAGCATAAAAAAAAATGGAAACTGAAGTTGGAAAATGGAACAGCAATGATTGCTTCCTACTACTTCCTTTCTATCATACCCGAATGATTACGTTCGCGATCAACGCGATGTAACGAAGCGCACCGGGCTACGGACTAGCAAAATATAAATAAATAAAATATTACTTTCAGTTTGTTGAGGGAATTTTCATCAAAAAAAAACTTAATTTACTCGTTATATTTGAGGTAAAATTACTGTGATGTAAAAACGAATAGCGCCATCTACCTTGCACGTGGAAATATAATGGGGAACATGATAATTTTGATTCATTTTATTAATTTCTATCTTCAAAGAGTTCTGTAAAAATGTCGCATAAGAACAAGTTTCGTTACTTAATTGATTTCGGTTACTTTTAAATAAATTCATGCAATATTTTTTCCAATTTAAAACTATGTACATATTTACATAAAATAATTTTGAAAATATTCACCCACGTACATATACACACAATAAAATACATTTCTGACCACCACTGTCTCTCTGTACATCAGAAACCTGCTACAGGTAAACAAACAAACATTTCCTCAAATCCTTCCGTCCGGAAGTTCAACTAGCTGCCATGCATTTCTCGTGAGCAACGAGTTTTTAAAGATCTTGCGCGGTTATTCAATCCTCTCAGCTCCAAGTCAATTATACGTATTGTTTATGTGTTTGCTTTTTTCTGCACAAGCTATGGGGCTATGGCGCTATGAGTGATAAACGTATAGGTAAACACGCCAATGCCGTGAGCTCAATCGCAACGAATTATACTCGTAAACTACCGAATAAGATGATGATGGCACAATTTTATCCATTGCGCATAGTTTCTTTATTTGTATGTGACGTTGTGGAATTTTGAGATATGTCCATGCAACAAATTGTGCATACTGCTGCTCGCAGATGTCGTGTATCAATTTAAATGACTTAGCTGAGTTGCAGCATTTAAATGAATTAAACTATCAAATGTCTGCCAGTTTTTATGGAGTTTCATGTTTGCAAAATTGTAAACGTGTTTTTTTTTTTTACTTAAAATTAACCTCGGAAAAGTGTTTCCCATTTATCTGTGACGGAAATAGTTACCAGGAAGCATTTGTATCCTCACCACCAGAAAAGATTTATTGGTCACTCAGGGCTTCTTCTTCTGAGCAGGTTGTGCAGAAAATCGGTTTGTCTTGTGGAAGTGGATATTTTGATGAGCATTGAAAAGTATGAAACACATAGGTACGACAGGCGCAGAAAATAAAACGCAACTAAATGTTTTTCTCTTGCGCCTACAATAAGACTATAATTTTATTTCGCTTGGCACGTAACTACAAAATTGTTTTACAGGGATGTACTTTGCAGTAGTTTCGATTTCGATTGTGGTAAAGAAAGGCGCATTTCAGCGTTGAGAATTTTCAATTTGAATGTTCGGCAGTTAGAAAAAAAAGTGCGTGAGCATCTCGCGCGTTAGAAGTGAAACTTCTTAGGTTCTATACTCTGGTCCACAAAAGTTGTCAGTACAGCGAAGATAGGACATTTGGCTCTCAGTATTGTTACAATAGCTTACATAAATCTGTCCCTCTTATAAACACTCACTGGATTCCCGTAGTAGCATCTTCTGATTTGAGAACAACACAATTCGTCGAACGAAATAAAGATAATAATGTACGAAGTGGACACCCCTTTGGCATCGATGCATAAAGATACTCGAAAAAATACCCTCTATATCATACAAATATTTCATTAAAATCGAGGTGTTATCCATTTTGTGGTCGCCGTGGCCGTGGTGGTTACTGCGTCAATAATATATTGCGGAAACCGAAAGTATTGCACAATAAATCCCTTACACGGTCAATATTACTGCGCAATACCGAGTACTGTGCAATAATATTGCATCGTGTTAAGGACGACGCATTTTCACGCAATATTTTTGGGCAATATCTTGCGAAACAATATTGCGTTGTGTAAGGGCTGCATTAGGTCCTTAGCCTGGCTAGAAAAATGTGCTACCAAACTAGTTTTTTGTTGATTATTCCCGAAAATGTTATCGAAATGCCAAATATGACATTTATTTCTAAACAATTGTGGCGACGAAAACATGGATTCCAATGAGAAAATGTAAAATATTAACAAAATGGAAGCTAAAACTAATGATTAGTCAATTTATCACTTTATCACATCACTTTATTATGTCTTTAAAAAAATGTGTGCTCAAAGATTCCTTTCATATTTATGAATTTAATGAATTCGACAGCAGATGTTAAACTAACAAATAATAGACGTGTTTTTTTTTCAGAACTATACAGGCTTAGCAAATATTTTCCATGTTAATTATACTAACAACTAAGCCTATATAGGCTTACGAAAACTGGATAATTATCCAGTCTTATCGAAATGTCGAATAAGCCATGGAAGTGAGGGAGATATATTAAGGCCGGTAGTTATCAACCAAACTCTGCTGTCATTTCCAGTTTAAATTAATTTTGTTGATTTTTAAAATGGGTAGAAAAGAAAGAAATACGATTTATCCGACGAGGATAATAAAATTACATAAATAATGAACTACTTGAATATGTTCCTTATTTTACTATATTGAATTAAATTTGACGAAAAAAATTCTATCCACCAACTTATTTAGCGCTTGATAACTTCCGGCCTTACTTCCAATGAAAACAATGCCGATGTGAAACTGTCAAACGTCAATTAGCATAGTCCTGCCAAGTCACTGACGAGCGTTTTTTTTTTTCTCATTTTCCGCTAAGCCTATATGGATTTGAAATAAAAACACGCCTTATATAGAATTGGAAAAAAAAAAACACGCCAATCTCATTGCTTAAAGATAGGTTACTTTAAGTCCCCAGTTTTCGTTAAAAAGGGGCTCGCGTAGATCTCTTTTCTGCGTTCGTTACTTCTTTGTCTGTCTTTTATACACGATTTTAATTTTAGACAAGTCAAAGTAAAAGACGGTTTCACAATCGGAAAATACTTATACGATATATGTACATAGCTCCCGTTAATCGCTATTTTAAAGAAAACTGCAACAATTTGATTTAAGCGAATTGCACACAGCTGAGCTTAAATAAGTGCGTAAGTCTTAGCATTTTTTCTTTGTGCGAAGATCAGGTCCTCTTTTGATCAGTTTAAGATTGGAGAGTGGAGTCTTTTTTATGCTTATGGGATTGGTGTTGCCCATAGTTTGCCCTCGTTGTTACTGTTAGCCTTCTCAGAGTTTGTACCTTATGCAAGTTTTAATAATTATTTGGCATTTAAATAGTATATTATTAGGTATAGTAAATAAATAAAATCGTATTTTTGTGGACGATATTCGTTTTGGTGCCCCAATATTGGGCATAAACATAAAGAAATTGATGGTTTATTTTATTTTTTGAGTTGTCACCCAGTGTCAAATATTAAAGAAGTCGTCAATCTTATTATCCCGATTTTTTTTTTTTTTTTTAGAAAACTCCACCTTATTGCATTTAAGTCGTCGCCAGGGTCTTTTTCGTCGACTTGATTATCTGTGTTTCAGCAAATATCTGAACTTAATTCGAAATTCACGAACACGCAGTAATATAAGAGTCACACTTCGGAACACAAAATAGCACAATAAATAAAAAAGTGAGACAACATTTTTAAATTGAATTTAATTTACGTATGCAAGTCAGGCTTGGGGTTCGTTTTCCCTTTTGAGAGCATTTGAGTACAAAACAAAACACAGAATTGTGCAGATGCGCGCGAAATGCTCACTGAAACTTTACATGGGTTTGGACGTTTGTTTTTTATTTTTTTTATTTTTGGTGATCCACTGATCACGTTTTGACAAGGAGTCACGTTCACTGGGTACGTATGTACGTTTTGATCGAATTTTGAGCATGTGGACGAATTTTATTTCAGCTCGATGTTAATTTATTTTTCCGTGCGAATTTTTGAAAATGATGCAATTTGCGATTTTGTGCATAGCTGTGGCAATAACGTGTAATTTCGCAAAATTGCCTTTTCATTTTTTGAATGCATAAAACTTGCAAGAGACGGTTCAGCTTAGCATGTTACTGCTTGTCAAGCACGCATTGTGGAGTTGTTGACCGAAAAATGTGACTTCGAGATTAAGGTTTAGGTTACGTTTCTGCTGTTATCTGATATTTCGTGGATTCATTCTTAAAAGCTGGTGCCATATCACTTTGAATTTAATTACTATTAAGGCCAAAAGCTTCCATTTTGAATTATAGACAAATAAATAACCTTTTCCCCACTGTCTTTCCTTTACCATGTAAAATCCCACAAGTAATAGCTCCGTCGCGTTTCACGCATTCGACAGTGTAAGCGTCATAAATAAAATCGTCTCCGTCTGGCTGTCTTCAATTTATGATCTTATCACTGACAATAATTGAATTTGAATGAATTTCACACGAACGACAGTAGCAGATGAGAGTAGGTACTCACACACAGTGGCATACAGTATCTTATCAGTTTGCGAACGTTTTTACATGACTTTCAGATTGGAATACACAACTTCATACTCCGATGCCAAGATGGACGGGACGGCAAAGCCATTGGAGATCGGACAAAAATTTCAGAATCTAATAACACCCAGTGACTTATAAGTCGCACGTGACCCTAAATCTTGCCAACTTGCGCACCCAATCTCTACACACAACTTACACTGGATTATCGTATGCTATTTGAGTAACCTCTTGGGCATAAAAGATGTAATAAACCCGGGACAATTGTTTGACACTTGTGTTATATCAGATGTTACAAGAAATAATTTACATAAACGCTTGGCTAATATACACGAGTACATTGTAAGTTTAGTTGTGGATAAGCTTGCAATTAATGTAAAGTAGCTAGTTCGTATTAGGCACGTGGATGTTTTGCTTTTTATGCTCCTTTTGTAATTCTTTCTCAATTCTCAATTTTTTACTAAGCCGTGTGTGACTTGGAACCGTTGTTAGGGACGGCCAAGGACACTTTTGCAAGACTAGGCATGGGTTAAGCCACGAGTACTTATGCAATCGGTGTTTGCTAGAAAAAATTTACAATTTTCTTTGGTTCTGAACGCCTATAACGTCAAATTCTTACCTTCAAGCCACAATAAGATTCGAATTTTGCAAAAGAGTTTTTAGATATTGGAACAGATGATGTTTCCGTACGTAATTTTAACAGCAAAAAAATTGTTTGAGTTTTCTGTCCAATTATTGCAAATGTTCAACTTGGCGAAAGTACATACATATGTAATTGGAATTTTGTTCAATTTGTTCTTAAGAATTTAGCTCGCTCTTGAGCTATCTTCCTGTCTAATAATGAAGTCGGTCAGAATCCGGAAAGCCCAAAATCCCGAAAATCCAAAATCCCGAAAACCCAAAATTCCCAAAATCCTGAAAATCTAAAATCCCGCAAGGCCAAAATCCCGAAAGTGAAAATGAAAATTCTATGTGTGTGCGTGTTATATTTTTGCACGAATGGAAGGGACCTACAGTTTTTTTTTCGCCGACTCCGAATGGCGAGTTGAGAAGCTTAATCGTGACAAATGATACTCTTTGATGCTTGTCAGACATTCGAAAGAGGTGGGCACTGTGAAAAACTTTTAGGTGTTTGCGGCGGGATCCGAACCCAAGACCGCTGGCTCAGTAGTCCGACGCACTAACCACTTGCGCTACGGTGCCCACTCACATGTCTCCGAAACATTTATTTCTCGCGAAATAAAAATAAGTTGATCAGTTTCAGAAGTCAATGTCAAAACCTATTGCGAACGCATAACACTGGCAGTAGGATGGTGATATGGCTGAGGAAACTGATCGCACAAACAATATGTATTAAGAAACATCTGGAGAAAACTTCTGTAAATCATAAGCAAGGACAAAACTTTCAATAATACACAACTCTCCAGTTATCCTGGACACCACCCATAGAGTTAGTTGAAACCTAACATTTGAGTTTCCTATCTCTACGCCGATCTGTCTGTCTCTCGTTCTTGTCCTTCATGTGCTCACGCTGTGTATAGATATTCAAAGGGTATTCATATCCCATTTAGCGTGTTTTAATTATAAAAAAAGTTAATCAACAAAACAGTTAAAGGCTTATTGACAAAAAACATTTAAGACACCATCTATGAAAAAACAATATCTACTACAAGTTCATATTGAACGCAATTTCTAAACGTTATTACACGTTTATCGGTTCTTATTCGTAAAATTAGAGGAATAAAGTTGGCTTGGAAAGATGGTTTGACTATAGCGACGATGGTTTCAGCAAAATAGGGAGGTTCATTTCGGCGACCCGCTCTTTTAAGGCTTACGACTCGGCTCAGCGGTTCGTCCCGTTTCGGGTGATGCCAGCCAGGTTAAATTATTGGTACCATGCCTGGAGATCCCACAACTCAGCCGTCCTGCTATTCACCACATCTGTAAACTCGACATCTCTACTTCTGTTTATTTGCTTTGTAATTGTTGAAAAATTAGCGCAAATTTTGCATTTTATATAATTTTTCGGGATTTAGTCTTCGAAACTTCGGGTTTAGAGGATATGGGGTTCTGAGGATTTTCGATTTTCTGGATTTTCGGGATTTTAAATTCTCGGGATTGTGACCCCAACCCTAAAATATTAACTTAAGTACTTTGTTCCATTCAGAAATCGTTGAGTTTCAGAGGCTATATATGTATGTAGATCAGCCGCATCATTTTATTTGTTTTAAATTCTTTTGAACTTGAATTCTTCGTATAAATGATAGATAGCAAATGAGTCTATATTATGTATGTACAGTAGAAATCGGTTATAACAATACCAAATATAGCGATGAACCGGATATAACGATATATTTTCCAATTCCCAGCAAAACTCCGTTTAACTCAAAGTAATTTGCAATCGGTAACAACGATGCCGGATATAACGATGAAAGTGTATCAGATTTAAGTCGAAAAAGACAAAGACCTCCGCTGCACGGAAGTGCATAAGGAACATTAATATGTCATTGTTGTTATTTTTTTAAAATCATTTATTAAAATAATCGTAACAGATTTTGAGAGAAATTGAGATCAGGGCTACTATTGTGTCGTACTCTTCAGTTAGTTTTGGCCATAGTCGGCAGTTTCCCTACTTTCCTTGCAAGCTCGTTGCTTTCTACAACAAACTGACCAGGCACCCAACATAGTCTCACCTGGTTCTGCATAATGCCCTTAGCATTATTCGGCAGTTCCTGACTATTCGTTGCATTATCAGGACCACTGGAGTCCTAAGTATGGCTAGAAACTCTGCTTGAAAGAGGCTGAAGGCATCCGGGAGTCTTAAGGATATTTTTAGCCATATGTTCATACTTAATATACCAGTCCCCGTTTCTTTAACAGTTTAAGATCCGTCCGCGAAGACTGCAGTGTCTGTATGCCGAGTTACTATTATTCGTCCACTCTTCCCGTACAGGGTTTTGTTGGCTTTGCCATAGCCGGGTAAAAATAGAAAGAAACAAAACCAAAGGAAACAACTTTCTTTTCTGTCATCACGATTGAAAAATAGAAAAGACATACAAATTAGAACCGTTGCAAACTTACTTTTATATTTGTTATCAGAACAGTAAGTCCTATCTCCACGATTAAAAAAAATTTTCCGTACAAACATCAAGCGGTTAGACATATGTTTATAACATGTTTATAACAATGGTGAAAATACTGTTCTTACAAACACAGCTCGTTACTTATGTATGTTATTTATTATGTATGCAGTGACCGATCTTTGTATGTTCTTACATGTCTACATCTAGTCCTTTTCCATCCATATTACTCCATATTGCGACCATAACTCTAACGACCCAAGGTACACACAAATGTGCGCTATGCTTCTTTTCATTCCCTTATTAAAATATTAAAAAGTAAGTACAATAACTATTAAATTGCATCCTTATCGAACATGGTTTTATTTTTCTGGGCTGCAAAGGGTTAGGGCTAAAGTAAATTTTACCACATGCCCTGTTTTAATTCCATATCTCGTATCTGCAAAGTCCAGTAAGTGTTAATTTTTGTTTGAAACAAATGGTGCGTTGAGAATAAATAAATGAAAATCATTTTCCTTTGCCCAAAAATACGATATTATTTCAGGAACAATGAATCGGTTATAACGACGAAATTCTTAGGTATGTCGCTTTGACATTGTTATAATCGATTTCTACTGTACATATAAAAAAAAGTCGGTGTTACCACTCAAGATAATAATAAATGAAGCTTATATTTAGATTAAATCTTTAACAAAATAAACAGCTCAGGTGTAAAAACCCACTCTTCTTGAACCTGAACACGATCACATTGGAATTGCTTCTCTCATTTCTAAACCCAATCTGTCTAGCCTTAATAAATGTGTCTACCAACACATTCACCTATTAGACTTTCTAAAAAAAATAAAATATTATTGGTGGTCCTGCAAATTATATACAAGCCCCAGCAGCTTTATATCGCTTTTCGATCCAAAGAAAATTGCCTGTGGAAAGGCATTTAACACCACTTACAACAGGTCTTATGTAATCCAATCGCAGATTTGCATTGAACGCATTTCCGCGTCGCGCCAACACATCTTTGCTTGTATCTAACAGCGTTTGCCACTTTCCACTGCTCCAGTGTTCCGATTAGTTTAAACTGAAATAACCTGTGCCATACACTTACACTTTATGGGTTACCAAACCGATGAAGGATTGTTTAGGCAGGAAGTGCTTGTGCATACAGGCAATCCTCAGACTCTGACAAATAAATTTATTGGATAATCTCAACTTTTACCCGTTCGCTGTAGGAATTGCACAATGCTCTGTTCGACATACAGACTGGTTTGCAATACCGTATTGTATCGCGCAGAGAGCAGGAGCTCCACACATTCACACACGAATATACGAATGTGCTTTGCAATGATCACCTTTTCCACATTACACGCCAAAATCATTTTAATTACGTCCAGGTCCAGTGATGCTTCTCATAATAAACAGAAAATTCACTTTCATCTGAACTTGAAACCGGTAACCGGTGCGGCAATTCGGGGTGAAACGAGTACGAATACGACTGAAAGAGCACGAGTACCATATCCAAAGTTCATATGATGTAATAGCAGCGTCCGCTTTGGATAGTACTCTGCGAGGTTATCCCCCAGCATTCTGGCACTGATCATTATCTTATGTAAATGGACACACATGTACGCAGAGTGTTGACCCGTATGAAATTAACTGGGCCAGTTAATCAGTGTGTGATGCAACGGACTACGTACATCGGAGATCGCAAATCCGAATGAATTCCAAGGCCTTTGGAACGCTGTATGAAATTTGTGCACAGCCAACGAATCCGAAGATTGGCATCTGGACTAGCTTCAGCAGACAAAACAATTGCATCCATCCACGACGATGTGAAGGAAAATGACAAAATATCATCAACGAAAGTCTCCGTTATTGGAAAACAAAGCTGTTGCGCCATCTATACATGTGGCTGACTGTAACTGTCATTATGGCATTTTGATAAAACTGACAGTTTCGCAAGAATCCCCTGAATTACTCTAAGTTAGAGCGAACAAATGTGATCATGGCACAGCTGTCCAATTCGCAAGACTGTGATTCAATCAGCTGGTCGATAACGGGCCAGTCGGTTGAATTGGATGTAGTCGGACACACAATTAACTATAGGTAGGATGAAATTGAGCGTGCAGCAACGAGTGATGAGCGAAATTCGGACGTCGGACCTCTTACGAAAAGCAAAAGTAAAATCCAATTTAATTTTGGGAAGTTGTAAGTGAATGTTATTTTATACCATTCGATACCTGATGTTGATATAATTACGGATTTTATTGCTATAATGATTTATGGGGTAATAAGGACTTCCTGCTTAACAAAAAAAGATAACTTAAATCAGACTTGAAATATAAACTTCAAAAACTGGGACAATAGCTGGAATGTAGGTCTGCTCATGTCTAGTCCGAAGTGAAACTTTTTGCTTATTATTTAGAGATAGAGATAAATTATTATTAGTATTTTTTCTATTGAACAAGAGACAATTCAATCTGCAACAGCCACTTCTACAAAATTAAAATCACAGGCACCTTCAGATTGTGTCAAAAAAACATAAGAAACTACGGAGCACCTGATCTCTGAGTGCCCTTCTCTAGGAAAAAAAAAACCCCAAAACACTTGCCAAATACATATTGAATGAAGAAGACTACAAAAGTATTCCAGTCAAATGGGCTATCAAATTTCTAATCGTGTTTTGATTTTCATTGGGTTTTCTTATTATTACAAAAACAATGAATTGAAACTAGACAAAAACAAAATCTCCTCAAAACAGGCCGCAGAAAATCGAATTCTACTTTTACCAACAAAATACTGAGCGGCATAAATAAGTAAATAAATAAATAAATAAATATATAAATAAATAAATAGATACGCAGCTTATTGTATTTGTATTGTCAAATCCTTTCACACATAAGGTCGTGAAGATAACGGTAATCGGCCATATTAGTGCATCCACCATATTGAATTTAGAGTTTGTCACTTAGCTTATCGTATTTTACTTGTCAAACACTTTCATTGAATACCCATATTGAAGGTCGTCAAGATAACGTTAATCCGCCATCTTAACGCGTCCGCCATATTGAATGTGACTGTGACGTCATATAACCTAAGATACTCTCCGGGTCAAGACGAATCCAACGACACTCTATTTGTTGAAATCGGTTGAGTAGTTCAGACTGTAAGTGCGATGACGCACTCTACTCCTCTACAGGTAGCCCCACCTCTTACCTAGCTATTCCCCTCTTGCGATCGTAATTTTCGTAAAGCTGGAAATTGTTTGGATTTATTTTCTATTATTTTTAAATGAACTTAATCTATTTAAAAAGTCTCTTGACTACAGATTAAGTATCATGTGACAAGGGAAATCGCAATCCTAACGAACGTCAGAAATGACAGACACAGATCACTAGAGCCTTCTCTTTCTTTCTTTAGGTGTCGCTACAGTTCGGGGTGAACCAGGGCCTGCTGCTCGCAACCATTTGTGTGTGCGTATTATATTTTTGCACGAATAGAAGGGACCTACAGTTTTTTGCCGACTCCGAACGGCGAGTTGAGAAACTCCTCCTGACAAATGATACTTTTTGAATGCTTGTTAGACAGAAAAAACTTTAAGGTGTTTGCTGTGATTGAATCCGAGCAGTATTGCATAGTAGTCCAACGCACTTACCACTACACCACGGTGCTCACACACTAGAGCCTACACTTTTCAAAAATCTTCATCAGGCAATGTGTTATGAAATCAACACTTTTTTTTACTTTGGCGGCAATTTACCTTAATCTGGACCAAGTACCAACTTTTTTTTATTATTATTACTTCTGTGACCTTAACACGAGTCAGTCTGAATTCGGTTCGCTAAGAGTCGTTATTATTCGCTGTAAAGAAAATGCAAGAAACCGGTGTATATCGTTGGTTTCCACATCGACATTGGACTTTGCCATCTCTTGACCGTTGCTTTAAACTTTTCTGTATGGTGGAAATTGAAATTTAAGGTTAGAAAATACCGCTACATTGCATGACAAACTGTTTTTATTTATACTTTTTTTTGTACAAAAACATGATAACAAACACTCTGACAATCCGATCACAATCACAGTACACATATATAAGGTAGTATACTTAAAGTGTTCATTTTCGATCAAGTTCGAGCACCTGTCAAAAATTCAAGAAGATGGCCGCCATACGTGCCCTGCGAATATTTGTTTACATTCAAAAACAAAAACAAATGACTCTGAATTAAACGCCAAACTCACAAATTAATTTGAATTAAACGCCAGCCAAACTCAGTACAATCATAGAAAGGGCACGAATTGCGGCCATTTTTCCCGCGCAATACATACATATATTACCTGTATTACGTGTACTGTGGATCACAATTAACTTCGATTTCCTGAAGTGCGACTTTATTTTAATCGTTGATAGTTTACCGCAATGATATTTCCAATGAGTTCGTAACACTCGATATGGACAGAAAATGCGGGATATCATTTCTAAATAATCGTCAACCACTCGTGAACAGCTACAAAAGATAGTTTGTGTTGTTGTGGTAAACAGAAGTCATTCCGCCTTCGCAGTCATTTATAGTTTCATTTACCCGTTGAAGTATCAATGCGAATCTTTCACAGCTTCCCATAAGCACTCGTTTAATCATTTCTCATCTCTGTCACTTAATTTCAGTTTTAACGACGCTATTATGCAAATGATAGCGCCGGGAAAAAAACTAGCTTGCGCATATCGCTTACAATGTTTCAATGCACTCATCCATCTATTTATCCACTAAAGAGTATAAGTATCTCATCTCGTCGTACACACAAGTCGCTTAGTCATTTTCGTCGCACTGTCTCGCATTTCATTCATCACTCGAGTGTGGCACACTTCTGTAATTGTCAGCTGAACTCGCACGCCCCGTTTACATAAAGACCCATTCGGCTTGGTTTGGCTTACAAAAAGTGACGCCACTCGCGATGTGTGCACGTAGAAGGAAAAATTTCCGGAAAAGTGGTTTCCTCATATTTTTGCTTCGCGATTTTTGTACTCTCTTTTCGGGACCCGCCAGCACTCCATCACTCCGTCGCAATCGCAAGCAATTCGGTCGATTAATGTGTGCAAGATGGTAGCAATTATTTTAATGGCAGTTATAATTTAAAATGTCTTCGCCTTTGTTTGGGAAATTTAATTTCTCTTATAGGCAGCAGATGTGATGGAAGATTATGTATGAATTAATTGGAATGTTTATTGTTTTATTAAAAGACGTTACAACTTGTCAGGCATTCGGAAGAGGTGGGCACTGTGAAAAACTTTTTAGGTGTTTACGGAGGGATTCGAATCCAAGACCGCTGGCTCAGTAGTCCGACACACTAACCACTTGCGCTACGGTGCCTACCGTAAATTGCAAGTACAAGTATGTACTAAAATATTGTGTTAAAAAAACTAGATCCCAGGAAATCTGGTATTTGGCAATGTCCTGTATATAGTACATGGGTTCCTAGTCTAATAATAATGTTTATTACAATGTGCTAAATAAAGTAATGAAATTTATAAAACAATATTTTTAAATAAAACAATTTCAAACATTTTTACTTTTGAAATGATGATCGCTGGTAACCGCATAACCTGAAATTTTGCACACGTATATAGTTCCGGAGACAATACAATATGGGTTAATTGGTAACGTTGTAAATCCAATATGGCGGACGCTTTTTTAAATTCAATTTCTGTGAAATTTCTGTGAGGGCTGAGTCTGGGATTCGATTTTACACCCACTTCCAGATATCTGATTATCCTGAAATTTTGCACACGTATATAGTTTCGGAGACAATACAATATGGGTTATTCGATGACGTTGTAAATCCAATATGGCGGACGCTTTTTTAACTTCAATTTTTGTGAGGGCGGAATCTGAAATTCGATTTTACACCCACTTCCAGATATCCGATTATGCTGAAATTTTGCGTATCCGGTGACAACTCAATACAGTATATTTCATGATCTTGTAAATCTAATATGGCGGACGCCGCAAGATGGTGGATTACCGTTATCTTCCCAGCCTCCTAAATATGGGTATCAAATGAAAGGGCTTGGCAAGTAGAATACAATACGCTATTACATCATTAAACATTCAATATGGCGGACACCCACAAGATGGCGGATAACCGCTATCTTTACTACCATCTTAATATGGGTATCAAATGAAAGGGTTTGACAAGTAGAATACGATTAGCTAAGTGATGTCATTCTAAATTCAATATGGTGGGTGACCCAAGATGGCGAATTACCTTTTTCTTCACAACCACAATGGCATGAGTGAAAATGAAAGGGCGAGTAGAATCTCAAACATATTGAGTAAACTTTCTCATATCCAACCCACCCAAGCTAATGTACGTATAGACGTAAATTTGTAAAAAAAATTCAGATAATAAAAAGTTGAAAATAAATATAAAGATAAAAAAATGTTTTCAAAAACAAGCTTTAATGAACTAAAAAGTAAAAAAATAATTTTTTTCCGAGTCACCTATGTGTGACTATAAATTGAAGCTTGAGGCACTCAGGCTCGAGGTAAAATTTGGCTAAATGATGATGACGAGGACCAAATGGGAGCGTGGAAAAAGACGCTCGTGTGGCATAGGCCTTAAAATCGGCCAAAGATATAGTCATCGGTTGTCTCTTTACATTGAGTGAGTTGGCCAGACAGTTGCCAACAACATCAGTCATGTCTCGGGTTCTTGAAGAATCTTTATACCCTGTAGAGACAAAAGACAGAAAGAAGCTCGAACTAGGGAGAGTCTATGATAGATTTAAGTTAACATAAGTTTAGAATGGGGCTTAGTTATAAGATTCAGGTTTAGTTAAGGTTAAGGGTGAGTTCGTAATTGTAAAAATGTTGCTGTAAATCTACCGTAGCAAGATCTGTATTAATTTATGAACGCAACTTCTGCAACAGTCATGTCACAGCCGTGTAGCAAAATAAAATAAGCTACAATTTGCACAGGTGCTGCCAGAACGTTTTTCTACATTACATATCTGTGAACGTTATATCTGCATTGCTGTGGTTTTTTTTACAATTATGAACTCACCCTAAGTTAGACTTGTTGTAGTTAGGTTTAGTTTCGCGTCCCCTTTCCTCTCTTTCTTCGTGGTATCGGCACTCAATTTCCCTCTTCTTATTTTCTATCTTGTATTTCCATCTGTAGTCAAAATTGAGTAGCTTCCTCTCTTTCTCTCTTTTATTTCTTTATTTGCCCAATATTTTTGCTTGTGAATAGGTTGTGTATAGTGGGGTTGGAAAGAACCGCCACGGCGCCACCTTCCGACCAGCTTAAGCCGAGTATCCCCAAACGTGCCTCCGCACTGCACTGTGGCTCAGTCGTGCCACATAAAAATAGTTGAGAGTCGAAGTTCACCTCACTGAACGTATAAGTTCTTATCGAATTGGCTGGATCAAAATACCTGTACTTGATTATTGCTCAGGATTCCATTGTTTCCCAAACCAAAATTATGTTGTATACTGTTTTTTCGAGTGCTATTCCTATACCAATAATAGAGCTAATGAAATGCGAATATTCAGCGAACCTTTCACTATTCGATTGTCTGCAACGATACAATGTGTTCCCACGCAAAATAGTTTCTTTATGAGTATAACCACTGGATGATGATTATATTCGTATTTTACTACGGAAGCGTGTCGCGATATTACAATTTTATTGGCTACCGGTTCGCAAGAGATTACCGCTTTACCACGTTATGATCTATGGAAGTATTCAATTTATAGTTGGCTCTACAGATTGAGGATTAAATTGAGGTTTAAAACTCGCATCCCTGAGAAATGTAGCACGCACTTACTAAACAAATAATAAAATAAAATAGGGTTACAAATCAATCTTTTAGTTTCAGCCTTGTTGTGAGTAAATAAATCGCACTAAGACAACACCCAGCAATCAGTTGCAATCAAAACGTCAAACTAGTCTTTCATTAAATTTGATCTCATTAACAAGTACCACCTTAGGGCATGTATGTATTTAGTCACTGCTCTAATCCATTGTCGCTGATTAACAAACGGACAGTTTTGTTTTGCTTTTGTGCAATCCAACGATTCAAGATTCAACAACAAAAAAACCAAAAATAAAACCAAATCACTATCGAAATTGGTTTGCTGTGACTGTGAACACCCATTGATTGGGGCGAATTTATGCAAATGCAAGCATTTAACCCAATATACCATATAGAGGAAGGTCAGATGAGGTGTTGAATTAGGTATGCTTTGTAGAGTTTTGTTTGGAGTTCGTAGAGCATTCACCGGCCATGATCATTAATTACAACGCTCACGAACGAAATGTTGCAGTTTTGACACATTCATTTCCAACAATCCAATCGAATCATTTATCTAAATCAGCCAAAAATGTTGTAAGCTCGAAGATTAAAAGTTGCAAGAAGATGTAAGATAAGACGAGTATTTCCTAATTTTTTGTTTCATTTTGTTGATGAAAATTAAGTAATTGCCTACTTACTTTGTTCAATCCCATTACACATAAAAGAGTCTGTTTTAGGAGTTGTTTGAATGTTGGCATCTGAAGGATATCACCAACAATTTGAACACCCTTGTTGAACAGATGTCTGTCCACGCCTTGAAACAATGATAACAGCAATAAATATAAACTGAATTTGTTGCAGAGAAAAAGGATGTGTATATTAAGGACAAAACATTTTAAAATATCTTTTAAATTATAAAGTTTGAGGTAAAAAATGTTCAATCATACTTCGACATTCTAGAGTCAAGAACAGAAGAGTTGATGAGCAAACTAGGAAAGTAAAATAAAGGTGCGGAGTATTACAAGAAACCGTATGTTACAAGAAAACATTGTTCCCCATCAATGTGGGAACAAATGGGAGGCCATTTTCCATCATAATGCGTAATGCTTTTGAATCCCATATTTTTGTGATAATGAAAAATTAATGATAAAACCCCAAACGAGTTTAGAAAACAAAGTACATTGGACGTCCAATATAACGAATTATATAATGCACAGACTTTCGTTAAATCGATCGTCGTTTTATCTAACTAATAATCCCACAAATAATGTATTTACATATTATAAGAAAAGAGAAATCAATAGTAATAACAAAAGTATGGATAAATGTACAAAAAGGACATTTTTTTACATAATTCGTAATATAGAACCATCAATAGAAAAAAATCTGATTCGTTGTACATACCTATCGGAAAATTGTTAAATCGGGTACTCCTTAAACTGGACGTCCACTGTATACATCAAAGTGAAATGGGAATGAAGTCTTCTGTTACATTGCCAGGCAGTGTTGCCGGACAAATTACAAAAAAAAAAAACTACTTTCTACCAAACCATATCACTTTTATTAAGTCTTAGGAATTGACTAGTAGAGAGAAATTGACTTGCAGATGAGCTAGCAAGGAGGGGGGGGGGGGGGGGGGATACTGCCGATAACAGAGACGGTTATGAACATAGCACCGCCATCATGCGGCATCAGGGCAAAGCTAACACAACACAATCATAAGTATGGCGAACCACAGATGGTCAAGAATAAAGGGACATAATGAATCCAAGACTGTTTGGCCGGCCAGAGAACACAAAAGGAACAGGGCAATCCTTGGACTGAGTAGGGCAAAGTTAAGAACTCTAATAGGTATACTCTGTCTCTTGAGGAAACATGCCAAAAGACTGGGCTCTTCAAACACAGATGAATACAGATACTACAATGACATAAGAACATCGGAGAATATCGAACATATCCTTTGTGATTATCAGGCTATTGCTCATTCTAGAAAGACATTTTTAGGAAGTTACTTCTTTAATACACTGTTAGAGGCTTTCCAAACTGGCCACAATAAAAACTTAACATTTCGCAGGGAAACTAAATATTTGGATGGAAATGTTTCGGTTTAGGTGACATCATACGATTGTTCCATTATGTTGATTTGTGTTTTGTGATTGTTCAGCCTGATAATCCCTTTCAACTAATAATAGATAACTTTTCTTACATTTTGTTAACTTTTATCTGTAAAAATAAATATGGTGAGTACAATAATGACAATTTACTAAACGAATATGTACGAGTACTTTGGATTGATTTTTCTGTTTGAAAATTGTATGTATAAAATATGTACGGGATGGACCAAGGCCTCAACCAATAACCACTTCTGGTTGGCCCGGTCCTTAGCTAAGTGCCTCCAGTTGCGCACTACAAGTTGGTTGAGCTCCCTTTCCACCTGTGCGCGTCACCTTAGGTGAGGTCGTCCTCTGCTGCGCTGACCATCTGGGTTCGAGTCGAATACTCTGCAGACCGGAGCGTTGATGTCCATTCACTCGACATGTCCTAGCCATCTTAAGCGCTCAGTTTTTTGACAAGATTAATGTTGTCTCCTCCAAAACCCGTCAAACCAAACGGGACCAAATATCTTACGAAGGATTTTTCTCTCGAAAGGACCAACGATATCTTCATCCGATTTTCGATAAAATCCATGCTTCAGCTCCCAATCTTGGGATGATAAGGGTCTTATATAGAGTCTCCTTAGACGATCGGGAAAGGGCTTTACTTTACCATTGGCAAGAGTAATCCTTCGTTTGATTTCCGACGAGATGTCATTTTTTGCTTTGGCCTCACTAAACCCATTTTAGCCGCTTCCATTTCTGTACCCGCAAAAGCACCGGTGACAACTCGCTGTGCTACCAATGATACCAATGTCGTCGGCGTATGCAAGTAGTTGAACGGACTTTTGAAAGATCATTGCTCGTGTGTTAGCTTGAGAGTTTCGAACAATTATTTCAAGTATGATGTTGAAGAAATCGCATGACAGTGCGTCACCCTGTCTGAATCCTTTTTTGTCATCAAAGGTATCGGTGAAGGCGTCATCGACCTTGATGGAGCAGCGAGATTTCTTCATTGTCATCCTGCACAGACAGATGAGTTTGGCAGCGATGTCAAAACTAGGCATGGCTCTATACAGTTCATCTCTTCAGATGATGTCATAGGCGGCCTTAAAATCAATGAACAGGTGGTGGGTATCGATTTGTACTTCCTTGGTTTTTTTCCCGGATCTGCCTAACTGTGAAAATTTGGTCCTGGCCTTAAACCGCACTGATGGTGTCCAATCAGCTATATGACGAAAGATTTCAGCCTTCACACAATGTTGGCGATGTGGAGGAGACTGATGCCTCTGTAATTGGAGCAGTTGAGGGGTCTCCTTTCTTGTGGATCGGGCAAACTATGCTGAGATTCCATTCATCTAGCATACTTTCATCTGGCCAAATCTTAGAGATGAGTTGGTGTATGCTCTCTACCAATAATTCATCTCCAGCTGCTTTAAACAGTTCTTCAGGTCCAGCAGCCCTGTATGACTTTGGCTTGGATATTGCTATCGTCTCTTCGTTTTGATCATGTGGTTGGGAGTTTTGGCTTTCATAATCTAAATGGTTCATTCCACCTCACGGCGGACTTTTGATCTTCGTCGCCGTTATACAGTCTGCAGGTTTCTTTATAAAATATGTAAATGCTTAAATTCTTATTGGCATGATGGCTGCTTAAAAAACAACTAATGTATCGACCAACATGTGCTGCCAAATATTGTTTTCTAGTTCAATTCAATTAAAACTCAAAAGGGGCTGAAGAGTTCACTTATTTTTATACCGAAAACTAAGTATACATATGATCATCCTTGGCAAATTGAATCATCAATCTTATTGCTAAAGTACGAGTAATCATTCGTGATGCCCAAGCCAATCAATTGAAGTAATAATGCACCTAAAAAAGTAAACCACTAAAAATAATTTACATGTTGAAGACCGACCCTGTACCACAACTGATTTACACCACGAAGTCAAAAAAAAAAAAAAACACTCACAAGCATCTGGCATTGCTTTTAACAACTTTTTCTGCGTGTTTACAAACACACCACTTCTTTATAGTGGGTTCCAAAAAAACACTCTTCCTTAAGTACTACCTATTATACAATACACGCTGGGAGCGACTCCATTGACCAATACCACATCCACCTACCCTCCTCCTACTCACATCCTTTGGAATTCATTGTCCGTCATATTTATGCGATTAACGTTAACCTACTTTTCTAGCTGGGACATTTCAAAGAAGAAGAAAGTGCATAAGAGAAGATGGTTGGTTGGTTCGCAGCAACAGCCTTGCGATTCGAATATAATTTTCAGTAGTCACGCAGATATAATTTCCTTTTGGCGATATCATTTCAATTATATCCCAGACAATGATATAATTGCGATGTTATAATCGCTGGCGCACTGGTTAACATATGCACGACAACGCAATCGGGACAAACTGCAACATAATTGCATAACGCAGTTCAAAGAAACCTTAAAGACAGTACAATATGTCGACTGCAACACAAGAATGTCTACATGTGTACATGTTTGAATTTGCCGCCAAATTATGTTATAAGTTCAAACCTTTTGTCGATTCCGACTAAGTGTGGGCAATAAAATTTGGGACATTTCGTCACTTGGTGAAGGTCAGATGGAGATCTCCAGACAATTAAACTACTTTCGGGTTTACCTAATCCAGCGAAAGGGACATGTATTGCTACAGGGTGTGCAAGTTTCAACTGCTTATCCATATGCACCACTGGTCTCGAAATGTTACCACAATCCTCTTCTTTTTGGTTTTCGCCTGGAGACCTTCTTGCATGCTTGCGTGCACTTTTGTCGCATCAAACTATATCAACCTAGTCAGCCCAGTGTAGCTTCACTTAGTACATAGTTCAGCTGTCTGTTGTTGTTGTTGTTGCTGATCCATCTGTTGCACACAAATACTTTCGACTGTTTTACCTCGACTATGTGCAAGTGTGGTTGAATACGATTTTCCGCACACCGGCTCTTTTTGTGAGCCAGCCACTGGGGCACGCGTACTAACTTGGTGTGTGTCACTTGGTTGTATATAAATACAGTTCACCCAGTTTGTTTGATTATCAGTCAACATTTGGTTGTGAATTGTAACGGTTTTGCTAATTTTTTTTCCCTTTTTTCATTTCGGTTGATTTTCTTGACTTTTGACGTCTTATACCTTTTGAAACCGAGATATTAAATATGGCCGCCCTTAAGATTTTCGTAAGTGTAACATGATAAAGGATATTTTTGTGATAAAGTGATAAAGGACATTTCAAGTGAATATTTTTTGTGTGAAATCTGTGCAAACTGGATAAACCCTATTAAAATAGTATTCTTTGTGTAATTCTTAGGTTCTCCTTGCTACCATCTTTGCAATGGCTTACAGTGCACCACATCCTGGATTTTTAGGAGGAGGAGGAGGAAAGCAGTAAGTATGAAGTGAGATGTGGATTGGTGATATCGGTTCGGTTCGCGGCTAGGACTCCTCTAAGGATCCTTTAAGCTCGAACTCGATATTAAATGGTGAACTTAAAGGCTGTTGGATTCTAGTGTTTTCATTCAAATATTTTCAACTTTCAAGAGACACCTCTCTTACTTGACTCCTTCAGAGGACTAAAATTGATTTTCTTTATGAATTTGATATCTCTATCGGAGAATATCTTACTTTATCTTACGGCAAAATGGATTTAGAGGTCCCTTCGGAAATATAAAGAAAGCTTTGTCCTAAATGTGATTTATGCCAGATATAGAAGGATATATGCAGAGGCTGTGGTGACAGGAAATACCGCGAGAATGTTCATTTTTTTTATGATTTGCACACGCTTAAGGAGTGTTCACACACGCTTAAGGAGTGTTTACGCACAGTGTGAGCACATGAAGGACAAGAACGAGAAGCAGACAGATCAACGTAGTGATAAGAAACTCAGATGTTAGGTTTCAACTAACTCTATGGGTGGTGTCCAGGATAACTGGAGAGATGTGTATTATTGACGGTTTTGCCCTCGCTTATGAATCACAGAAGTTCTTTCCAGATGCTTTCCCAGTATTGTTTTGAGCGATCAATTTCTTCAGCCTAACCGCCATCCTACTGCCAGTGTTATGACTTCGCAGTAGTTTTTGACATTAACTTCTGAAGCTAATCAACTTATTTTTATTTCATCAGAAATAAATGTCGGGATTTGAACTGTGAACCTTCAGCGTGACAAGCGACGATAACTACCACTATGCCATAGCTACCCACTCGGTGGCAATTAAAGATCTAGTATCTTCCTTTCAATGAGGTCTGCTAAACGCAGTGCAGACACTTTTAGCATTCCTGGACGTAACCTTTTTGAACCTGTTTTCTAATGAAACCGACTACTTTAGTTATAGGTTTTCAGAAGTTAAACTAACTCTTCTAGCTGAATCTGCATTATGGCCTTTAAACAAAAAAAAACAGTTTAAGTTTTGAGAGATGTTTCTCTTTCTTATCCTTGTGCTGTACAAACAAAATCTATTAAAATTAAACTGTTCTCAAACAGGATCTCAAACTTTTTACTCAACCAAAATGCGATTAGAATAAGAAAATATGCTGCTCACTTCCGGGGATGCAAATGTCACGTAGTTCAAAGCGAAATCAAAAATTTTGAATTTGCATTTCTCTGGATACCCAACCTACAAGTGCATATTGTTGGCCCTGTAATCGTACGCACATCACGATTAAATTTCACTATTAGTCTCTTCAATTAACATCAAATAATTATTTCTTCACCTTTAATTTGTCAAAAAGAAGAAGAGAGAAAAACACCGGCAATCAGAAAAAGTAAAAATGTCTCACATTCAAAGGAATTTCTTACCTCAAAACACCACGCATCGTGAATACTCAACTACGCGTTACTCTGATTTGTGTAATCAAACAGTTTCTTGATCCAGTGCCAAAGTTGCGTGACATGTCGCCTCGCTCTCTTGCACGCACCACGCACATCATTCGCGCTCCGCATACCGATTTGCGAACTGCACTGCGATGTGATGATACCGATTACGAGCTAATTACCTAAGCCGAACACATCACTTCAATCAGAAATGCAATTTCACTTTCATTTGATTGAATTGAAGAAAATCTTATTATAAATTCGTCGTTTGTCTCGTTTGCTTCTTCATTTTCCAGTGAACACCACATCGTTCATGTGCCGTACAACGTGCATACCATTCATCATCACCACGTGCAGAAGATTCCCATCATCAAGGAGGTGCCTGTGATTAAGCACGTCCCGATCTACAAGGAGATTCATGTTCCAGTGTACAAAGAAGTGCATGTACCTGTGCATGTCCACCATGAGGATCATGGTCATAAGGATTGGTCATCATCTGGTTGGTATTAAAAGAGAGCCAAGTGAAAGAATATAAGAAACAACGAATTTTATATAAAAAGAAGAAATGTACAAAATAGGATTTTTTTTCCGTTGTTTTAAAAAAAAAATGTAAAAAGCTTTATACGCTAAGTTAGTGCTCTGTTTTTATGATACTTTCTTGTTTGTACCTTGTAAATATTTAGTATTATTAGATTTTGTTTTTATTTTCTATGTTTTTCTGTTAGTACACAATCGAGTTGTGACGTTTGTTGTAGTTTTTTTATACAATAAAAATAAAAAATAAATTAATTGAGTTTTTGTAAATGATCACCGTCTTATCATGGCAGCTCCAGTCAGAGCCTTTTTTTTGGCGGAAGTGATAGTTATGTAATATTGTAAGAACCTTGGAACAAGCGAACAATCAAGCACATAACAACGAATTTAAGAGACATAAGAACATTTTTTTTTAAAATTTTTGTAATCCTGCAACTTCTCTCGAATTTTGCTCTCAGGATTTGGCAACATTTGCAAATTCGGCTTAGGCAGCATTGACTGGATTCTACCTACTACTCAATTTCGCTTGTAGCTAGATTAATAAAAGAGTTAATTTTTCTTATGCGTTGTTATATACGATAGATACTTGGAAATCAAAAAAACCCGATAACAGTTCAAAGTCCGCTTGAGTCAAATGCCCATAGATGGTGCCAAGCCGGAAAAATCAATCAAAACCCAAAGCACGTAACACGAAGTCTTTAAAATTGGAAACTATCGGAAACTTACTGTCTTTTGATCAACTGATCGATTTTGGACTTCGTTTAGCAGTGCACAAGATAGGCGACACGAAGTACACATATCTATTACCCAGTATTTCCCAAAGAAGTCCAATGAGCCTTGAAGGCATCTAGTTTGGCCGGTTACGGCTTGCGGTTCTAATTTCTGGGCAATTTTTTTTTTTTTAGTTTTGGGAATCCCCATTTTTGCTTTTATTTCAAGGTAAAAATAAAAAGGGGAATTCCCAAGTTATGTATTTGGTGATTCCCTTCGAGTTTTCTTTTTGTCATACTCATGTACATATATACTTGGCTATACGCCTGTTAGCTCGTATATTTGATTCGCATGTAGGTACATATTTGGCTCAGTCTCGATCAAAAAGTTAAAGTATTTTTTTCTGAAACAAGCTTGGGATGTGTTGCCACAAAGAGTGCTATATAATTCTTGGTTCAACTTGTTAAACTGGGACTCTGACCAATACGACAGTGACGACGATTTGCCACCAGCATAATTGGTGCAAAAAAATCAGGACTGCAAATAAATCAAAATCGTTTAGCAGAAATTGATCAAAATAATTCCATCTCTATAGAGGAAATCGAAGAATAGAATGAAGACGTTTTTTAAGACGGATCTGAAGATAAACTCAGTAGCTAGGATGAGGCTTCAGATAACAACGAAGGCGATGTGTCGATGTTGCACCAGTTATTTTTTTTTATAAAATAATGTAAAAAGAGCGAAATATTTTCAACCAAGCACATGGCCAAGTTTTAGGCCCTCCGTAACGATATCATTATATCAAATTCAATTAAACCAAAAAAAGGAACCAACATTACTGATTATATAATATGTTAACACAAAATGTATTATTAACTAATAAAATTGATAAAAGGATGTGAAAATAAAACGTTTGGATGTTGTTTCACTCTTTGTTTTACTTTTTAAGTGAATTAATAAAACTTTCAGAAATAAGAACATTTTGCAAATTAGAATTACCCGAGGAACAAAGTGGTTCTAATTTCTGAGTGACCTACTTATTATATAAGAACGGCGCCTATCTTGTATGGGAGCACGGTTCTTTGATTGCCTGGACGACCTGGCTAAAATACCGCTTACAGACCTAAGGAGATTCATTAATAGATCGAAATGGTTTTGTTAAACGCATGTTTCGACATGCACAGCTAGGGTATTCACAATGGACAATGGACAATGGGGTGAAATTGCATTCAATGTAAACGACCCTCCTAACCTACTTATTATTCACATACGCACTCCTTGGTATACCATAGTATGTAATCCAAAGCTTTTCTAAGAAAAGGAACAAACTGAATATTACTGAGCGTGAATCCGAATCCGAACATTTTTGTCTTGCTAAGTGAGTGGTATTCCGAAAAAGTTTGTGAACCTCTGCTCTAACCAAACGAAGAATAGAAGAATATTATTTAGATGAAAATATGACCTATCTATCTGGTCATTCGAACCATTCCAATCAAGTGGCCCGGAAGGATTTGAAGAAAATAGGAACAATCCCGTAAGGACATGCCAACATCTAGTAATACTGTTAAGGACAATAGTTAAAAATATATAAAAAGAATACCTACGAAGAAGCCAATGAGAATAAAGTTTTCCGCAATGTGAAGAAGTGTACTTAACTGCCGAAAACTTCGAACCAAGATGACAAGTTCTGTACAATCTATCGTAGAAGAAGAAAACACTGGGAGTCGGACAGAATCCCGAAATTCCAAAATCCCAAAATTCCGAAAGGCCAATATCCGAAAGTGAAAATACAAAGTTTTTTGTAGGGAAAAAATTGGGTTGGTGTAAAAATCCCAAAAACCCAAGATCCAGAAAATCTGAAAAATTTGCACAAATTGTGCATTTGATATAATTTTTCGGGATTTTTGGTTTTCTGTACCTTGGAATTTCGGGATCTTAGATTTCCGGGATTTTGGATTTTCGGGATTATGGGCTTTCGGGATTTCGGTTTTCGGAATTGTGACTCCACCCGAAAAAAACTGTATTTAGCTGGCAGTTAATCGATTCGCATAGAAGAGGATACTTTTTCTACTACCTAGTTGAAAACGAATACCTACGAATATGTAATGCATATGTATCAGCGCAGCGAGGCCACAATATTACTATGAACTTAAAGCTTGGAAATGCTTTTTAATGCTTTCCACAAACCATTTTGCTCTTTGTACTTCTTTCAGAATCGGAAATGTGCTCAATTTTTTGGAACAGCATGGCATTTGGAACACATGGCACTCAAAGCACAATTTTTTAACTTAATTATTAGAACATATGCATTATAATATTAAATAATAATGATGTTATAGTCATGTATAGATATGCATTATAATATTAAATAATAATGATATTATAGTCCTCGTTAAAATAAATCTTAAAAAGACTACACTTTCAAGACTTTCTTCACAAATGTACAATTCTTACTCAAGCATATTTTGGAAGACTTTGGCTGGCAATACTCCAACTATGATTTTCAACTATATCGCGATTGTGAATTGTTCATGAAATGGAATTACTTAGCTCGAAGATATGCAACAAAAACAACACCTCACATTTCCGAAATTCCGAAAAAAGCGTTCATATTTTCAGGCTGCAGAATTAATTTAAAACAAAATATTGCCACCCACAGGGGCCACAAACCCAAAGCCTACACTGCGAGCATACATTTAGACAAACACTTTTTAACATAGACATCACATCTAACTCGTAATTAAAACTAATTTAATGCATCGAATCATCATAAAACGCCGTTAAGTGCTACTTAAACGATTTTCCCACCATTATTTCGGCATTTACGACTTCATACACTTTACTGTTCCACCTTTGTTCGCATTTCATTCGAAGCGTCTCTAAGCCATGTTTATATCTACACCTAATTATGGATATTCACATCCGCAACATTCAATATTTGTGGAGTCATAAACTGCATTAGCAAATATTTGCGATTACTACTTACTGCATGTGGTAATAGGTTTTGTGTACACTCAGACATTGCAGACAGTGTTTGCCTGAATAAGCCAAATTTGCAGAAAGCGCTGAATCATTTTGTCAAACAGACTGACAGCGTATAGGTATGTACATCATTTTCTGCAATTTACGATTTGCGAACAAATAAGATAGATGGAGATAAAAAAAAATATACATGTAGATGGTCCAGTATTGCGTTAGGTCGTGACAGTGTGACAGTGCCATCTAGTAGGTATCATCTAATTTAATTGAAACCGTAATAAAGTGTCATAGAGAGCACTTAACCTCAAAACCTCAAAAACATCATCTGAACGTATTTTTTGTTCGCCAACAACTTGTTCTAATTTTACGCCAGTTAGGGCAAATCTCGTTATAAAAATAGTGTCAATCCAGCGAATCATGTTAAGCAATAATTAACTCTAATTACTGGTACGCTAGTTTGGCACCCCTTTCTTCCTGAATGCAACTTTATATCACGCTCGCATTTTCTACAAAATTACGCAATTGAGCATCAAAAAGTGTGACAGTTACAACCCCCAGGAAGAACGCATGCCATAACACAAAGCACAACACGCAACTGAAGCATTATCATCACTCTGGTAGCAATTACGAACGCATAATATCTGCTGTCACATTTGACATATGAGAGGTAATTTTGTTTTTCTTTTTTTGTTTCGCCTGTAAGATTGCATTCTTTCTAGTCTGCATGCCAGCGAGTAGGTTCAAGGTTGTCATTTTCTTTTGCATCACCCGCGAACGACGACGGCGCGGCGAAGCTGTTACCGCATCTTTAAATCCGTAAATCAAATCCAAAGTGCAAGCGATTACCAAGATACTGACTGAGTCTTAACGATCATTCATGGTCTGAGGTTCAATGCAAGACTTACATATGTATGTATACTCGTATTATAGCCAGTCGTCCATTGATGCCGTACTAGACTTGTGCAACTATGAGTTTTTCCTACAACTACTACTGTTGCTGCTGGTGCATCTGACGTGTGTGTGGTTGCATACAAATATTGAAAATGAAAAATTGTTTTTTGACCTAATATATTTTTTAGCTGACTCATAAATTACGTGAAACGTATCAGGGCGCATAACTGCAACGGAGGCCCTAACAATTGACGTAAGTGTGCTTGCATTCAAGAGTAAGACACCTGTTCTGATCATTAGACTTTAGTTTGCCGCCGGCGGGCATCGACAACAAGTGCCACACAATTCATTACTTTTTCTCCATTGTAGCTGAACTTTGGTTGGAAAAAAGGTTTGTTTCTTCACGAATTACCGTTATAAGCAATGTTGTAACGATACGGTGGTATAACCAAGGTTCCACACCGCTGCTGATTGATTTATTCAAATCGACGTCGATTATTTTTGAATGGACTCCCACGTTCATAGGACACAGCTATGATGAAGACCTTGCTTGACATTGACTTAATTGTTCCCAGCAACAAATAAATACAAGACAACACGGTGTTGTATTGTACTGCATAGCGAATAGGGTCAAGATGGTATGTAGATTACCGTTAGGTGACCATAAGTGCTCTCGATCAATGCGAGCAAAGTAAACATCTTAATAAGCAATAAGTCACGCGTTTGGTTTTATTTTATTTTTCAAAAACTCGTTAATTTTAACGATCACATTCGTGACTGGAAAAATGCATTTAAATTTGCTTTCGATAGTTTATTGTTTAAACGAATGCTTAAACGTTTACGTTAGGTGCTATAAAATTTGTCAGGCATAAAACAAGGATTTATGAGCTATGAAGGACGAACGAGTAAGGTTTGTTTTATCTTTTCTGCGATAATATATGTAGGTATTTTATTTAATAATGGTTCGGTGTTCGGCCAATGCTGAAGAATAACTTTGAGTGATCACTTTACATTGTATAGGGGATAGCTACTCAATTGAAACTACTTCTTTAGAGTCAATAATATTCTTCTTGTCATTTAGCTAACTGTTGGCAATATTTGTGGCAATAACTAATTGCTGCTTGTTTGCATTATTACTATCCTTTGGTGGATGTGTGTACAGTTGTACCGGGTGAAAATCATGAAGAGTGCAGTGACCATAATTCAATAGTTCTACACCCTACAAAACCAACAACGCTGAGCAACAAAGAGCAGCAAAATTTAATGTAGAGCGACGTTGCTCAGTCGCTGAGCAACTACGTGGCCACATCCCTATGATTTCAAACATGTGTACATCAGGGATGGAAAATGATATTTTTCAATTGTACTTAAAACTGTTTTAAGATTGTACTGAAGTGGAGCCAATTGTATTGAAAACTATTTTCCGCATGAAAAATATAAAGTGGACTCAAAATATTTCATTTTCAAAAACATAACTAACAATACATTAACATAAATAACTTCATAACAAAATGTCTGTTCACAAAATCAGAGCTTATCTAGTAAAATTATCGAAATAATAAGAATTATCGAAAGTCAATCCGAAAAAGGGAAACGAGTTATTGGAAAATGATATAAATTTTGGAAAACATAAGTAAAATAATCGACAATGAAATCGTCATTTTTGACAACTAACATATGTATGTACTTTTCTGTGTTAACTTTGATCTGTAATTTTTCACGAATCTGTGAGTTTCTGTTCTAATTTTTCCTCACTGAACACATCTCAAATCTCACAAACAAAAACACTTCTTTAATCAAAAAGCAAAGCGGCTTATGTCTATTTAAGCCAAAAATGATTTTTTTACATTTTCAAACCCTTTAAAAAATAAGCTTTTTTCGGTCTTATCATCGTGTTTCTATTCCATCTAGAAGTCCTTTTTTTGGTGATGTCAAAACGGATTTATTCAACAAATTTCATACATTTGCATCATTTTCCAAAGTTTAAAATTGCTCTCCTGAAAAATGCTTGAAATAGACTTAAGCCTCTTTGCCTTTTGATTAAAGACTTTAGTTTAATACACAATGGCGCAAGTTCATAGTCAGACCTACATAACCTAAAATATACTTCTTGCTATTCATAGTCACTTATAGCCGGCTCGAAATTTAAAATGTCACTTTAAATAATTAGAGTCGGCTATAAATTGCTCATATAATATTTTGACTCCACAAAAACATACCAAAGTCGATACTAACTAATACACAGGCAAAGATGTGTTTATGAATAACGAAAAGTTATAGCCGGCTTTTTTATTTATAGTCGGCTGTAACTATCATTTCCCACATTTGTGTTCAAAATATTGCCACGTCACGTACGTCAAATTCATAACAGGATGAGTTTCTTATTAAGTTTTTTATTTCGCAAGTTTCGACAATCCGTCAATCCAGTTAAGGCTATGTGTAAAACTTAAAACAAATATATGTACGAGTCGTTGTTAATTGATTTGATTTTTGATTTTTTTTTTTGAAAATACAGCATGCAAAATAATTTGAAAGATACAGATTGATTAATTGTATCGAATTAGGGCAAATTGTACTTTTGTACTTGAACAAACTCATTTGTACCGAATTCGATACAATTGTACCGAGTTTTCCATCCCTGGTGTACATATGTTTTAATTTTTTTGCGTCGCTCATCACTCAATCTCGTCGCTCAGTGTGTGGCCTTAGCCAGGGAAACCAAATTGCAGTTAATTCGGTTTCGCAATTATGTACATAATTATGTGTTCGCAAAAATTATACACAATTCAAAAAAAGGAAAAGAAATTGCGAGACAATATTTTGATATGCTGTTTTATTTAAAACTAGCTGACCAACGTCGAAAACGACGAACATTTTTACAGAACTTAATGGGCAAAAATATATGTAAGTTAAGAAAATAACTGTGTGAATTATATTTACCAATAAAAGCTCAGTGTAGTTAGAAGATTCAATGCCTACCTCTGAAGATAAAAGATAAAATGCGAGGGATATATGTTCATATATGTACATGTGTACACGCAAACACGTTAACGTTATTTTCACATTACATCGTAGTTCTTATTGCTATTTCACTTTTAAACGGTAACTACATATATGAAAATCGGTTATACCGATCGACTGGGCAATATCCGAAAAATACCCAATTTTAGACAATCGGTTGAAAAGTCAAGTATCGTTATACAACGTTTTAGGCAAACACCTGGTATGACATTTGATAGCATGTGTCCAAGTAAATCTAAATACGAAATTTTAACAAAAGTCCACACATTGAAAGAAAAGAGTTGTGTGGCACATTTAAGGAGCCTACAATTTGAGTTTCATATATTTATATGTACTAGCTATACAATACCAATACATATATAATATGCATACATATTTTGAGGAAATAAATGAGTTATTTTAGTATTTAGGCGTACACACATTTACACAATTGAATGTGCAGAATTATTCCTTAGTAGTAAAAACAGAACTACAGTAAATTTGGAAAAAAAAAACGATTTTTTTGTTGCAAAAAGTTATTTAAATTCTTATTATTTTCAAAAAAAGTTACAGAATTACATTTTGGACCCGTTTTAATTACTTTTGCAGTAAAATGAAGTGATTTTAAAAATCTCGAAATTTTTTTCGAGATAAAGTCTTTCGAGATATTTGTACTTTATAGTTATAGATTTTAGTCGTTCGGGATTACGTGGTGATCCCTAATTTTTTATTTTCACTTTGGGGATTTTGGCCTTTCGGGATTTTGGATTTTCGGTATTCCAGATTTTCGGGATTTTTGATTTGCGGGAATGTTGGATTTTCGGGATTTTGGACTTTCGGGACTTTGGCTTTCGGCATTCTGTCCGACTCCTTCTTTAAAGATGCCAGACTCGGTAGCTTGTTTACCGAAACGCTGGCGCTGTTCAGCTGTTTTGCTGAAGAAAGGCTACCTCGCCAAGAACTAGCTCTTCTCATAAAATAAAAAGATATAAAGATATAATTTTTTTTTTTTTTTTATTTTTTTTATTTTTTTTAGATGTAATTTATATCTTATGTACTATAAACCTGAAGAATAAATAAATACTAAATAAATACTAAATCTGACTTTATTTTAAGCGGTTTTATGAGTTTTATTAGAAAGAAACACTTTTGTTTCTAATTATATTTCCACATGAAAGTGTACTTAATTCTTCATTTGCTTTGATTTGATTCTATTTACGGTATACATACATATATCCTTGTTTTTTTCTCACAAAAATAACGGTTAAATAATAATAATATAAATTGTGTGAAAATTCAAATTAATTTCAGTTAATAAGAGTGCTCTTATCACATTTTCTAGAAAATATATGTATATGGTATGTTTCTTATTAGCTTTCCACCACTGTACACGAGTATGTACGTGGTAAATTTGTTGAAATCAGTGTTCGTTTTGACCAAAATTAAATTTGACAGTTTGATAGAAGGTTCAAAACGAGATTTTTATTGCAAAATCAAATATACATATGCAGAATATTTTATATTTTCGGTTTAACTGATATGAATTACAAATGAATTACCCCGCAATTCTAGCTTAGAGTTTTTTTATACATAGATTTGCTGACGGCCTATCCGATGGGACCTCTCAACTAGCTGTCAGCTTAAATGTACAATCGCCAATAATTAAAGGCACATTGTCTACAAGTCACTTTCATGTTTCACAGTGCTTAATTTCAGAAACTGACACAACTACAATCATGTCACAATCGCATTAGGTTTTATAATTTACGGCGCCATGTTGACACCAAAGTATAAATCATAATTTCACCGAAGAAATGTATTTGAGAAAAAAAGCCTTAAAACGAATAAAAAAATAAACCCGCCGGCCTAATACTTGCAGCTTTAAGTTTCTGTAACAACGCTTTCAGTTTCAATTTAAGACTTAAAGATGGTATTGCAAATTGTAATCCGATAATAAGTCATGCTTTCGTATGACAAATACGTATTTATTAATGTTGTTTGTAGTACAAGTTTTATTTTTTTTTAGGTTACTAACCTTGCCTCTGACGCCCAGCGATTACAAAACGAAAGAAATGCAATTTGAGCCGTCCGCTCCTTAACACTCTTTCAGAGTGCCAATCAAAATCGAAATTAACTGCTAAAATAAAATATGAAAATAAGATGAAGGTCAAGAGCAGTTCGTACAGTAATAAAAAAAAAATAATAACTTTACTCGATGGCAATGGTGGAATGATGGAACGCTAAGTGGCTGACACTCGAAGATTGTTCGCCGGAATGGTTGTCTGAATTTCGCTAATATTATTTTATGTGTACTTTCCAGCAATAGCAATCAATTAATTAATGACAAATAACATTTTAGTAGGTATTCATTTTCGAGTACGTGTGCTTTTGACAGACTCATTGCAGTACGGAACATTTATTCGTTTTGTGTTTGGAAAGCGTCATTGGGAATTTGCTTATGTGATTGATCACAATAGTGGGTCTATTGCATTTTGTTTAGAAGTGACCAATGTTAAGAGTCACGTTGATCATAACGTCCTCGGGAGGCTGACAAGAGATTTATTGCTAGGGAAAAAATAAAACGAACGGAGTAGCAGACCACTTTTTTACTACGAGATTTTTTTGTATCCATTGTGGGTGTGGATCTGTCAACGGACAGACTACAGAAGAGAGTTGTGGTTCTGCATTTTCTTTAAACTTGTTTTTATTAAGATTACTTAAATATTGATAATAAAATGTACAAACTTTAGTCCAATGGGCAACCGCAGCCGGTATATCAAAACATTCCTCTCAATGCAGCAACTTACGAACTGTGAAAGTTATTTAATTATTTATTTGGAATCTAGTTATCCGATATGAGACTGAGTACAAAAATTTCCGAATTCTGGTCACCAAACAAATTCGGAAATTGAAATTGGATTTCTATCGAGCCAAGTTCCAAGAGTTTAGAAAAAATCCCAATACACATGGAAATTAATAAATAAAATACTTGGAAGAAATACTTGCAGCCTAGACGAAATAATTTGCAAAAAATTGGGCAATCAAACTAATGTTGACAATTTAGTTAGTAAGTTTTTTTTTTAAAAAAAGCACTATCAGATCTGTGTCATGGTGTGCCTAAAGCCAGAACTACATCGGAACAAAAGTGATAAAAAGTAGAAGTGTGCACACACTGAAAGCTCACTCAATTCCAACTGACCAACAGCGCCATTAACGGATGAAATTATTATTTGTTTGACATTTGAAAGCTCCAGGAAATGTATTTCTCCGCAACCATGCACATTTATTCATTAATAGTGGATGAATAATAAAAAGGAAAATTGATTTCAAGCCTATAATTCTAAAAAAATGTACGGGAATAATAAAATCGGTATTTGCTTTCGTGAATATACGTCTAAAATCATTTTTTAATTTCTTTGGATATCAGCTGGTAAAGAAAAACGTGAATAAGCGCCATCTATGGTTGTATAGATGTATGTGAATCCAATTGGATTTACTTGAATTCATATAAGATCGTTTAAGTATTTGGTTGGAAGAACAACAGGAAAGCTTTCGTGCAAAATCACCGCGGCCAAAGCTAGGGTATGCTCTACATTTAAGTTAAAGATTTTACTCATGCGGCTAATAGGCTCATGTATCCCGTAATCTGTTCTGTGATGAGGAACATGCAGTAACTCTATACTACGGAAGTAATGTGATCCCCAACGAAAGGTTAATCCTAAACAGGATAATAGGTCAGGTGCGTCAATCAGACCTGAGATCAGTTGATGCATAAAAATGATATCATTATTGACCCTCTTTGAGCCAAAGGCTGCATTTGCAACAGTTTTATCCGATGCAAATATGGAGGGAGGTTAAAAGGGATCGTCCCAAGGAAGATCTTTCAATGCGAATCGAATGAAGCGTCGCTGGACGGCTTTAATGCGAGAATTCAGATTTTTCTGATAAGGTGTCCATACTTGCGAAGCATATTCGAGGTGAGGACGGACAAGACTGTTAAATAGTGAGAGAATGACATAAGGATTTTTAAATTTTAAATTTGATTTATTGACAATGTGGTTTATATGCTCTTTAAAATCAAGTTCAGGGCTAAAATAAACACCCAGGTCCTTAAAACTATAAACCCGACTGTGAGAGTGATTCGATATCAAGTAGTTGAATATAGTCGGTACCCGTTTCCTAGAGAATGTCATGGACTGACACTTGAGTGGGTTAAGGACTAAACCGTTTTTACAGCACCAGATACTGAAGTTATCAATATCTGATTGCAGAAGTCTACAATCATTTATGGTTGTAATTGCTTTACTGATCTTCATATCGTCGGCAAATATAAGGATGTTGCTATGTTTTATGATTAATGGATCATCACTGATAACAAGAATAAATAAAAGTGGACCTAGGTGGCTCCCTTGAGGGACGCCGGATCCTGCTAAGAAGGAGGAGAAGGAAAGACAACCTCTAAATTTAACCTGATATGACCTCTGCTTGAGGTAAGAGCAAACCCACGAAATAAATATTGGGGGAAAACCTAACGCCTCGAGTTTGTAGATACTAATATCATGAGAAAGCTGATCGAAAGCTTTGGAGAAGTCAGTGTACACACAGTCCACCTCATGACAAGTTTGCTACAAGTTTTAAAACTGAAATAAAAAATGTTCTGCACTCATGCAATATCAAGACACATCATACTACAACTAGCCCTGCGGTACAGTTAATGTTTGTCGGAAATGTATCTAATGAAGAAATCCTGAAATTACTGGTAAATCTTAAAACCAATAAATCACCAGGAATAATATCGCATCTCGTTACCTTAGGTTTGAACCAATCTAGCGTACCCAAAAATCTAAAGGTGGAATTAGTTTATCCAATATTCAAGGCAGGATCAAAGACAAACGTCCTTTACTACAGGCTATCCTGCCAACAATCGATAAATTACCGGAAAATATCACGGCGACAAAACTAAAGGACTATTAATATTGAACGATACAAGATCAAACAAAAACCAATTCGGATTCTCAAAAAAAAAAAACAAAAACACAAGTAAACTTCTGGCGGAACTCGTTAATTTGATTAATACCAACCTCAATAAAAACCGTATTATTTTGGTAATTTTTTCATGAAAAAATGATTGAGAGATTAGAAAGCATTCGAATTCGGGGAGAAGTTCTGGAGTGGTGAAGAAGTTACATGTGGAGTGCCTCAAGGCTCAATTTTGGGACCGTTGTTGTTCACAATATATGTAAATTATATGTTAACTGTTCTGCGCAAACGTGTGGTATTGTCTTATGCGGATGATACAGGCCACATGGCTTTAACAACGGTAACTAAAACGATACAGTCGGAGTTCGACTTACTAATCCCTTAGTGCTATGATTTTAGACTTGTCATCAATTCGAAAAAAGAAACGAATGCATATCAGACCTTCCAACGTTCTTAAAACAAAAATTCAAATAAAAACTCATCAAACACAATGTCTGCACTGCAACCCACAAAAAGAACATCTCAATCCAAATGATGGTTGCACATACCTCGTTGAAAACGTAACGAGCTACAAATAGGTACATGGGGGTAGAACTGCACTTGGTCCAACTGTGCAAACATCTTAGGAAAGCTGTCTATGCTATTCATTGTCTAAGCAACTACTCCAACTACACCGTCCTGAAACAAGTGTACTTTTGACTCGTAGATTCTGTTCTAAGATATGGCATACTAGCATGGGGCATGGGGATGGATGTTTAACGGTTGCAAAACCAAATTTTAAAAATCTGAATACGCTCCAAATTCGGACCAAATTGGCGAAGGAATAAGCGAACGCTTAATTCAGAGCTTGGACTGTTAAGTCTTAAACAACTATTTGAATCCATTATCATTGCGGAGTACTACAATGACAGACAATATAAGCGACCAATCGAACAGACGAAGAGCACAAGGTTTCCTGGAAACACCAAGATACAACTATTCATATGGTAGACAACAATTATCTGTTACAATTCCTGACATTTTCAACAAATAACCGTTTTATCAGAGAGCCTCAGAAAAAAACTAATTAAAGAGTATCTACTGAGTACATTATATAGTACGTAACACCTTATAATATACATATGTATTATGTATATACCAAAAAAAGCAAGCTTCTGCAGAAAAGCTTCTTTAGGGCTTCGCAGGTTTTTATTAAAAAATAAAAAAAATAATTGAATTAAAGTAAAGGGGCATACCATATGCAAGTCTATTGCAAGGAGAAATCCACAGATTTGAAAAGTTTCCTTCGTTCGCTAACAATCGATAACAAGGCTAAAAGTATCTATATTCTCAAAAGCAAAACATCGTTCGATTTATCGCTACATTAAGCACAAAACAAATAAAATTAAACATTTCGTTTTTCAATTCTATGGCCTTATTCAAAGGCACACCAACATACTCGTATGTACCTTCCAATGATATAACTATTAACTAGTCGACTCTCTGCGCTACCCACTAGTGCGTACTATTTAATTGGTGTGAGGAAAACCACTTCCTGCCACTGCCATCATATGCTGCTATGCCATTTATAACCACAAAGTATGTTGTCGTACTGTTTTGTTGCCAGTTGCCATTGCCATTGCCACTTCGTTGCGAACTATCTTATGTAACACGCTACCGGCATTGGAATAAGGGAACGTAATGCAAGCATCATTGTCAAAGGTAATCCAATTTAGTGTACTCACACGGCAGCTGATGTAACCCACGTTGGAGAAGACTGGTGGATGAAAACGAAAACCCAATCAAATGCTAATTACCGACTGCGAAACTTCAATGCAGCTCAAAGCATCTCTGCTGAAGTAAAACGCCTCCACACTGCTTCTACTCCACATAATTAAGCGTGAGTATCTTATGCAAGCCACTTCCATTCCAGTTCATCAGGAAGGCAATCCCTTAGCCAGAGAGGAAGTGAAGAACTCTCATGATGAAAGTTTCACGATAAGCCATCGCGCGGTAGAGATGTCAATAGGGCATTTGAAAAGCTATGTACTTCCCAGTTCCAACTCGTGAGACGGTGTGGCCGTGTACCAGCGCATGCGACCAGTTTAATAAGGAAATGCACAAGAACCTGATTTGCAAGTGCCAACTGCGCAAAGAAGATGCTACTTTGTGGATGGAGATGGAGGTGCCTCCCCACTCCAGTTGCAATTTCACTATTTACTTCGTTTGTAGAGTAAGTGATAGTGGTTGCGCAATCGCAGTTACTCCTTCTTTAAGTCAAAGCAAATCATCTTCCGAAGGATAAGAAGCGTGCAGCGTTCATGGAAAACGAGTTCGAGCATTGAAGAGGGAAACCACTTTTGTTGACAACGATTGCTAAGACTTCACACACTCTGAGTGGGACGCGGCTAATGCCCGCAAATAAATTCATTACCTTGTATGCAGCCGCAAACACACATTATCAATTTCCATATTACGATACGAGTATAATGATCAAAGAAGGTGTAGTCCTCTCAAGAAGAGCCTAGCCAAATTTACGTTGAAATCGAAGCCCCAAGGTCTGTTGGTGTTGCGAATTTTTTTTTACGGGTTGCGAATGCAAAAAGAAAACAAAACTTGAAAATTCGATTTTGGTGTTGCAAAAGTATACACTTAATAACGAGAAATTGGATTTAGCTCTTATTTCGCGCCCCACCGTGTACTTCAAGCGGAATTTTAAGTTAGCCCAAGTTTGCACATATTTCACGTATTAAATGGTATCAACCAGTGTGACAGAGTAACCAAGATTTGGACACAATTTCCGTGAGAAAAATGGGGGCAAATACATTTTAATCATTGTGAGTGCGCATTTGTCACGTAAGAGATACTTTACATTTCAACCGAATAGATACTTTGACTACTGGGGTGCAATTACCAGCATGTGCCCGCTTTCTATTCGAAACGATGCGATGGGAGATTATTATGCGCGAGTAAGGGGAGATGACACCCATACAATATTCAATCTGCAACTTGTGTATATTTTAGTAATTTACACAATTAAAATCGCATTAAAAATTTGGAAATTATCTATGAATGATAATGTGAACACTGAGGCATAATTTAATCACTTAAATGGCGCTACAGTTTGGAATTAATTAATAAGTCCATTCAGCCATTAAAAAGCATTTTAGCTAGTCAGCTGGTATTTGGGAATTTACAAAAACAGTTTTTTGGTTCAGCTACCATAAAATAAGCATTCTTTTGCGGATCGCAATGACGCGGTCGACTAGTCAAACGCGAAGATATTTACAGTCGATCCCGATGCATATGCTATAAATTAATACATTATAACAAATGGGCAATGTATTATAACAACACTGCAGAAAGCGTATGCAATGGAATACTGCGTGTTCTGTGTCCTCTTCCTAATTTGGGCGATTCGGTCAAAAAGTTGTTTAAGCTATCGTGCCCAAAATGGTGTAGGTACCCACCGTGCCCAGACGAGAACTACGTAAGGTGTATAGTGACAGTTTCCATGCCTTCGGTTTGTCCAAACCGTCTATGGTTGGGATCAATCTGTAGGTCCATCTGCCCTTCGTAGTAATGTCCCACCGAGCTTGCCACCTGGTCATTGAAGTCACTCTTTCGTCTTCCTTGTTCCTTTTGATGACCGTCGCTCCTTGGTTACTAGAAGTTCTCCTATTATAGACTCTGCATCTCGTCTGGGAGGATATCGATGGGGACCATCACTGCTACTGAAGCCACCGAACTGTAGCGCCACTTAAAGGAATAACGAAGAAATAACTTTTCATTTATAATTTCAATTCGTGAAGTTTTTCCTGTTTTCTTAAAAATTACAGTGAACTCTTGATAATTTGAACGTCTATAATTCTAACCATGAGAGAACTTATGCAATTTATCCTTTTCGTTAGTTCGATTTTAGTGTTGTTCCAAATAACTTGAAAAGGGATACCTTTGCCCTGTGAATACATGCTAATTTTAGGCCGGCGGATATTAGCCAGTCTTTGATGGGGTTGATTGCTTCGTTCCTAGCTGACTGTGTCTCGCAAATGTTCTTTGTAAAGTAACAACGGCGATATCGTCGGCGAATCCGATTATTTCCACTCCTGGTGGCAGTGTTAATTGCACCAGGAGTGCAGTCGAACATGATACTCCAAAGTAGCGGAGACTTCTTCGGTCCCTTTTACTCGATATTTTATCCAATAGGTATTTTCACTAAACAAAAATTATGTCCAAATGTCAAAATATCAAAAAAAAAAAAAAAAAAGGTAAAGGTAAACCAGGCACCAGAGTGAGCCCATTGTGATTCCCTAAGAATCCATCAACGATGGCACATAAACCGCCACAATTTCCTCAAAGCATTTTATTACCCTGCAAAATTTTAGAACTAGACTATAATTGATTCGGTCTACCTCCTCCAGGTTGTCAAAAAAGTGGGAGCCTAAGAACTTTCTGCGACTACGTGCTATGCCCCGGCATTCTCACAGGATGTGTTATATCCTCTGCTGCACTTAGATCCGTGCCTATGAGTCCGAGCCTCTTGGCATGTTTACCTTGAAGGCAATGCCCGGATAATATTCCTATAACTATACTCATGTGAGCACCGTAGCGCAAGTGGTTAGTGCGTCGGACTACTGAGCCAGCGGTCTTGGGTTCGAATCCCGCCGCAACCACCTAAAAGTTTTTCACAGTGCCCACCTCTTTCGAATGCCTGTCAAGCATTCAAGAGTATTATCTGTCATGTAAAAGCTTCCCAACTCGCCGTTCGGAGACGGCAGAAAACTGTAGGTCCCTTCCATTCGTGCAAAAATATAACGCGCACACACAAATGGTTGCGGGAAGCTAGGCTTGGTTCTACCTAGGACTGCTGAAGCCAAATATTTATTTTTTTTATACTCATTTGGGCCCTGCTGAGTCTAAGGATTTCACTCGTCCTTTTACGGTCCAGAGCTGGCCAAAATGCCTTTGAAACCCTGTGTCCTACAATGTAAGACCATCTATGGTCAGCCCTTCTTGTAAAAATATCCTTAACCTTTGATTTAATGCACCAAAGTGGTGGAGCTACTTCCAGCGTCTCGGATAGGAGCAGCTCCCCTATCCGGGCGAACTCGTGTCCTGGAGTGACCAAGTACCCAACAAAGTCTTACCCGGTTATGCGTGCATTATGCCCTGAGCATTGTGCGGCAGCTCTTGACTAGTGCCGATTTAATAGTGCATGATTCTAGCGCCTTAAGCGCAGCCTAGCTGTCGATATAAATATCAATATCATCACCGGATATTCATTTCATATTCAGAAGCTCTTCAAAATACGATGATAGGTAATTAGTTAAACTAGTATCGCCTGTGGTCGAAATTCGACCAATTGTACGAGAGAAATGCACCCGGGTTTTACCTGGCCTAGACACAACATATTGGAAAACAAATTACACACTGCAAAGGCAGTTAAAAAGGGGTTGAACTGTTTTGCCTTCGCCTATTTATATAATGATGGTTAATAAATAAATAAATAACGAAAAATTAGTTATTATCTAATAATTATAAAAGCAAACTGTAGATGAACTAAAATTAAATTAAAATTTGTACAAACTAGTATAAAAAATGCATACATTTGGTCGCCGAGAAAAATGCAAACTATTTTCCCAGAGTATAACTTTTATTGGGAACAATTCAATTAATTCACAAGACAAACTCGCTACCTCAGCGATTTTAAACTCGAATTTTAAAAGTTCATTTAATTACAAAAACTACGAAATGACAAAGATTAAGATCGAAAACTAAAAGTCGCGTCGTCGCAGAAAAAACTAAACTGAATAATCTCGATAAAAACCTCCTTCTCATTGGTCGGTTCTCTGACAGCTTCCATCATCGTGTAGTGTTGCCAGCAGCTGTTGCTATCAAAGCCTTTACCACCCGCCGTATACATATAGAAATATTTCTAGTTACGAATTCAAGTTACGAATTAGGCTGTTTTCAAAATGAGAATGATTTACACGTAGCAAAGAACTTTTGTGCAAAAATATAACACAAATACGCAAATGGTTGCGAGAAGCAGGCCCTGGTTCTCCCCAAACTGTAGCGCCACTTAAAGGAAGAAAGAAGAAATAACTTTTCATATATAATTTCAATCCGTGAAGTCTTTCCCGTTTTCTTAAAAATTACAGTGAAGTCTCGATAATTCGAACCTCTATTATTTCATGAAAACCAAATGGTTTAGAGATACCTTTGCCATTTGTATACATTTATTGATGTAACGTATAATTAAATAATAAAATTAAAGTAATAAAAATTACGCCTAGCGCATATAGAATTTTTTTTTCAAAATTTTTATAATTCAAAATTCGAAGTTTTTCGCTCGTTGGGTGAAATTGGAACTATCGAGAGTTCACTCTATAAGGGTCTGACATTTAGCGTTAAGTCTTTCAGTGAATCTGGCTTTTGAATATCGAGCGGGCAAGATTGTTTGCTGCTCTAGCTTTAATGACTCATTCTATAAGAGTATTGTGAGGTCAAAGAAAAAACTTCGCAGAACGTCAAAAACACGAAAACTGCCAGCAATGACGCACTTCAACAAAAAAAAAAACCCCGCCTGCAGTTAAACACATATGTAATAGATAATGTACATTGTTTGCTTAATGCATAATATATTCCCATTATGAGCTATAAAAACTGCGCTTATATGAATCAACAGGTCTTAAATTTTGGCTTCATAGTGAACATAACAAATTAGCATTTAAAACAATAAAACATATTTTCAAAGGCCATTAAAATGATTCCCACCGAAACTAGTTTCAATGATGTCCTTCAACGATAAGAGGTTCTAGAAATGTTTAAAACCCTTTGATGACTTTGGCAGGGTGCCCTTGGCCATAAGTTAAAGTAGTTAAAAAATTTGACCACAGTTTCGTAACGGCCAGCGATTCTCGAGAACTGGGAAAAAGCAAATAGAATACAATTTTTTTTCACCAGTCTGAGCATGAAGAATTATGAAACCACTACATACACTCACCTGTACGACTCTAAAGGCCATTGAACTTAAATTGTGAACAAACAGAACACAAACACTGCTCCCCATTCAAAGCCACAAACATGGCTGAAGGTCATCAAAATGTAATCGCCGCGCCCGCCGTTAGCAAAAGTTTAATACTCCTCAACAGTGGTCAGAGCTTTTGTTTAAACAAAACCTGTTATTTGGCGAATTTTCAAAGCCAATCTTATACCTTTTACCTAACCGCGCCATTTGTCATCTTGGATAACATCTGAATTCCGGATAGAATCAGATTAACCAAACGTCTCGGTTAATTGTTAAAAATAGCAGCGATTTATCAAAACGCATGTGTCAGCGCCTATGTCAATATTTCTATAACGTAACACCGAAGGATAATTAATTAAAAAAATAAAAAGAAATCATAATCACGGTGAAAGCCCAAAGTGGTATCGCGTATCATAACATAACTGTTGCATAAAGTGTCGGCAAAAATATACGCAAGACTGTCACAAGGAATCTGACAGATCTCCGATTTTCATTTCAAACATCTGCCAAACGTTGAGTAACGAAAATAAATCCCATTTACGCTATCCACTCCCTTCCAGTCCTGTTTTTTCCGTCAAACCCGGTTTGTCCACCCAGATTGGAATACAGAATCATTTCACCAAAGGAAGGCGTCCAGCGAAGCATTTTATTAGGTAATCCAATCCGACCGCCATTGTCAGTGCCGAAAACACGAAGCTGCTCCAAAACTGGACACAATCCGATCAGTAGGAAAAATCTGGTCTTTTTGAGTTGCGCAATTCTTGGATCCGCACAAATTATTACCTCCGCTAGCCCGCTTGCGCCGCAAGTGGCACCTGAAACCACTTGTAAACCATGGCGGATAAATTTGAAGAAATTTAAAGAGCGTATACTACACATTTGGTTTTTTCCTTTTTTCTTACGGAATTTTTATTACCACCTTGCCTTGCCATGCAATTACGTTTTCTTTCATTGTGGCATTTCTCCTGCGCTTCGCAGTCTTCGCTGTTTGGGGTTTAACAATGTTTCTTTTTTTTTTTGCGAATTTATTTACTACCGAAGGCCACTTCATTGCGGTTTCAAGAGATGTGTAGCGTCGTTCGAATTCGAATAAAGTTTCCTGGCGGGCAAATGGAACTGGACTACAAGAGCGACAAAATTGTTAAATAAAATTGGAGCGTTAACCTAAATCTTGTAACTGGTTGTATATATTTGTGTTCGCCTTTAAGAGCGGAGCAAATGGAAACCACAGCAGAATACGGTCACAAAAGTGAAAAGAGTTGGCAGCACCAGCATGTTAGGTACGAGAGAAAAAATGTAAACAAACTTCGGCCATCAGCCACCCGCTGCTGTAGAAGAGCAGAAATACAAATGGGGCATTTACTTCTTGACTTTTATAGGAGTATGAAAGGCAATAATTAGAAACAAATAGGAATGCGGATACGTTTCATTAAGGGGCTTTTACAATGCTGGCCCGGCACGTTAGAAATGCCTCTCTGAAGGAAAAAAAATTATATTAAACAAATTTATGTTTGCATCGATCTAAAACGAGATTTATTTTAAATTGATAGCACCGATTTGGGGGCTTGCACAAGAAGGATGCCTTCAGGCAAAGTCGACCTTCTTCATATTCCTGTATAGTGAAGGCTGCGGACTTAACGATTGTCAAATTATGGTTAAGGCTTTGCTAAACCGCTTCAAAAAAAAATATTCGGTGGTTAGATGCACATACTGACTACAATATCCCCAAACTTAACTTTAAGAAGCACTTTACTGCTCGCATACCAAGCAGAGAAGAATAGACGCAAGGGAGAGTGGTGACAGATTTCGATACAACAGATGGCTCGAAAATGGATTGCGAAGTAGGGGCGGCCATTTTCTCGGAAAAACTCAAAATATCGAAAACCTATCGGCCTACCGAATTTCGCTAGCGTCTTCCAAGAGGAGCTACTAGCGATCCTCGAGGATTGTCACAACTAACTGAATGTTCCAACAACATAAGAAAGATATGGCCAAATTTCAATATGTAGGTCAAAAAGAAATTAGCTGCTACAAAGATCTCGCGTAGACTTCGCAAAAGTAGTGGTAGTAGTTAGGTAATAGGGGACCATGCAGCCAAACTAGCGATCCCTTACAATAATTTCTGCCGAAGCTGTAGGTAATGATGAAAATTAAAAATTAATAATTAAAAAAAATCGCTTAATCATTTTCTTTCCAAATGTCCGGCTCTAGCAAGAGCCAAGCAACGGATACGGGGCAAACCTTTCTTGGACAACCTTAAGGAGATACTCGAGAAGAGGATAACAGAACTGATCCTCTTCTTAAACTCCACAGGGTAGATTTGAATAAACTACATTCGAATGAACGGGTCACCTGATGTTGTGGTACGGGTATCAAAACTATGAGCTAATTCGGTTTGCGGTTTTTCTCCATCAAAACCACAACTTCTACCCAGCTACCTAGAGCAATTTCTTGCTGTAGTTAAGCCTTTAAACGCCATCTCACACCTGAAGAAAGAAAGCAAAATGTAAGAAAATGTTACATCGCTGTGGCCCTATGTTTAATCCACTGGACTTTAAGTGTGCTGAACTACTTAGGAAAGTTCACAAAATTCTAAATTAGTGAAGGAATACAAAGAAAAACTTAACTCCCTTGCTGCTCTGGGTACCTGGCCACAACAATATACCGGGGAACGAGAGGGCGGATGAACTTGCAAGAGCAGGTGTGGAAGACGTGGGATATTTCACAGTTAATACTATAGGTACATACGGCCGGCGGTACAACCAGTAAAAACTGCTTATAGCCAGTCTTTTGTACAGCGCCAATCACAAATGTTGAGTCAAATCCAAACATGCAAGACTTCAAAATAAACGATAGAAAATCACAACCCACAGCGTGGAAATATATCAAACACCTCCTCTGCGATTGTCCGGCTTTATGCTCAATAAGCACAAACACCTAGGAAGACACATCCTACCTGGGCTAACATCGCTCAGATCTATTTATTTCTCGAAAACACTGGAGTTTACACGACACACAGAGCGCTTTTTTTGAATCCACACATTTTTTTCTAACCTTTCCATTCCACTGCACAAACCCCTTTCATTCACACAAACCCCAACTCTTTTTTTTCTTAATACAGTTTCTAGAGGGGAGCACAACGGGCCCGACTAGTGGCCTACGTGAAGAGGAGAAATCTTTCCTCACCCTCACAAACCAACCAACCAAGGAAATGTCACAGGTTCGAATCCGAGTTGTATTTTATTTTTTTTGGCTGAGTTATGTAGTAGTTAAGAGCAACAACAAAACAACCCATTCAAGAATGTTTGGTTGCCGAGAAAAATGCAAACTATTTTCCAAAAATATAACTTTTATTTGAAAAAATATTATGTAAATACGAAAAGACCAAGAAATCGAAACCAAGCGGTCGCATCGCGTCGACGCAATCCTTAACTAAAAACTGAACTGAATAATATCGATAAAAGCCCTCTCCTCATTGGTCCGTTCTCCAACAGCTTCCATCATCGCGTGTGGTGTTGCCAGTAGCTTTTGCTAACCACCCGCCACAAGTGTTTTAATTTTTCTTCGGAAAAACAAAATCTTGCTTTTGAAGTTTCTTCAACTTAGGTGGCGCTACAGTTCGGCGTGAAACAGGGCTTACTTCTCGCAACCATTTATGTCTACGTGCTGTACCTATTCTGGAAAGACGGTTTTTTTTTTTAACTTAAGCCAAGTGATATTGGAGAATATTTGTAATGCTAACCTGAGAAACCTCCAAAGAGTCATATCCTTATCTAGATAGTTCCAAATCAGTGGATTTTTGCACTTTTCGAATGCCGGAGACAAGGCAGTAACTCCGGCTACAGTTGCCTATCTTCCTAACTAAGCTTTACGGTGTCAGGAAATTAAAGGCCATTGTTATGAACGGGCACCGTAGCGCAAGTGGTTAGTGCGTCGGACTACTGAGCCAGCGGTCTTGGGTTCGAATCCCGCCGCAAACACCTAAAAAGTTTTTTCACAGTGCCCACCTCTTTCGATTGCCTGACAAGCATCAAAGAGTATCATTTGTCACGATTGAGCTTCTCAACTCGCCGTTCGGAGTCGGCAAAAAACTGTAGGTCCCTTCCATTCGTGCAAAAATACAACACGCACACACAAATGGTTGCGAGAAGCAGGCCCAGGTTCACCTCGAGCTGTAGCGCCAAACTAAGTAAGTAAGTTATCAACGGGATGTTTCACTGAATAAGCTTCTTTCTAAGTAGTCTATGGGTTCAATCAGTAGACGAAGCTGCTTATTTCAAGCCACTAGTATTTTTCCAATTTAAAGTTCGACACCATCGTACAACTCCCACAGTTTCAAGTGCACTTTGTATCTATAACCAAATTCAAATTTATTTTGCAGTGTACGTGTACCCAAGTTTATCGTTACTGCACACTCGTACATATCTATACTTCCATCGAAAGGGAGAGTGAATGGCTCTCGCTCTACGAGTACTCGTAGCTCGTACTCAACAACATGGAAACTCGTATATTGGATGGCTTAATTCTGCTCAACTGTCGTGTGGTAGGTTCCGTATCGCGTGAAGGTTCCGCTCTTGCATTCGACATCGGCATACAAGATACAGCTTACCACCACCAAACAATTACCAAACGATGAGAGAAGATGCGAATCTCGACTCGAACTTGGTTTTTTTTTTTCTTCTTTTTTTTAATCGCTTCGCCACTTAAGAAGGGATAAATTATTTCGGGGAAACATCAGAGTAAGATAGAGATACTCGTACATCTTCGGCTAAGTTCGCCGCTGGTAACTTTGTGTGGGGAGCCCGAATTGTTGTCATTTTTTTCCTCGCTTTGCTGGTTTTTTTTTTCGTTTTGCATTTTTGCGTTTTTTTGTTTTTTGTTTAATTTTCATGAATTGCATACACAACCCCGTGTGTATTTTTTTTATTGTTCTTTTTTCCGTTTTTCGTTGTTAAGAGAAGCAAAATACCACCGCCACATGCATTCGGCTCGGCTGACGTCTCTTATTGTGTATTATTTTTTTCAAAATATAAATAGATGTTCACTGGTATCTGAACGATAGTGTGATTAGAAGACCTCATCAGTAGAGGCAGAGAAACATTCACTAGTGTTAAAGAGTTTTAAACTTTAACTAACCGCGAAGGGATTTACCCAGGATGAGATCCCTTACGTTATTGGTGGGTGATTTTTTTTTTTTAAATTAAATTAAAGAAACAAAATTAAAGTGAAGTGAAAAGAAGAAGAGTTTATCTTCGTGCAAGGATATGCCAGGATTAAGAGGAAGACAAATAATTCAAAGAAGTGTCTGTGTCTGAATTCCTTTAGTGTTTCAAAAGTAAAATCATATCTTGGGAGAATGACCGTTGCTTTGAAACAATTTAAATTGCCTGCTTGGTTGATTCAATCTTAATTCGAAATTGTTACAGTGGAATTGTTACTTGAACTATTTCAGGTACCCTGAAATTTGAAGCATACATTCAAAGTTATATCGTGTGGCAGCATCTAGACTGATTAATGGCTTAAATAAAAGTTCTATCTTAACCAAGTTTCACGGAGTTTTCAAAAGGACTACACTTGCATCAATCGGTGGAATCCTTTATCAAAAAGGTTTAAAGACAAAGTGGTATTAAAATAGTCAGGATCACATTCTTTAAGCCCGTCTCTTCGAATAAAGTTATGTTTGATTATTCCGTTAAATATAAATTAAGTGAATTCACAACAGACATTCCATTCTTTCAGAAGAAATTTTGAATTAAATATGCTTGGTCTAAGGTGTTATCCGTGTGGTGGTCCAATTTTGGGCAATGTTGCACTCTGTTTCATGTTCTCATGGTGCAGTTGGGTACTGGATACCCCTGGAAACGTTGACGAAATCCTAATTCGCTGTGACGTAAAATTAGCCTATCCTTTTCCAGCAACTTCATGCATTCAGGAAGTTCTGTTTTTTAAACAAAAGAGGGCATTTTAACAAAAAAAAATTAGTTACTGGCAAACACATCGAAGAAATCAAAATTATGTTACCGCAGGACAATATAGAAGATAGCTTCTGAGTGGATATGCTGTTTCCTTAAATCTGAATTTTAATACATTCCTTTTTCTTCTTTCATTTTCAGTTGCTCGGAGCCAGCTGTGCTCTGTTTATCTCGACAGCATTTGCCCATCCGCCAGAAGGTGTCTGGAAGAAGAAACTCGTTTGGAAAGAAGACTGGGTGCAAGTATGGAATACCGTTAAAAAAGAAGCATGGGAAACGAAATGGAAAAAAATTCAAGTACCCATCTGGAAGGAAGTTCAGGTGCCCATTTGGAAAGAAGTTCAAGTACCCGATTGGAAAATCATAAAGAAACCCCACATCGAAGAACGCGAAGTACCCGCCTGGAAGACGGAAAAAGTCCCTGAATGGAAGAAAATCACCAAACCCATCTGGAAAGAGATTCAAGTACCCATCTGGAAAGAAATCCAAGTACCCGAATGGAAACAAATGTTTGTCCCCGAATGGGTAAAAATGGGCGTACCCGGCGAGAAATTCCTTGGTAAAGATCACGAAGGCTGGGAGTACACTAGTCACGATCTCTGGCGTAAGAAACTCATCTGGAAACCCGTTTGGAAGAAGGTATGGCGTACTGAGAAAAAACAAGAATGGGTACCCGACAAGAAGCTCGAATGGAAGGAGGAATGGATTCAAGTATGGAAACCAGTAAAGAAACAAATCTGGATCAAGGAGAAACGTGAAACATGGGTCGAGGAGAAGATTCAAATTTGGCGTACCGAGAAGAAACAAGCTTGGGCCACCGAGAAAAAGGAAGCCTGGAAGGATGAATGGAAATCAATCCAAGTGCCCGTGTGGAAGGAGGTTAAAGTACCCGCATGGAAAAAGGTCTGGAAGCCAGTTTGGGAAAAAGTTTGGGTACCAATTAGCCATGGCCATGGCTGGGACTAAGCCCGTTAGTTCCATTGTTAATTCTGAGTTAAGTGCTATTCATATACCATGACTGTTGGACACGCTGTAAATACTCTAGCTATCACTATTCCTCTTCTTCATTATTCAAGTGTACCATGTCTTGTGTATATAGTCAGAGCCATCTAGTAGGTGGCGCGCAACAAACATTCAATCGAGAACGCTGTTAGAATGTTTTTACTTGTTATAGTTTTAAGTGTAACGAATGTTTTCTTTTGAAATTGTAAATAAACGAAACTTTTATAAAAAAAAAAAAAAACAAAAACAAATGCTGTTAGTTGTTATTTTTTTTAGGCTCCTTGCAGTTATCTGTTGGCTCAGTTTTAATTAATTAACAGGAGAAGGTATTTTGAAACTCTTCCTTTTAGGAAACAAAAAGGACATATTACGCTAATTGGACAGAAAAACATGAGAACGCAGCTGCTTTGCTGCAATAAACAATCAAAAGTCAGCTGCGAAATCGAAGATAACCACACTTGCAGATACAAGTACTTCACAAAAAAAAAAACTCGCCATCGCCACATCCTGGAGGTCATGATCAAAATGTCTTCCTTTCACTTTTTCCGACCGTCATGACGGTAATTTAAAAATCACCCAAACCGGCCTGGTGATTACTTCACCATCCTTATTTGGGTGCCCGATGTCTGCAGCAGTATATCACGGAAGCCATAGGTTACCTAGGCATGCTCCATGGGCAATATTGCACTCACAATCAAATCATGTAACCACCATACCACCATCCACCGCGGATGTTTGATCATTAAAACCCAAAACTTCACCTGAGGAGGAAGTGGATACCCCATCATTATGTACATCTTTAGCCGCATCCAAGGCCGGTTTGGCATCGAACTTGTCCATGCGAAGATGAAGATTCACTTTTATGCCATTGTAAGTGTTCTCTCTTGTACCATTTAGTTTAATGGAAAATGAAAGTACACGCGCGTATTTTCCCAATGGAAAGTGGAAAATAACTCAATAGGTATGCACCCTGTTGCTTTTGGCGCTTAATTGCAGTGCATACCGAGCCGACCGAGTTATTTCCATCTCGAATTGAAAAGTTCAACTCATAATTTAATTACACAATTATGTGCATGAGCTTCTGATGTTGGGTAACCATCTGTCCATCTGTCCAGCTGCTTGTTATTGTCTTCAACTTGTATCTAAGACAAATGCGTCTCTTAATTGAATCTTCAGGTGGCGGGAGTATGAAATTGATTGCTTAACTATGCAACAGCAATTATTAAGGTTGGAGTCAGAGTTACATATTAACGGACCGTGCGAGGATTTTACAGACAATGATGAGCACGAGCGTAAGTACATTACATTGTGATGTTGTAATCCAGTTCCAGTTTTAATCGTTTTTGCTTTGCCTATGCTTCTTTCAACTATTCGTCGCGCAATGAGCGCAACATGATGATGTTGCATAACAAGAGTGGGCGATTAAAATTTATTATTACAACATTCATTTTTTAACACCATGGGAGCGTTCGCTAATAAATCAATTAGCGGTGATGACCGGTCTGTTCATCCTTTAAGCTAAAATGTTTTTTTTTTTTTTGATTTTAATCCTTAAGTGTAATAATTACCAATGTTTATTCATTTTATGATTCCACTCTTTGTTTGTTTACATTCTGTGTGCTATTTTATTTTGCATGCGGTTTTCCCGGTGTTTGTCACCGCCCGCGCGCGCTAAATAAAATTAAAAATTTACCAAAACAAAAGAATTGGGCAACGAACTCTCTCGGGTATGCGACTACATCACAATGTATCTCTTCTGTTGAGCGGCTATAGTAAAATGACATAATTGGCATCATCATCGTCGTGTGCGATGAAGATCATCTCTGACCTAGAAAACGCTTGCTAATATTTAAGTAGCTAAACATACTTTAAACACTGATTCATGATAGAAAATACTTTATATGGCAATAATTATTGCGTGCAGTGTTGCAGAGAGATGACAAACTTAGACGCAGTTAGCAACACCTACATACCTACATATGTATAACTTCTGGATATGGCCTTGAGTGCCGGTGGTGGGTAATTAATTTCGTAATTTTAAATTTGCATACTTTGGAATATATGCAGAGCTTTGTTTTTGGCACTGATTGCACTTTGTTGAGCTACTGAATTAGGAAGGCACTTAACCAAGTGTCACTGAACACGTGCTAATTGGATAGAAGTATTCAATGTTGAAGTAAAAATTCTGCAAATATTGCAACCTACATATATTCTTGAAAGTATTTTTTTTTCGTTAGAATCACCAATGTATTGATTTTATAATATAAACCTAAGCTCAATCATGACACATTGAATCGGATCTGGATATCCCAATTTTTTGGGATATCACATGTATTTGAATACAGTGCACGCCGCTTAAGGTGATCACTTTAGGATCTGGTTACATTGATAACAATAACCGATGATAACAATAACCGATGTAGAAGGGAATGGGTAACTAAAAAATAAACTTATAAAAAGTGTATTTCATAGGTAGGCATGTATGATACGTATGTATATATTTAACAAAAAATAAGATTTTAAAACATTCATACAGAAACAAGAAACAATAGCGCCGCCGTGCAAATTTTCATTTGCTGTTTGAAATAAACTGAACAAAGAACAGAAATGCAAGGAAACCCTTTTGTCACCGATTTTTCTTATAACTTGCGCACATACCTACATAAATACGTTGCATCGTTTCCCAATACACAATACACTTCGCTTTGCGAGACTACTTTTTGCGCGGTTTCACTTTTGCGCAAAATGGATTTGCCTACCAAATGCTTACATTACATTACATTTCATTTTTTAGGAACGCGAAAAATTATATACACGAAATTCATACTTCACTTTGCGCGATTTTGCTTTGCGCGATTTCGCATAGCGCGAAAATTTTCATTCCCCTAACACCCCACGCAAAGCCGGCGACTAGTCTGTGTTGCACACACCAATACTGTTGACATACTACCATTCCGGGTGTGGATCTCCAAGGGGAAAATGTGGCAAAAATTAATAAAAAATGATAACAATAACAAAAAAACCAAATGTATCCTGTGTACTTGTATATAATTGTTTTGGACTGTGTCAAAGTGATAATATTATGCGAATGATAACATTAACCGTGATTATATTAAGCGGCGTGCACTGCATATCGAAAGTTATACAGTAAAACATCTCTAATTGGAACACCAACGGGACCAAATTTGCTGAAAATGTTTACAACGAAAATTCAATAACGGAGTTTGTAAGAAATGTGAAGATTCTTTCCCTTCAAGTTCATTTGATGCAGCTGTGAACCTTACATCCGAAACTTACTTGTAATACATAGCTGTCCCGATTAGTGAAGTCACAATGGTTTTTTTCGATTTCCCAATTAAGAGGTTCAACTCGAATTTTCCCGTTTAGAGAAGTCACATTTGCTGACTTTTTTAATAAAATGTCCCAATTCGGAGGTTTGGCTTGATTATACAGGTTCTACTAAAGTCTAATGAAGTGTCCCAGTTTCAGTGTCCCGACTACAGAGGATATATTGTATGAAAACTCTTAGGGTTGGCAAATGGGTTGTCCCGATTGGTAGGTGTCCCGATTACAGAGCGTCCCAATAAAAAGATTTTACTGTTTTTAAAAAGTGTTTGACATAAAAGAACTCTTATTTGAAAAGCAAAACTTCGAGATCAGTGCCCTCTATAGCTCGGGGTGAACTGAAGGCTGCTTCTCGTAACCATTTGTGTGTGCGTGTTATATTTTTGCACGAATGGAAGTGACCTACAGTTTTTTGCTGACTCCGAACGGCGAGTTGATAATCTAATTGACAAATAATACTCTTTGATTGCTTGTCAGACATTCGAAAGAGCTGGCATCGTGAAAAAACTTTTAGGTGTTGAACCCGAGCTGGGATTGAACCCGGGCAGCATTGTGTTGTATTCCAACGCACTTACCACTACACCGAGGTACCGAGGTTTCTATTAGAACTGTGTAATACCAGATATAATGCGTATCTGTCAGAAAATACCAATATTTTACGAATTCCTATGTCAAACACGCTGCTATTGCTATATTATTACATTTTTAATGCTCTTATGAATGTGGACAAAATGTCATATGGGGTTAAGTACCTGATAAAATCATGATGATACCGCTGTCAAGGCATTGTAGAATTTTTGTTTTCTTATAAATCACTGTACTGTCGCGAATGCGTGGAGTATTCTAACATAACTACCTATTTTTATTGCTCTGTGCGAACAAAATATTTACAACTAGAAATGGGGCATGTAGTCCCAAATACTTTTTGTACGAATTCAATTTAAAAAAAAAAATCAAAAACTAACGATTTTTAAAATTATAATTCATTTTAAATAACTTAAGCTGAATAAAACCGCGACACGCTACAAAACAATTACAACTGAAGTTAGGTTAGTTTAGGTTAGTTATATGGGCTGACGCAGAGGAGAATTCCTCCGATGCACCAATGCTATACTTAAATCATAACGATATATTGTGTTTTGCCTGTGTAGGGCCAGTAAGTTAGTTAAGTTACGTTACGATTGCCGCTTAATAATCATCTCATTTCGAAACTCAAATAAGAGAATAAGAATAAGGGCAATAGACTGTAACTAGAGAGTATATTCTGTGTAAAAAGAACGTGTTAAAAGAACGAACGGACGTGTAAGGTCCATTATTTGGTACGCAGCAAACAGCCAAACATTCGCATAATGTACCAATACCGAAAAGTAACTAATACTCTTCAAAAGCGCATACAGAAAGCCACGGCAAAGTGAGACTAGATTTATGTATCAAATACTCGACAATGACATAAAAAAAAACAACTATTTTCACGACCGCAACAGTCTAAATCTAAACCTTATGCCGCATAGAGTCGTGGAGAATGCAGAGCGCTGAGAATAAAATCACAATTATTTCTACTGACTACGTTGAACGTCCTTACTGTTTAAATAGTCACCATATATTTTGATTGTTTCTGAAATACAGTAGTCCCCCGATAATGTGAACTAATTAAAACAAGGCGTTTTCGGCTTTTAGAGGGATTCACATTACTGGAACTGTTTTTCAGTACTTACTAAACTGATTTTTTTTAATGTGTTTAGTAACTTTGCTTAAATTTATACACCCAACCTTGACTAGCTTTAAGATTTCGAGCTTCTTGTAATTGCAAGTTGAAGTGGTTTGCTTTTCGGAAGAGTAAATCTGTTGAAACTGGAACGTGGTTCTCTTTACTAACTACTCAATGCATTTTCCATTTTAGACATTTCGGATTTCCTTAGCGTCTTCCTTTTCCCTGGTCCAGATTCCAGCATCTAGTTCTCGTAAAATGTTGCACTTATCTTTAATCGATGAAAATCGATGCAATTTTTGTTTAGATGCCATTGGGGACCAATTGAGCTTATTTTACAAACAAAACGAAAAAAGAAACACGAACCACACAAGACACAACTAACTGAAAAACTATAACCACGAGCTGATCACATAACATCCATACCTACACAAATGGCAGTTGTTGTCTCTCTATCTGTAGCTGCATTTACAACTTAAAGACAAATAACAGTTATTTAGTCCCTAATATCGCACGCAAAACGAACAAGGGAAACACGGGAAATATAACAACTTTTACAAAAAATTCACATTTTAGAGTTTGAAAATTTCGGAAGTTCACATTATAGAGATGACAATGTAAAGTTTTGCCGATTCACCTTTTAGAGAAATTCACATTATCGGTAATTCACATTATCGAGGGACTACTGTACTTATGTTATTTTGTCTTTGTTTTGATACGTCATACGATCTTAATACATTTATATTTTTAAATTCTGCCTGTTCCTTTCGGTTCCACTATATGGTCAGTATTATTCGTAACACCAATATGAGGAGGTTTAATACCCTTTTCACGTTTATTTGTGCAGTAATTATATTGGTAAAAATATCCAATTTGAATTTCTTAAAATCAATTTGATATTTTTCATTGAAGCGCCATCTCCTTGTCACTATGAAAGTGAAAGCATTTCTTTTCGTATTAGCGTTATCTGCCGAAAGGTATGCAACCATCGATAGTAAACTTTCATCGAAATCATAATTTTTCACTTCATACTTGTATGTAAGTATAGCTACAGTAACGCGTGTAAGTTCACACATTGAATTCGAGCTTAAACCCCCCACCCACAACGGTTTTAATATAAAAATAAATAAACTAAATCAAAAAAGCTCCACGTTCATGCAGACATAACGAAAACATGAAAATAACCATTTAGCACTGCTACACCATGATCATCGCAATCACAGTTGTCGTCACTTTTTAAAGAAAAAATTCAATTTAAATGAATCTGAAGTACAAATTGCATCATTCAACTTGGCTATAGATGCTTTACCAAGCGGCTGAGTTATTCGAATGTAATTGAAGACTCTTTTGTTGTTAACCTTATTTATTTGTGGGCCAAATGAAATGCGTCTCATTGCAATAGCCGCATGGGCTTGGCAAACACAATAGGATCACAATATTGGGAAATGTATGCAATAACGCACGCATTTGTTATTATGTCGTGTCATGTTTACACAAAGTGCAGTGGTTAGTTGGCATTGTCGACACATTAAAATACCGGCATTTATCTTGTATTTCTCTAACGGTGATCGAAGGGAGAAGATGGGGCTAGGTTGGGGATGAAAATGAGCAATATAGTGAACAATATTAAACAATGCGAAAGTACATGTGTGATCGCTATTATTGCCGTTGGAGTCTCCTTTAGTCATCTAATACAAATTTACCTACATCACCTAAATTGACAAGAATTTTGGGTAGGTTAGGTAGGGTAGGGTAGGTTAGGTTAGGTTAGGTTAGAACGGGGTTATTAGGCTGAGCCATCACAAAAACACTAGGCACCATAGTGAGCCCATCGCGATCCCCTGGAACCATCTATTGATGGTACCCAAACCGAAACATATTCATCTAAACATTTGATTTCCCTGCAAAATTGTATTGTAGCCGGTTTGACCCACCCCTTCCAATGGATCAAAAAAGTAGCTCCGTACAACTTTCTTGCGGAGAACGAGCAATAGCATGACATTCACAAAGGATGTGTTCCACATCCTCCACTGAACTCAAGACACTGCAGTATCTGCATTCGTCTGTACATATTATGTCCCTCTATTCCTGACCATCTATTGCCCGCCATGCTTATGATAGTATTCTTTATTTTCGCCCTGATGGCGCATGATGGTGGTGCTAAGTGTACCATCTCGGTTATAGGCAGTGCCCCCCTTTAGCGCTAACTCATCTGCGATCTAATTTCCTTTTACACCAGAGTATCCTGGTACCCAACAAAGTTAAACTCGGTTATGTCTGCTTAGAGTTTTAAGCGCAGAGCGATAACCTACTACAATTGCCGATTTAACAATATACGATCCTAGCGCTTTAAACGCGGTCTGACTGTCGATAAGGATTTAAAGGGAACAAGAGTTTGTTCTCTAGACGCAGCTTTGAGCGGTAAAGGCTGCTAAGCAACTCGTTGTCATTTTTATTTTCGAAACATACTATGCAGCAGTTCACATCAACTAAATCTGTGCCAAAATATATACATACATTCGAACATACTTTTCACCTGAAATTTTTTATCAGATACGCGTTCCATGTAATCGAATCATAATCACACTTTAAAATGTAATCCTGCTTTCAACCGCAGAATTTTAATATCATCATTATATAAGGAGTCACCTTCGTCCATTGCTGATGCCTCCCTATTGACATAATACGTAGCAAGCTCAAATGTCTTCATAATGAGGCAATCAATTGACGTTAATAAGAATTGCGGATACATCGCTAACAAACGCTAAATACAGGAAAAGCACTACCGCCGCACCACCGTGTGTACGAATGCGAACAACGCAAAAACCGAACATCGTTCCCTCTTGTCATCGATTTAACCTGATGATGATGATGACGGTGAAGTCCGACCACCCGCCCTCTTCAACATGCTTACGTTCAATAAGACTGCGAAGCGAAAATTGTGCCAAACACACACACACATTTGCTCGCCCACAAAGAAAAAAAATAGATATGCAAGTTTCCATTGTGAATGGAATGATTGATTGCTTTCCGGTTGAACGTGGAATAATGGAACAAAAACGCTTTTCCAATCCATTGAAGATTGTATCGTGCGTTGCGGCAGGTGAATTATAAGCGTTCAGTGGCGGCGGCGGTGGCGGCGAGTGACCTCTAATCATAGAGCCCCGATAGGAATCCAACGCAAGTTGTAGAACGAAAACGAAAGCGATACTACATAAGAGTACCTGACCTTATGACTCGGAGTGTATGTGGGCGTGTGTCTCTTACGGTAAAGACGACGTACATGCATAACACCAATTTTAAGTGGCATCGTTATCAATTTACAGAGGATGATGTATATCTCTGACTGGGAGTCCAATCGTATTCACCAAATGCGATTTGAAAGCGTACGCATTTCATCAGGGATTGGCAACCCCAACAACGTGATCGTACATCGTAAGGGGTTTTCGTTGTTTTTTTTAGGTTATGCAACAAATTTGATGATTGGTTGTATCTTTTGGTTTGATTGTGTCACATTTTGTCATGCAGATGGGTAGGAAAGTATGTTTGGTGGAGTTCATTGTCGGTTGCCATTTGTGGCTGCGCGCGCAGTGCAAGCGCCAATAGAGCTGCAATAATATTTTCCATAGGCTTTGGTGAATAATAAATTTATTACAGTGCATCAAATGAAGCAATGAGTGGTGCTACTTCAATGATTAATTCAATATGATAAGGGACTTGGGAGGGAGACAGCAAATAGTGTTTGTAATCATTGTAATGGGCAGTTCGTGCGTCAACTCTTTTATATTTTATATTTAAAATTCACAGAATTGTAAGTCACTGCATGGCGGACAAAATAGAGTTATGTATATAAACGTACATATGTCTTTTTCTCACGCTTAATGGGTTATGACTACCCTAATAATATATCAAACAGCGTGAGTTCATTAAGAAACAGAGTGTCTAGAAACTTCGACTGGTTCTGTAGGTAGGAACATCTTGAAAATGCATAATATTTCTCAATCACGCCGCTACGGCCTAGGAGCTGAGGTATTGCAAGTTGCTTATAATTAATAGCTTCTTTAAGAAGTGTTAATAGTTTTTTTATTGTTTTTTTATTAACACTTTAATTTTGCATATTTTAATAATTTCTATAATGTCATTGGAAATTAAATTTTTATCAAAAATTGTTTAATTAATATGAATTTGACAAATTATATTATTCAAAGTATTGTCCATCGCTTGCAACTACTTTTCCTCATCTTTCGGGCAGGATAGAAATACCACGTCAGAAGAACTCCACATATTTAGATGCAATGCAATTCACGAATCGACCCATTTTTTGCAATCTTCATGAGAAGAAAGCTTCTTCTGGAAGAGGCCATGACCATGAGTCATCGATCGAAACAAGTGAGTAATGGCTGAAGAATACGGCGGTTGGGGTAGGACATCCCAGTTGAGCGTTTCCAAATATGTTTTGACCGTTTTTGCGACGTGCGACCGAGCGTTGTTAGGCTGCAAAATCACTTTGTCGTGTCTTTCGAAGTATTTCGGCCGTTTTTCTTTTAATGCACGACTCAAGCTAATTAATTGTAGACGGTAGTGATTTCCGGTGATGGTTTCATTCGGTTTTAGCAGTTCATAGACGACCCCTTTTGCTCCCATCAAATACAGAGCATACGCTTGGATCCATAGATATTTGGCTTCGCCGTTGATGTTGATGGTTGACCGGGCTTAACTCATGTCTTTCTGCGCTTGGAATTGTTGTAATGGATTCAATTTTCACCGCCAGTTACAATTCGATACAAAATTCTCTCCCTAATCTGCTGTTGAAACAGCTGTTCACAGGTGAAAAAAATGTAAAAAAAGATACCCGCTCCTGTACCACCACCTATCTTGGATCCGTCCGCTTAGATCTCCAACGCAGATTTGTCATTTAGACAGATATTTCCTACCCATTGCTGTCGGAGTTATATAGTCTGTACTTCGTTATGTAGTCCGTACTTCATGCATTTAGATTATTCACTGAGAGTATTTTGGCCTGCCCTTAGTTAGAAGATACCCACTGTGAGGTTTCTTTAAATCGCAACGCCGCCGTTTTGGCTGCTATACCGTCACCATAACTGTACAACGGAATCAAATTTGACATTGTTTTTTTTACATTATACAAATACCCTCTCATCGGCGGTTGACTAGTTAAACATTAAAACATTGCACGATTTTTCATTCGGTGTAAGGTGGAAAATTCACGATAGCACATCACCATGTCCGAGTAATTTGTTTGACATTTAAGGTCACAATGAAGTTATTACAGAACGTTATAATGCAAAGACTGTTTTCCATCTGTCACATTGGTTTTAAGCCCCATTAAAAAGATGTTGAAATAATATATTTATACATTTACATTATACATTTACGTAAATATTTGATCAATAGTGGATTTTCATACCAAACCTAAAACCACGCTGATAAGAACCAATCCTAGCAGTGTAACCGCTGAGAATTTTCAAAAAGTCGCAAAAAAAAGTCTCACAGGCTCGCAAAAAGTCGCAATATAAAAATTTGCATATTTCTGATTGGGAATCTTATTCGGGATCACATAAATTACGAATAAATTAACAAATATATGTTTCAGAATTGATTGTTAATTTACCAACAAAGAAATTGGACACAGATAAAAGTTTAATAAAAAAAAATTGTTTTAAGTAAAAGTTTTGAGAAAAATGCATTTTAAGTAAACAAAATTGGAACAGCAAATTTTCATAATTTTGAGTTTAAGGAGCCATAACATTTTTGTGCCTAAATAAAATTCACAAAGTCTTCAACATTTTAATGTGCTACTGAATTGCCTCTCCAATATGTTCAAAACTACTTTAGTTCATAAGTTATAGCATTTAAAGTAGTTGTACCTTCGAATCGGAGGTGTCCCACTTCGACGGGCTATAACTTGGAGGGGGTGAAAATAGACCCTCATTGCCGTACGATTTTTGTTCGCCGGAACTTCAAAAATCTCTACTTAGAGGATTATACCTCTTAACTGGGACACCCTGTAGTTTTAAACATTTCGCCATGGAATGCAAAGGATTCATTGATATCGTTTATAATTTGTTTGCATGTGTTTGATTACGTGATAAAAATTCAGAAGTATGTTGCGCCTAATAGTATCAAAAAAAAATTAGTAAAATAGATGTGTTCAGGATATTTATGTAAAAATAAATGCATTTCGAAAAAAAATCTCAAAAAACTATAAAAAGTCTCCATATTTCTATGAAAAGTCGGAAATCAGGGGTATTTTCAAAAAGTCGTATCAAAGTCTCAGTGGAGACAAAAAAGTGCCAAAATGCGTCTTTACTCGCACAAAGGTAACGCAGAATCCTAGTATGATCTGAACTCTTCATGGATCTCACCTTAACTTCTAACCTCATTTACGACGTACAGGAATCGGCATTGGAGATTCATCAAAACCTACCTCAGCTCTTGATAGATTTATTTTGAACTCGTTTCAACAGTTCCGCTACTGAATTTATAATTTTTTACCACTAAATCCGCATGCAATTTGAATTTTAATGCAAAGAAATCCCCCAAAAATGGCATTCGCAAATTGCGCCATCCATCTGTGTCGGTTTTTCCATAGCAAATTGCAGCTGCTCCCGTAATTATACCCATAAATACACCGCACCTGAAAGTAATATAAAAAGGTCTTGTTTCCGTTACGCAGACGTGAAGTAAGGTGTTGTCATAATACGAAAGCCTTTCGAATAATTGCACTGCACTCATGGAAACGTCAGTCAAGAGTCAACACATGATCATAATCAGTCCTACGAAATAAAATGTTATCCTTTCTATCAGTCAAAATGTTATTAATTGAGATAAATGCGCAGTCGCCTGAAAAATTTTACTCCAAATGATGTTTTTTTTTTTTTTTTTGTATTTTTAAATTTCATATCCCGATCAACAAGCCTTCCTCTGTGTTTGATGCTGGCTGACTTTCGCTTTCGTCGGTGGACCTTATGTGGATCACGTAATCTGCTGCACATGAAGTCGTTACCTTACCTTATTTTTGACAGCACACGACAGGTATTTGCGTTTCTGCATACAGCCGCTGGGGTGGCACTGCTCTTGGCCACCAAGAGCCAAGTCTGGTGTATGTAGTCTGCTGTCGTCGATTTTCCATGAGATTTTCATAGATTTAGAGAAAAACCGGACGGGTGGCTTGGCTGGTGGTGGTATTTTCGTACGTTAGTGCAACAGTATTTTCCGGGGTTTTTCAATTGCTTTTCGATTGACAAGTGGAGGTGTTGGAGGCGGAGGCGATGGATGTACGTATAGAGTTTCCGTTTGTTTTCATATATGTACGCGCTTGGCGTCTGTGAGTTTATAATGAATTTATTACTTCCTTGTGATTAGAAACATTATTCAGTAATAAATGCTCTCAGCATTTGTATATTCATAATGTATGTGAATGTATGTCGTTTATAAGTATAGTCTATATGTTATTAATGACATGCAGTGCTTTGTTGTACAGAAATAAAGTCCCTTGAAATAAAAATTATTGTTTTCAGAGCCTATAGCTAGTCTTCGTAATGGGATGGGGTTTCATAAAGTACAGTAAAACTTGTGAATAGTGGAATGCTTCGGTGCACATTTTTGTTCTACTATTCGCAACATTTCTACTATTCGCAATTTTTTCCACTATCGGCAACCTAATTTATTTTATTATTTTCGATCAATTTTTATATCGGATTCCAGAATGGGTACTTGTTGAATGAAGCCGCTAGTAGAATGAGATACACACGAAAAGAAACAATTGAAATGTCAAAATTCTCGGAATAGGAAACGAAGCCGACAAAATGTTAATGAATTTTGGCGCATTCATATCTTGATTCTGCTATTAAAGAGTGCATTTGCATGGGGAAAAAACATAACTCATTGAAAAATTTTCCAGTATTCAGATTCGCAGGTTTCCACTATATAAGAGTGACTTTATATGAAGAAAATCAAAATTGGCATCCAAAAATGTCCACTATCCAGGTTTCGCAAGATTGTTTTATTCCCAGATTCCACTACTCACAAGTTTTACTGTACATTATATTAAATGTACATTGAAAAGAAATGCCGTAAGTTTGATATGACTGAACGGTAATTAAGACTTCGTAAGCCGCCTGTTACAATATTACAATTATAAACACCACATTGAGTTACAGAAGTCTCTAGTTCTCTACTATTTCTACTTTTAGCAAGTCTCATCGCATCAATGCAAATTTAAATAAAAAAACGTATCCACACTTTCAATAAAATGGCAGCACTGGAAGTAAATTTTTTTTTTTCTTTCGGGTACTTCTAGTCTGTCAGAATACTTCTATTAAATAATTATATAAACAGGATGACAAATGACATTCCGGTCCATTTTATTCACTTGGCCGGGAGAATACATACCATATGTGTAGGCAATGAAAAGAATTTTGAATTTAGCATCAGAATTTTTTTGAAATTTTTATTCAGATAACGAACATACTAGAGTTCTTATTTGGCAATGAAACTTCATACATTGGAACTTTCTGTCACTAGCAACTCAGTTGGATTACACGGAAATGTTTCGTTTTAGGTACCATCAATAGATGATTTCAGGGGATCGTGATGGGCCCACTGGGGCGGCTAATGTTTTTGTGATATGGCTCAGCCTCATAACCCCTTTTTTACCTAACCTAACCTAAGTCTGATTTATGTGATATATGTATGTAGATACTAGATAGATAGATAGATATACAGATAGATAGATAGATAGTTGATTTATTAATTCATTTCATGTTTATGTTACAAATGTGTTTTACATAAAAACGTTTAACATGGCATTGTCATCTGCGTGATTGATATGTATGTATATTATATGTATGTTTATTATATACATATACTTACATAATGTGTTCGAGAAATTGTCGAATCAGTTCACCTATTTGGGTTCCTTTTCGTCTCTCCCTTCCATTACAATCCTTCTTAGTCAGAGAGACTATGGATTGCTTTACAGTACTTCCCTGACTTCGATTCCTCGGATTAACGCTAGCATCTGCTAAAAAGAAATTTCTTTCAAGCTCCGGATTTCCCCCAGCGATGTCGCAAGATCTACATACTTCTGCCAGTTAAGTATATAAGTACAGTATATATGTATGCGTCGGTGTCTATCTTATTTCAGTCATAGTTACAGGTATCATCTTTTTTAGGGCCCATCTTCCTTAGATGATATCCGAAATTTCGATGACCTGTAGATAATTTCAACATTTCAACATTTCTCGACTCTGGCCTAGAACTTTTCCCTGAATAGATTAACTCGGCAAATGTATTCCAATATTGGTCTGTCTACATCGTTCGGTTGATGTTCTGCTGCCAATCGAAGAACATGGTTCCGGTTCGAGAAACTTCGAGGTTGATCCATGTTTTGCAAGAGTGTCCGCCTTGATGTCGATATTTCCTCGTACGCAAAGTAGTTTTACTTCATTTTTAGATGAACACTCATTGAGCTTCAGTACACATTCCAATGTTAATGATAATGCAATGTTTGTCTGTTCCATACGTCTGATTACTGCCTGATTGTCTAGTACTATACCAACGAATCCAACGCATGCAACAAAGCCAGCTAATACAACGGGCTAGTCTTACAAAGTTCTTCTGAGTAGATATCCGCTTCATCATCCATCATGAAACTACTCATATTATTATTATTATTATTATTTATTATACTTAACATAAATGTAGCAGCTACCAGGGCTTATGATTGAAGGCATAAAATAAACAGATACAATATGGTTACTCTTCCGGAATCATTCATAAAATTTTTTACTTCACTACTATTCTCAATAGGAATATAACACGCACTCTTATTATCCCATAGATGGACATGTGCAACTCCCTAATCTCATTATTTGTGGCAAGATCCAGGGCCCTACTCTGTATTTCGTTTCGAAAGTGAAATTTTCCGAAAACGAATATTTTGTACTCTCTATTTCGATAGCGGAATGAAATCTACTACTTTCGGATTTACATTTCCGAAAGTGGAAATTTGGTACTCTGTAACTCGTTTGCTAATGTCAAAAGCATTGAAAAACGGAAAATTTGTTTCTACAACTAATTCGCTAACGGAAGGATTTTAAAGTATGTATCTGAAAATGCAAGTTTTTATGAAAATCTTTGTGATGATAACAATTATAAGCAAGCAATTCATGTGTGCATATCCCGATTTAGCCAAAGGAAAATTAATTTTGAGGAATTATTAAATCTAAATGAATTTGTGTCTTTATTTTTTGTGTTTATTGATTTATTAAATTATTTGTGATTTGCTCTCGTATTCTCCTAACAATGTTGGAGTAGGCATCATTATGTTCTCCATGTTACTGTTCAACGCTGTTTGATGATGCATCATCGGGTATTTTAAATTTACAGGAACTCCAGTGGATCCCAAAGGAGAAGGAAATTCATCTCGTATGCAATTCGAAACATACAAGAAAGCATCCTTCGAAATGAGAAAGTTCTGAACAAAACTAAAATAATAAATGATAAGTAATGGTGATATGAATCATTGGTACCAACCGAGTTTTACCTTTTATCACCTTTTTCAATAATATTTGATTTGTCCCGTATAATTTTCCGCTCAATCCGTTCTTAATTTATTTCTTCGTCCATCCGAAGTGCAACAGAATACATTTTTCTTTCTTATTATATTAAATTCTTCATTTAAAAATCATAACAATATTTTCCTCCTATTCTCGGTTTATTTATTTGACATATCTTATAAGAAATATATCGAGACTCGACAAAAAAAAATTCTTAAGTGGAAAAAACATCTAGTAGTATTTTTTACATTCCAAAAGTGTTACAGAGTACCAATTCAAAAGCGATACGAAAAGCAATTTCGAATAGGATTGACTTTCGAAACGAAATACAGAGTAGGGCCCCAGGATCTTTCTATATCCATCCTGTACCATTTCGGTGCATCCAAGTGCCGCTGAATCTGTCATTTGCTTGAAAAATAAGTTTAACGGTAAGATTTCCAGGATCACTTCCATTGGCGTCGTTTGTATTTCACTGACAATTTCCATACAAGCCAGCGATTGGACCCTATCCAGATGCTTCTTGGTAGGTTTCTAAAAGGTTATCTCCACCAAACAACCGAGGTAAACATAGGTGATAGTTATCATCATATATATCCAGTATACTGACCTCGGTCAGAGTCCCTACCTTTGTCCACACATACCATTGATGTAGCACCCTTTTTGTTATCCCTATATTTTCTTCAATGGGATAATTCTATATTAGTCCAGTAGGTATACTCTAAGACATTTAACCACTTGTCATTTTTAATTCCGATCCAAAAAGCATTTAGGGCTGAAATTCTTAGATCTATCTTTTCCGAAATCACCGCTTTACCGCTTGGAGCGCATTCTTCGTGATATCTGTGGTGACGTCTATGAATTTATGTACTTCTTGCTATCGGCATATCCTACTGTATGGATGCCAGTCTTCTCAATTTTGTCCAGCAGAGAGTCCACAGTGATATTCCACAGTGTAGGTGAAAATACACCTCCTATCCTCTTAGTATTGGGATTCCTGTCTGAATATTTATCGCATATTATTTCACCCGTATGTTAACCCTACGTTTTTCCAATGAGATTCTCCACTGTAGGTTAATTCTAGGGCAGCCTGTTTGAGATTCAGGCGGAAACGTAAGAGTTGTCTCGACCTACAGTTGGTGTATAATTAGTGAATTCACAATGTAAAACAATTCAATAAAAAGTAAATGTCTTTAGGAGCTTCTCTTCATCGTTTCCATACTCATTACTTATAGTTACCCAATGCTGCATTAAGGATCCCAGCATTACTTTTTGACCTGATAACCTGAAATAGTTTTTATTTATTGTTGTCGAATTAGCCTTGTGCCTCATCCAGCAACGTCGCATAAATAATAATAAAAAAAAAACAAGTATGCAATGTAATTTCAATTGGTGTACAATTAGTCCATGACCTTGAATGCCCCTTCCCTCTTTGGTTTCTTCAAACCAAAAGCACATATCTAATCGAATGGACGTGTTCACCACGAGAAATCATAAACACAACTCCGATTGATTATCGTGTTGAATTTTAAAAACCGTCTCCATTCGCTAGCACTTAATTCAATTTACCCGAACACGCTCACTTTCATTATGAAATTATGTTAATTACTCGCTACTACATGCGACTTAATTCTGTCCCGAGGTAGTGTTAGAATACGCAGATAAACAAAATGTATAGCTTTGTGTAGATTTCACTTTTTTACCCACGCTGTTTATCCGCTTCAAGTGCACATCATGAAGAGATTAGGATGGTTGCATACATTCCACCACACAGTTTCTTCGTCCCAATCGCGAACGAGCTGCGATGTAATTAAACCGGAAGCAATAAATGCCGAGACGAAGAAAAGCTCCACCAGGCTTAAGTAAACAAGTCCAATGATCGATTTCACCAATCACCAAAAGATGTTCAGCGCACAATTGGCCAGAGGCCTTCCTTGGAGAGACGAGTACTCGTACATTTTTAGGGAACAGGAAAGCCAACTTCTTTGTGTAAGGAGACTTCGGAAGTAAAAGGTGTCGTGGAATGTTGTTGGAACGTAGATGAAGGCACACACCGATGAGCAGTAAACTAGTAAATGTCCAAGTTTACTGCCAGCAAAATTCAGTGATGTTGTTCCCAAATGTGGACATTAATTTCCCGAAAGGAAAGTAAAAGTGGTCAAACAAGTCGGTGCCCAGTCGGCCCAAAATTATTTTCAACTCCATTATTGTACTGCCGGCGATAGCCAACCATACTGTCAGTGCTCTTGGCCTCTTCGATATGAAGGTAGGAAGGAGAGCGATTTCTCATGCTGTTATGAGAGTTCCCTCCTAATATGGCTGACGAGTCACTGCCGACGGAGGAGGAAGCACTCCATGTTGTCGACGCTTTTGTGATATTGGCCTAGGACTGTCGGTATGCAATTATCTCAACTGAAATGCATGCATTCATGTGTGGATGTTGACTTTAATGTCGTCATTCGTTTCACCTTATGTAACTTGGCTTTGAATTGCTGTTAACCGCACTCACCGCATGGAGGGTACTTTGCAGTTTGCATTGGTGTTTAGCCTGGCTGGTAACAGCAAGCATCAACTTCTTTATTTTAGTTTGAAAAACGACAAAAATGAGCTTTTTTTTAAATACTTCATGATTTTTGCAAAGAGGGCAGTTTCTCTATGACTTTGCTTGACGTCAGTCAGAATGTGGATTCTGATAGTTTTCTATAACAGAGCCATATTGTATTCACCTGTCAAATATCGCATTCGGCGCATTCTATTTTTGAGTCAACTGTCTCTGATTGGTCGAGAGACCTCAAATTGACTTTTCTGGGGTCGGTCGTGGCAAAAAATGAAATTCAGTTTTTTTTTCCATCTCGTCCGTCTTTTTGACTATCCGTCAGAGTGTTGGTCCGGTGGCTGACGGATAGTCAGAGGTGTACTGCATATGTAAATACCATTTTCGAGTAGAATTACGTATTTATTTATTTATTCGTCAATTTGTTTCAAAAATATTATTACACAACTTTAAACTATTATTATAATATAAATTATTTAATTATTATGGTAAAGAACAGACATTAGTTATTTTTTAAAAGAATTCCCGGAACAATTTTCACAAACATCAATGTGATCAATGACAAAATTAACTTCGTTGGTGCATTGCTCGATTGGTTCATTACTGCCATAATTTGTTCTGTGAATCTATCTACGAAGATGAAATCTCATACCTGCATATGCGCAAGGAAATAAAAGTTTAACCGTCCAAGTAAATAAGGGCATTTAATGTGGTAGTTAGTAATATCTCTAATAAAAATTATACTTAAATACTTTCGTCTATCTTCAAGAGTAAGTATGTTTAAAAGAAGACATCTGGTTAAGTAAGGATGAGTCAATATTCCATCTTAGCTTTTTAAAAATAAACCTAGTAAAGCATTTTTGTACCCTTTCTATCCTGTGGGAGTGGATTTAATGATTCCAGATTGTACTACAATAATCTAATGTCGATCTTACAAAAGTAAATTAGAGAGCCTTCAGTGCATAGGGATCTGAGAAGTTTCTAGTGTTATGCCTAATAAAACCGATCATTCTAAATGCCTTACTCACAATAGAGTCAAAATGAGATTTTAAAGAGAGTTGTGGGTCCAATACGACTCCAAGGTCATTCTTTAAATTCACATTTTCTAGTTGAGCGTTATTAATTCGTCATTCAAAAGACACTGGATGTATGCAATTAATGTGACCATTTCACCCGCTTTTTCATCTAAGGTTTTACCCGCTTTTTCATCTAAGTACCCGCTACCCGCCACCACAACCATTTTCCCTCTTTTTGAGAAAATTTTCGAATTTTGTACTCACCACAGAACTTTTTTTGAATATGCCTCTTCGTGCTGTCTAATTTAGCAATGTCAATGCTTCTGCATTGAAAATGTTATACTGAAGGTGGAAGATCTAAACTGCCGTAGACAACTTCAGTTCGCATCAGTGCGCGAAAATTGCAAATATCATGCGTCAAAGAAACAACCAACGTTATTCATTCGCTATCCGACGATACAAGGTCCGTTCGCGTACTTTTTGCACCAAATATGTGTTTTCTGTCAAATATCGACGAGTGGGGGTAAAATTCTCTCAATGTCAGAAAAATTACGTATCTACGAGAACGGACCTGCAATTTATAAAGAGATACACACCACATCCGAAATGTCAAAAAATCCAAAAGTTAAAAAATATGTAACGCTTACGCCAGATTTTGAAGCCGCTTTTTTATTTATTAAAAAAACCGATGACAATTCGAAGTTAAAATGTTGAACGTACAATTTTAACTATTGGGAAAAGCGGTACGAAGAACGTAATTGGTGTAAATTTCCAGTTTGTATTCCAATTCCACCAATGTATTGACTGTGCTGATCTACTTTTACGAAGCCCGCCAAACCCGCTAAAACACGCCCGCTTTTAGCTTAAAAAAACCTGCCGCTTTTTGCCAAAAAATAAATGGTCACATCGTATGCATATTGTACAGGTAAGGCTTTGGCACTTAGAAACATTTAAGTCTAGGAGGTTACATTGACACCACTGGCTAGATTATTAAGATCTTCTTGGAAAACCAAGCTATCTTCCCCAGTTTGAATAGTGTGAAAGATTTTCAAGTCATCTGCGAATAAAAGACACGTTGAATCTCGAATATAGAACGGGATATCGTTGACAAAGAGAACAAAAAGCAATGGACCAATATGGCTTCCTTGCGGAACACCTGATGTTACAAAGATTGATTCTGATAGACTAACACCAAATTTAACGTACTGAATTCGGTCTCGAAGGTACGACAATATCCAGTTTAATAGAAAAGAGTCGAACCCAATATATTTTAGATTTTGAATTAGCACTGTGGGATTTATTCTGTCGAATTATCAAACTGAGATCTCAAGAAAGAAATACCAACTACGGGCTCATCATCTTTATGCTGTCCGCGGGTCCTTTCACAAAGCATTATTTAGCTTCACTTAACCGCTGGTTTCAGTTACACATTCAGTTCTTCCTTGTACTTAATTTCAAATCCTCATCATTCCACATCAAATCTCATATTAGCACAGTTATTCCACTAAACAGTCACCCTTTTGTGTGGTGACATTTAAAATTCCATCACGCTCATCATAATCGGCTACCAACTCATTAACCCACCAATCAAAATTCCATTATCCACCGCATCAGATCATCGAATTTGTGTCATTAATCCTATTCAAATGGACAAAAAGTGAGATGAAAATTTCTGTGCCATCAACCTATCCCTCTCTTTCACTTTGTTTTTCTTCGTATCTCCTCTTCCAGTACAGTGTTTTTTTTTTTTTTGCTGTTATGCAAAACCAGTGGAAATGGATCGTGTCAGTGCGGTCAACGCCAACACTGATGGATTTATTGTTATATTACTTTTAAATTTCCGTGACTGCTGATATAATTTTAAATCGTTCGTCCATATTACGTATTCGTGTAGATGAGATGAGAGAGACAAATGTATAGACTTCGATTGTTGCGATCATAAAAAAAAAAACAAATGCTTCCGTCACTTGCCGGATTCGCCCATTCGGCGCCGATTGGTGTTGATTTCGCCTTCAATTGGGAAATGCCCATTAAAATCGAAAACATTTTTAATTTTGTTTTTGTTCACGACAATTTTATATCACACATATGGACCTCGGTGTAATCGAAATGCTAATTTCGAAAGTCTTCTTCTTCATCGCTAATTGATCAATGGCGGTATTTAATTAAAATTTATTAATTTATTTATAAAATAAAAGGCATTATGCGCTTTTTTTTCTTCAAAACTACGTAAAAGAAACTCGTTTGCTTACATATGTTCGAATAGTTGCAGGGATGCGATTGGGAAATATGTGGAAGGAGCAGAAGAGGTCAAAATATATGCCGGATGTCTTAAACTGTTACATAGTCATAATGACATACAAACAGTGAGGTTAAAAAGGGAATAGTTCCACAAAGAGCGTCTGACCAAGAAAAGTGTACTTTTAACAGTAAAACTCGCTTTTTGTTCGTCTTTTGTGTCAAAATCATTAAAGTGTATTTTATTTTATTTCAGACCACGTCGAATATTTGAAAAAGAGAATTACCCTATTTACAAGCAATTAATTGACAATTTTATTTGTTACAAACACAAAACACTGACTTTATTAATATGAGCACGTTCGATGGGCAGCGCAACGACCTTGCTATGACCACATCACCTGGAACTGTCTGCCGCATAACAAACAAAAATATCCACACTGCCTGCCCCCACACATCCAATCTGAATTATGAAATTACTTAATAACATTACACAGCATAACAGTTACATTTTTGGTATCATATGATATCACTGCTCGATCGTGCAGTGGTAAAGAAACAAACAAAACAACATCGAAGAAGAAGAAGAAGAAGAAGTGGAAAAATAAACAAAAAACAAAACAAATTCCGAAGGCGCTTCGAATGCCGCCACCAACGATGCAACGACGCGACGTAAACATGGGTAGCTTTTGTGGAACAACGTGCTTAGGCTTCGGTTAAGCCTCCTCTGTCTTGGACTGGGGGTATTCAAAGCTTTTTTGTTTTATGTGTCTGCGAAATTTCTGCACATACTCGAGGCTAACACGACCTCAGGTACCAGCAAACAGCAACCCTACCCCAATATCAATGTCGTGATGAAACTGAATCAAGGTTTAACTTTATTTTTTTTCTTTCGTGGACTTTTGGGGGACTGCAGAAAAGAAAGCTTTCGGAATTTATTTGTTGTAGATGTAAAGGTTGGTTGAGCAGATCGGATATAACGGTTAAACAGGGGGTTTGCATTTGAACAGTATTTAACTGGAGTGTCAAAGAATTGTTGAAACAGTTTTTCCCTCAAAGAGGTTTGGATTAGGTGCAGAGACGGTGGTGCGTTCCTTGTAGTAAAAAAGAAAAAAAAAACACCAAAGACCGAAATATAAAGGGTTTCAAAACACCCTCAGTTTTTAGAATTTTATTTTTTCGTTTTTTTTTTTTTTTTTGAGAAGTGTTAAATTAAGTGAATTGTTTTGGTAACTCTTTCAAAGTTTATCCTGTTCCCCGGGAACTATGAATACCCGTTGGAGTTTTGTGGTATGAAATATTTTTTTTATAAAAATTTTGTGACAATATTTAAAGGACAGAAAAACAAGTGATTTGGAAGTGAAAGTGAATGATATTTTGAACCGTTAGAAATTCTTTGGAGATCGATGGTGTTTTTAGCTTTTGAGCTCAGCTTAAAATACAAAGCCTTTAACACTGAAATGCATTTTTGAAGATCCTGTCTGATTAATAATTACTTAAAAGTTTTTTTTTATAATGATATTGCAACTTTGCATTGACACTCCAATCCAATCTCTTTTGGCGTCAACTGATTTTTGAAATAACAAAATTTTCATACTGTACAAATCATTCACAGTCATAAAAATTACTATATCTTTACACTTATTAAATTAAGAAGCATCATATGAGTCACTCATTCACATCTGCGACATAGCAACGCAACCAGTAATAGTTTGAAAAAGATTTAAAGGACTCCTCAAACACTAGAGAAACATGATTAACTTGGAAATATTAAGACTTTTCATACACGACAGCTTTGTAGAATCGGCGACGATGTATGTATGTACGAATTGAGTGCCTGTACTCGTCTACAACCCTTAATCACGTCTGCAAAGAAAGCATTGAGCTTAATAGTGCCTCTTTGACAACACGACTAGAAAATGGTCTTAGAAGGAGGTAATCCAAGCAGACGACTCCTTGGATCATTGTAGTTCATTTCCAGTCAGTTCACTCATCAGTTCACCCTATTTCACTATAAATGTAGATTTAACAATCTGAAATGGTTTTGAAGCATTTCATATACAAACATCTTTAGCTTTGGCTTAGTGCCAATTAATTTCGAAAATTTCAGCTTAATACATACTTAGATACATATGTACCTACATGTTAGTACTATATGTATTAAATTCTAAGTCAGTCTCTGATCTCCAGATTTGACTCATCAATAGTTTTCTTCATAACCTATTGCATACCGGTCCGGGCATACTGAAAACTTATCGATATCATCATATTATATATTATTTCTGTAGTATAGGTACCATTTACGGCTCTCATACTCAACCAATCTTAACAAATGAGGTGTCAAAAGAACGAGAATTTCCTGGAGCAGTGATGAATTGCACTTTCACTTTATAAATTTTAACAAATTATAAAACTGATTAAAACAAATATTCTACCCAAAATAAACTCCCAAAAGAATAAACACTTTCCATGGGATTTACATGAGTTGACAGATGGAAATCATATGGGAAGTTTGGATGTTGGATGGAAAGTCTCAATTTTGGGGGTTGGATCTTCTCTTGTGAGAGTTCTCGCACGGACACGGAATATTTAAGTTTAGTACTGTAAAGAAAGTTTTAATTGTTTCAGATTCCTTTAAGTGAACAAACGCTTAAGAGTGGCAAAAATTATGCGACATTCATTTCAACCCGCTGGAAGCATCCTACTTAAACATAATTCATTAGCAGAGGTCATCAACCCACTACTTTGTCATGCTGTGTTTTTCGATATATGGTACAAAGGAAAAAATAAAACTTTGAGAAAGATGCTACAGCAACCTTTTTTTTACAAAACCGCTTAAGAGCTTAGCGTTATATAAATGATATTATATTTAAAAATAAGTATCAGCACCGTGGTGTAGCGGTAAGTGCGTTGGACTATTACGCAATGCTGCCCGGGTTGAATCCCAGAAAAACCCCTAAAAAAGTTTTCTTCACGGTGCCACCTCTTTCGAATATCTGACAAGCAATCAAAGAGTATCATTGTGCAAGGAGCTCCTCAACTCGCCGTTCGGATTCGGCAAAAAACTGTAGGTCCCTTCCATTTATGCAAAAATATAACACGCACACACAAATGGTTGCGAGAAGCAGTCCCTGGTTCACTCCGAGCTGTAGCGCCGCCTAAAGTAAAGTTAGTGCGATTCTTCACTGCTCCATTAAATTCTCTTTCTTTTGACACTTCATTTGTTAAGATTAGTTAAGTGTGAGAGCTGAAAATGGTACCTATAATACAGAAAAAATATACATATATGAAGATTATTTTTGACAATAAGTAGGCATCATTTGAGGTTTTCCCTTACACCACAATCAAAGTTACAATGGCAACAAAAAAAAAAAACTATAAAGAATCTAAATTGGCGATATACATATGTATTTAGTTGCAAATGTGACTTTGTATCGCTCAATAAGTAACCCAAGCAAATAAGTTATTTATCTTTTAACAGACCTGTTATAAGCTACTGTAGTTTTCTGCAAACATACAAACTAAATTAACTTACTCATCCATTGAAAGTGAAAACGCACCAAAAGCGATTAGCAAATAAAATATTTACTTTTTGATTAACATCAATTTTTTTGTTTTGAATAATGTCTCCATAGTGTGAAACAGATGAGTTACATAAATGAAGTGATCTAAAATTATAATTAATTGATTATTCTATCGTGATCCATTGATTTGCAGTGTCAGGTGTGAATTCGTGTCTCACCGAACAGGCAGACTGTTAAACATTGACCCATTGGGTAGGGTAGAAGTCGTACCTATCAAATCAGTTTGAGATTATGTTGAATTAAAATTAATATCAAGTGTACACAACCAGTGGGATCATCAGTTGTTGTTTTCATTTCACTTTCTCTGACGATTGTTGCAGATCGGCCATGGTTATCGTGCGCTAATAATTAGCACTATTTAGAGTTGTGTCTCTAACTACATATATTTTTTAAAAAACTAATCAGTGTGGAGAAAAGATCAGCTCTGACAGATTGTAAAGAGATTGATGTTTTTTCTAACTCTATTTACATATGTTCATGCATATACAGTGGAAATCCAATATAACGATTTATATAATGCACAGCCTTTAGTTAAATCCAAAAATTCGTTAAATAGATCCTCGTTTTATCGAACTAATAATCCCACCAATTTATTTATTACTAGCTGATCCGCCCGTGTACACAAACAGTCGGGTTACTCATATGGCAGATAATTGAAATGAAAGCCGCCAAAGTCGACAGACATTAGAAACGTTGAATGTTTTCAATAAGCTCACCGGAATAATATTTCAATAAATATTTCCCTCAAACACAATACACTTACAATACCAACATCGAAATAATGTATAAAAAAACAACAATTCGCATTGAGGACTGTTTCCAAACTAACCTTTTTATAGAAAATAGATGCTCGTTAAAATCATGTCATAACATGCTACGAAGAACAAATGGTTTGAATAATATTGCCGGTATTTACAATCACCACTGTTTACATATTGTTTTGAAATTTCGTGTCATAAACTATTTAAAATTGATTGAAAGTTAATTTAGAATTGTCGTCAATTCTCTCTATTTCATTTCATTTATTCATTTCATTTGTTCAAATGTTTGTAAATGTACAAATAGTCTTGTAAGAAAACCAATGCCACCTGTGGAAAGTTTTTGTGACTATACAAAACTATATTAATATATTTAAATTTAATATTGTTGGCATGAAAATTATATAGGTAAAGGGAAAACTACATTTTCGCTAATATGGACCCCAGCGCCACCTATCGGGTCCAAATGTTGCCAAATACTTTATTTTTATTTCAATATCATAATATGGTGTAAATTTGAGCCAAATCGGTCCATAAATAAGAATTTTCGAATAAAGCGACTCCAGCGCCACCTAGGGAGGTCTTACATAAACAGAAACACTCCGGAGCACCACACGAACATACGGTGTGAATATAAAGTCGATAGCTTCAGTGGTTCAGCCGTGACCGTCAGACATACATACGCACCAACGTTTTTATATATTAACCCTTAAATGCCCAGTGTATCTTTAAAGATACAACCATTCAAAACATGATATATTCGTTAATATTAGCATTTAAGCTTCGAAGTTTATATCTTTGGGTTTATTGACTCAAATTCTACCTCCAATGAAATACTCAGTTTCTTAAATATCAAATTGCAATTATTATTTAAACAATTACTGGCTGCAATGTTTTTTAACAAAACTTAACAAAATGGAGTTTTTTTTTATCAAATAACTTATGAATTCGTAGCAGTAAATTGATAAAAGAAATCATGCGGATGTAATTATATTATGTGAAATGATATAATGTATTCATAATAAATCATTCTCAGAACGCGTTTGAGGGGTTAATGCCCAGTGTATCTTTAAAGATACAACCGGTTTTTTATCAATAACTTCAATATTTAAGAAGATAAGAAAAGAGAAATCAATTCACATAGACAACATAACAGAAGCAGGAATAAATGCACAAAAATGACAAACTGACAGTGGATGTCCAGTTTAACAAATACCCGATTTAACAAATTTTCAATATAACGAATCATTCGTTTTTCCCATTCTATATTATGAATGGTGGGAAAATTGTCCAATCGGTTTAATGAATTATTTCCAATATCTGGGGAATAAAATAAGGTAAGAGTGTAAAAAAGTAGTGTCACTAAGTGAATTGATTTCCCTTTTCCTATAATAAATTCATTGGTGAGATTATTAGTTTGATAAAACGACGATCGATTTAACGAAAGGCTATGCATTATATAATTCGTTATATTGGACGGCCAGTGTATTTTGTTTATAACCAGAAATTGTAAAGCATTCGTCAAATCGATCAGACAATTTTTGCGTTATTCCGTAATATAGAGCCATCAATGGATAAAAATATGATTTGTTACATTGGAAATTCGTTAGATCTGGTATTCGTTAAACTTTTTGTACATATGTATCTTCTTCTCATAAAATTTGTGTACCAAAAGAAACAGAGCCGAGTATATAAATTGTGTCAGAGAGTTATATAATATTCGATTTGTATTTTTCCTAAATTGTTGTCCGTAAATTCGGCATTAATATGCCTACATGCCATCGTGGTTAGCTTCAAATTTCATACATTAACGGTGCTGTTACCCCGACACGAGGAAACATTTTCCACAATCTTGAGGGAAAATGGCATCATAATTGGACTAGACGCATTTGTTTTTATTAATGTTCTCATAATAATTTCCGGCTTCTTGGCCTGATGCAACAGCAACATATGTATATGCAAATACACGGCGTAAATTGAAAAGAATTCGTTGTATGGTCAGATTGGGCCTTGAGCCAGCGCAACGTTTCAACTAACAGCGAAACACGTTACCTACCCACCACGGTTGTGAACCCGCGAATCGCGACAAAATTTATTATTTCCCAAACGAACATATTAATAAATCAATTTTATTTAAATTTTGCAAACATTCCAAGTGTATCCGGTCAGTTTTTGATTAGAATTTAAAACTCCAATCGACACCTGACCTTTTTTGTAAACACTGGCATCACTCACAGTGACACAGGAACACGTTCAACGATTACGTTTGATTTATCATTTATAATCTTTAATGCCGAAGAGAAAAAAACAAGGAACATAAATCTTGTAGCAACCACCCGAAACAGCTTCTTACGTTTTGAGAAATTCCCAACAATTTCCCTGCCATTGAAATTGCATAAGATTTGCTTCCGGAATTGAAGGCGGTTGCCTTACAACTTTTACGTGTTCAGGTCATTGCTCAACACTTGAAATTGTCATTCTCTGAATGCTGCAATCGGTTGTTTTGTTTGTTTTTCTCTTTAAAAAAAAAACTCTTCGCTAAAGCACCTGTACTTGAGCCGGACAATAAAAGCCACTCCACCCGAGAGCGCACCCCATTGACCTCATTCCCTGAGATACACTTTTATAATCGATTGGGTTTTCATTTCTTTTTCGTTTTGTTTTTTTTTTCTCTTTCTTTCTTTCTTTCCTTTATTCTGCAAAACATGACCCAATTAATCGTGTTATAAAGCGAATTAATTTCACCAGTGGCGGATTTTAATTGCGTCTGATGAACTCGTCGTGACTTGTATGATAAACGCGCGTCATAGTTTATCAACGATAAATATTATTTAACCCGGAGTCGGAATCACTTTCGAATTTTTGGACACACAATGATCACCATCACCACCCACCTAGTGAATGTAATCCTAAAGCCAGTGCCAAGTGAATCATTTGGTTTTGTAACATCACATCTATCGGGCGAACTCTTTTATGACCTTAAACTTGCCTTCTACGGGTCCAAGTGCCAAAGGCTGGAGAATGTCCGAACTTATGCAATCGAAAATCCCAAGATCCTCTTACACCACGATTGATTGCATAAAAGGATTTCATTAAAACCTGCCTGAGGTACATCACGGAACCGCATTTAAAATCACTGAACGACAGTAATCTCTCCTCGAAGAAATATTTGTGATTGCTGTGCAGGGCAGGTGGGTTATGCAATCACACCGGCAAACATTTTACCGGGTGGCGGGATTTTTTTCGTTTCCCTTTCACACCACATATGGATATGGAATCCACCATCAAGTGCAAGTCTCCACATTTAGGTTATCAAAAAAAAACTTGCAGAACAACTGAAAAGTCTACCACCGCTGTCCCCTTAGCTATGGTACTTTCGATTTCAACGAAACGAAAGCAAAGACAGTGAAGGAAACGAAGAAAATGAAATCGAAAACTAGAAGAGATCAAGAAAAGCTTTACGCTTGAACACGTCTAATATTCGATTTAAATATGTTTACCAGTTTAGAGACGTCGTCGTTGAATCACAAGCGTTGCGCGGACCACGCTAAACAAAAGTGAAAGCAAAATGTGTGATTTCCTGCATGTTGATTCATTTGATTCCATTGTTGTTGTTGGTTAGTTAATGTTTTTCACGGCACCTTCCGCTTCCTTTGGACTGGACTAGACTGGGCTGGGCATAGTACATGATTTGGCAATCAACGCATTCATCGTCAACCAAGGCTAGGGTCAAAAAAAGTGCAGCAATGCCAACCGCAAATAATAATAAGATTCTGACTGTGTGTGGTGCCCACACGCAACAAACCTATCTGAAAAGGAATATGGCTAACTTTGTATCGGAAGTGGCAGACAAATTGTTGATGGTGGTTTTTTGTTTTTTTTTTTTTTTGGCGCGAAAGTGTGTTGGCTTGGAACTCTTCAGTTTCCTTCAACGCATTACTTTTTCCGTTTTTGACCGCGCTTCACTTATTTCGACAAAGGCTTTGTTTGATTCTTACCGCAACAATTGATCTGTAGATGGTGTATTGTTATTGCCAGATATTAATTGTTAAAGCCGAAACAAATGCGAAGAAGATTGACGTGTCGGTTTTTATGACGCAAATGAATGTACACCTGCATAACTGGTGTGGCATATAGGGCAAAGGTTAAGACTACTCTCGGGTTAAAATGAAAAGACTAATGGACGATATAAAACATTTAGTTATGGTGAAAGTCATTTGCTGGCCATTGTCACTCATTGTAAAAATAAAAGGAACCCGTAATTTTTCTATTGGAATCTTTAGCCTTAAGCTATCTAGCAGAACATTGTTAGACCTTACCTTAATTGATTTTTAATTTTAAGAGAAACTACATTTTGCTTCTCAGACTCACACTATTTTCTTCTCATTCCAGATCGCCATTTTGTGCGCATCCTACATTATAGCTTTAACATCTGCCAAAGCATTACTCGATCAGCAAGCTGAAGCATCGCAAGCGGTCGGCACTAGTGTAGCACAACAACGAATTGGCCATGTCGAAGAGGAAGACATTCACCATCACGAACACTTTCACGAACATCATCATGATCCCGGCTTTTGGAAAAAAAAGGTAACATGGAAAGAAGGCTGGAAGAAAATCTGGAAATCGGCGAAAAAGCAAATCTGGAAGCCATCGTGGAAACAAATCTGGAAACCAATTTGGGTTCCCATAAAGGTGCCTGCGTGGAAGGACATTCAAGTTCCCGCTTGGAAACAAATCTGGAAACCAGTTTGGAAGGAAATTCAAGTGCCCGCATGGAAAGAAATCCAAGTGCCCGATTGGAAAAAAATCTGGAAACCAATTTGGGTGCCAATTAAGGTACCCGCATGGAAAGATATTCAAGTACCCGACTGGAAGAGAATCTGGGTGCCAGTGTGGAAAGAAATTCAAGTGCCCGCCTGGAAAGAGATTCAAGTACCCGACTGGAAGCAATACTGGACACCTGAATGGATTAAGGTCGGTGTTCCCGGAGAGAAGTACCTCGGCAAGGATCACGAAGGTTGGGAGTACACTAGTCACGATCTATGGAAGAAAAAACTAATCTGGAAGTCCCACTGGAAGAAAATCTGGAAACCAGCGAAGAAGCAAATCTGGGTACCTAGCAAAAAACTCGAGTGGAAGGAAGAATGGAAGCAAACCTGGAAACCAGCCAAGAAACAAATATGGGTAGATGATAAGAAACTCGCATGGAAGGAAGCCTGGAAACAGATCTGGAAACCAGCTAAAAAGCAAATCTGGGTGCCAAGCAAGAAACTCGAATGGAAAGAAGATTGGAAACAAATCTGGAAACCTGGCAAGAAACAAATCTGGGTCGAGGACAAGAAGCTCCAATGGAAGGAAGCATGGAAACAAATCTGGATTCCCGGCTGGAAGGAAATCTGGGTGCCCGCATGGAAGAAGATCTGGAAACCCGTTATTATCTCTGAATGGTTCCCAACTCCTGACCATCATGACGATCATCATCATCATGTCGCTTGGGATCGAAAAGATGCTGATTCCAAGGTAGTCTGGAAGCGAAGTGGTGAAGCAGCAGCCAATCCGCCACTATTAGATGCTGAAAATACTCAACCAGCTGGGACCGAAAGTGGAGTCGAACAATCGATAAATGCGGCCCAATCAGTGCCACAACAGTGATCACACGACTTGCAATGGTCTTCTTAGTCTTAGCGTATTAAACATATTCCTTAACTTAAATTAATTCAAAACCCATTCGAGAGTCAAGTGGAGACAATTATTCATGCGCCATTTTGAATCTACTATTTTATTCTTTCTTTAGAATTACTGTAATATTTAAAAACACGAATGCGAGTGTGTAGATTGATACTACATGTCGCCCATTCATCCTTGTAAATAATTCAGTCGCTAGTTAAGTACCTACATATGTACGTATACCTTTGTTTATAATTATTTTTGTTGTTATTATGAGTAATGCATTAGGTTAATAATGTTAGGATGTAAGAAGAAAAACAAAATCACGCAAAGAAATTTCGCAGGGCTATCCCGGGCCCGGTATTCCAACCGTTGAAGCGAATGTATGTAAAAATCGATTAATTACTTAACTTCTTTTTTTTTATAGGAAATAAACAAAAATCAAATGAAAACAATTATGCTTATTTTTTTATTGCTTACAATTATAACAAATAAATTAAAGAAATAAATAATGATGCTAAAACTAATTTGGTAACCGAACGTAAGCATGTTACCACTTATCCGTTTGCTCCGGCTCGTTTTTCCAATCTGGTGGTGGCTTAGGAATCGGTACCCATTCATTTTGGACAACAGGACCCCAAACTTTTTTCCACAGTGGAATATAGACCGCCTTTTGTTTCCAATATTTTACCCAGCGGGGTTTCCATGACACTTTTTCCTGCCAAAAACCATTGCCCGCGGGATCCTCGGCCTCTGTATGCTGAACACTAAAAGGTAAAAAGTTAAATTCAATAATAGACGTTTGTCGTGTTCAATGGAAAAAATATCGAAAAAATAGCGTGTTCAAAGCGAGATTATTTAATGAGAAATGGATGGCGCAAACTGTATTTTTAATTATAAATCTTTTTATTTTAACAGTTTTACTGTGAAGTGAGAATGTATTACGCGCGATCTTTTATGTCGGTGTGTAAACATTGAATAACTTTGACATATTATATCAACCGATTGTCTTGAGTAAACGTGTTTTTGAAACGTCAATTCGTCACACCGAAACAACGCACCGAAATGGTCGCTCGAATGGTTGACGCTGAACCTGATTTTTGGAAGCAAATTTTGATGACCGACGAAGCCAATTTCACACTATCTAGCACCGTTAACAATCAAAATTGCCGCGTATGAGGAACGGAGAATCCACACGAGATCCATAAAACATAATTGCATGACCAAAAAGTGACTGGCTGTCAAAAAATGGCGACATTGATTGGCCACTCAGATCTCCAGATATGACCCCTCCGGACTTCTTTTTGTGGGGTTATTTGAAAGCAAAGAGTATACGCCAACAAGTCTCAGCTATTGACGAGCTCAAGGCAAACATTCGTGCCGAAATCATTGCTATACCGCCCGAGATGCTCGAAAAAGTGATGGAAAACGCAGCAAAAAGGGTACATTTTGCTTTGGTCAATAGAAGCAGCCACTTGATTTTTATACATATATGGAAAACCTTTTTTTTAAGTTATTCAATATTCACATACCAACATAAGAGATGGTGCACCCTGTTGTACCTACTTACTTACTTACTTAGTTGGCGCTACAGCTCGAGGTGAACCTGGGCCTGCTTCTCGCAACCATTTGTGTGTGCGTGTTATATTTTTGCACGAATGGAAGGGACCTACAGTTTTTTGCCGACTCCGAACGGCGAGTTGAGAAGCTCAATCGTGACAAATGATACTCTTTGATGTTTGTCAGACATTCGAAAGAGGTGGCACCGTGAAAAAACTCTTTTAGGTGTTAGACCCGGCCAGGAGTTGAACCCGGGCAGCATTATTGCGTAGTAGTCCAACGCACTAACCACCACGGCCACGGCGACCACTGTTGTACCTACCTATAGAAATTTAGCTAGAAGCTTATAAGTAGAGAAAGTTTTAAATTCATTCTTAAACAGTTCATAACTTTAATTTGAATGATAAAAAAGAAGGATTCCAGACAATTGATCCTGTTTTCCTCTTGGGATCCTGGATCGCACGGTAACCCAGGAGATCTACAACATCTAATTGAATCACCAGTTGGAAGAAGGGAGTAAATCACAAAATTTTACAAAATGACATTTTGATGCAAATGTCATCTGTAGACGTAGACGCACCTCTTAGGTCGAAGAAAGCAATAAAAACTCGAAACATAGTGCCCTTTATTTCAACTATAGAAAGAAAATCTCAGAACAGTTGTATGAAGAAGTCATTCAGTTTTTTGCGATTTCCCAAAAGTTATGTCAGATGGATTTACTCCCTTCTTCTAACTGGTGATTCAATTGCAGCAATCGAATTAACAGGAATAGCATTTCTTATTTCTATGCGTTAATATTTCAATTGCAAAATTTAGTTTCGTCAACAAAAAGAAACTGAAATTATGTGGCGAAAAATAATTGTTCCGTACTGTACATCAGTTCAACGCAATAGTCATAGTCTACATTTAGGATGAACCGTTAATGGGCCGTCACTTTCAAGTCTACTTATTTCTACTCTATTTTACTCATCTCTTATTCTTTCCGGTTTTTCCACATAAAAATAACAAACACCCTACTTACGTTGTTGTGACCTTTGGCAGATGTCCTGACACCAGTAATGATGATCCGCATAACACCACAGCAGCAAACACAAGTAACGTAAATTTCATTTTGAAAAGGACTAATTTACTATTCAGGAACTGGAAAAAAATATACTTCCGCTCCACGAGATGTCAACTGATTGAGCAACACCACTCATTTAATTCAAATATTCATAGGTATGGGGAGTTTAATAGTTTTTATATGACCACCAAAGACTTGGACAAATGCACAAATCGGAAGTTTGTACCCGCTCCAATCGCAGCAAGTGTATTTACTATTCCGCACGTTTCATCCATTTCAGTAGCCACATAAAATGTCCGTCTTTTTTTAATCCTCTTCCGAAAGCTGCACCCAAAAGCGTGCTGATGATATGATTATTCAATTGAAATCGTTGGTTTTTACATGGCATTGGTTTTTTTTTTTTCATAAATTTGTGTTATTTTTATTTCTCCGAACGATGTGTCCAAAGTACGTGCATTGATTTTCCTTTTTTGTAATTTCGGAAAATGTTCATTGGGTATGGATCGTTTCATACTGGAAGAAAGTGAGCTACTTTCATTGGACTCGGTTTTACATAAGTAACTCGAAAGCTTATGTAATGGGCGGTACTCTAGACGTAGCACGATCCCGCAGAAAATATTAGCATATTCGATCAGAGTGTTAGGATAAGGTTACGCCGATAAGACGTGATTTGATTGTTAGAGGCGCCAGAATAAGCCTCTCAACAGAACAGGTGGGTCTTTGCGTAATATTTAACAATATGCAAGCTAACATTTCATCCACTCTTCTCCAACCGTGGCTAAATTAATTGGTATTCGACTGCTAAATCCGTCAGCATAATTTGTTGGATTGTTGAAATCTCTGTAAAATCACGAAAACGTAGTTCTCACGGTGTATTGCGCTAATGCCTGAGAAGACTATGACTGTATAGTTTTCTAAAAGATTCAACAGAGTTGTGAGATAGCTCGAATTTTAAAGGCTTCCGTTCTGATCTGTAATCAAGCGTTACTGGTAACATTACACGTTTTTTCAAACAAAATAATTCTGCTGCCTTCCATAAGAGATTACACAAACACCGTGGTGACGTCATCATGTATGCCCCCTTTTATCATGTGTTCAAAGTTGAACGTAGGCCTCTCCCGAAAATTTCCATCAGTTTCGGTTTTGGGCTGCGTGGTTTCCAGTTACTCTTCTGATGTCGTCGTACCACCATCACGGTCTTCCTCTGTTTCTTAAGTCTCCTCTTGGTCTCCATTCCAGCATTCTTTTAGTCTATTTGCTATCTGTAATTCGAGCTATGTGCCCAGCCCATCTCCACTATTTGTTATATCCATCACTTTTGTTCCCCTGCGTACTCGGTATCTTCTTGTAATATTCAGCATTGCCCTCTTCAACGCTCTTTGTGCTACCTGGAGCATGCCAGGTTTCTGCCCCGTAAGTTTCCACGTTGTACGCATTGGTCGTATAGTTTCTTTTTTCAGATGTATGGGGATATTGCTTTTAAATGTCCTTTAGCTTTCCGAAGGCTGCCCTACCGAGTTCAATTCGACGCACGATGTCGCGGGTTTTGATATCTCTGGAGATTCGTATCTTGTGTCCCAAATATGTACTTATATCCGAAAACCTGTTCTATTTCAACTCCGTCTTCGATCTGAAGGTTTTCACTCGGGACTAAATTTGTCATAATGCCGAAGTTTATGTTTAGACCGACATTTCTTGAAGCTGATCTAAGTTCTTCTATCATTGTTGGCGCTTCCTTGAGATTGTCGGTTACTATCACTATGTCGTCTGCGAAACGCAGGTGATTTAGATATTCTCTATCTATTTACGTTAACTCCTTTGTTGTCCCAATGTAGCTGTTTAAACTTTAACTAACTTTAAATAAAACACGATATCATTTATTGTTTCTTCATTACATTACTATATTTTCTTTTATATACATATACATACATATAATATTCTCTGCAATAGATTTTCTGTACGCTTCTTTAATTTATACAAATAAAACAAAGCAGCGAAAAATAATAAACCAATATATTCTTGTTCATTTACTGTTATTTTTTTTTTTTTCTAATTAAATAACTCTGTTAAAATATCTTAGTTCTCTTCTGTAGGAGTCCAATAGAATTAATATACTTTCTTTCTGTAATCCTTTCTTAGAAGTCAAGGCATAGATAATGGCAACAACATTTAATATACATATACATTCTTTACAAACGTGTACATTTTTATATATTTTTTTATTTAATATCGTATATAGAACTAAATAAAGCCAAGACACGATGCGAAGGAATTATAGAATAATTTAACAATGAGTTTTGCAATTACAGTTTTGTTACCGCTACTATTCGAGAATGAAACTGCAGATATGAGAGTAAATAGCTAAACGCTACATTGTACAGTAAATATAATTGTAACCCACTTTTGAGGGGTGGTGGGCCACATCTACTACATTTATTTTTATAATAACAAAGCGAGTAAAAAAATTGGAAAAATAAAAATCTAAGCAAAAGCAAGTTTATCTAAGAGAATTTTCTTTTCTTTTTGCAATATTAATCTAGATATATACTGGGGATAAATATACTATGTATTTCTATATGTAATTTTCTCTACACTAGGAGTTAGCGGGGGTTTCCCTCGGCATTGTATGTGTTGAGGGGAAACTGTCGAGTAGTTTGTTCATTTTATGGTGTTAATATCCTTCTATCAAAAAAGACAAAAGAGCGGCGATGAGTACTGATACGAAGTGTGTAGTTGCGGTATGTATGTATGTATGTATGTATGTATGTGAGTATGAGTTTAAATTTGTCAGTCTTTTTTTAATGGTTTTTTTGTTTATGATCGCACGCAAATATAGAGAGCTTTCGTTTGGTTTTGGAGAGCAAGAGAGCTATTGCTTAAGTGCGACGAGGCGCCCTCTTTTGATTTACTCAAATGACATAAGATTAATTGGAAGAGGTTTCTCAGCATTCCGTTGTGATGCTTTGCATATGGAATTTGTCCACTGATGTGTAGCCTGTGGGCTGTCCGTACGAAATTTGTAGATTGTACCATGTGCCGGATTGAAGAGCTCGAATGAGTTCTTGTGCTTGGGATTGTCCAGCACCTGAGCACACCATCCATCGAGGGGACATACTTTGCATGGTTCACGTTTAAAGTCGGAACGCTCGCAACCTTTGAATGATTTTGGTGGGAAGTACACAAGTGAATTGGCCCATATTTGTAGCCAATAACGCTGCCATGATGCCACTGCAAGCTTGCGGCCCTCCTTGAGGACCGTTTTCCTTCGTACACAACCTTGGAAGCTAAGTGAGTCAGCACCGAATTCAGTCACATCCGTGTCCAGATGGCAAAGTGCTCCCTCGGAACTCTCCGTAGAGGTTGCATCTGCGGCGGCATGACCACCATCTTCTAGCACCGAATCATCCAGCAGATGACGCGGTTGTATAAGCACATTATGATCAACATTCAGATCAGGTGGGTGGTGATTTGTTGCACTGTCATTATGGCCATTAGTAATTTTGCCGAATATACTAAGAAAAAAAGATAAACAAAAATACATTTGTTAAAAACGGAGTGTGAACTCTACGTGTAAATATATGTATACAAATTGTGCGTTGAAAAAATTAAGAGATTAGAAAAGTGAAGCCACGAGTATTAGTTGTATAGCTAACAAATTTTAATAGCGGTTGAATAATATTATTGGCAAAAGGCTTCGTTTAAGTTTAAGGTTTTTCTGTTTATGTAAAAAATGCTGGAACAGAAAAGTACGTTAACAGAAGCACGCTACGAGTATTATGTTTGTAGATTCAGTACATCCATAGGTGACCTGTAAGTGATTATAGTCACCGACAATGAAGCGTTTTGATGATTGTTGATTTTTAAACTCGTATACCGGAATAAGTTTTCCCATTCGCACGGAACAAAATATAGAAGCTACACAACTTTACGAAAAACTAAGAATACAAGCAGATAAAATTCCCGTGGATTTCCAACGAACCAACATCATATAGACTAAAAGTACATACACGCTCCCTAGACACAGCCACAAACGCACTCGAAGAAAAAGGACCAACACCCACAGTCAAGCCCAAAAATTCTCATGTAGCCAATGGCTTCGTATCTATACGAATCTATTTTTCTAGGAAACGAAGCTGCAGACGCCATTGCCAAAAAAGGAGCCACAATTATTAACTGAACTCCGGAATCCATAACATTACTAAACAGATTACAAAGAATAAAGACCTCGCTCACAAACAAAGAAATTCATAATGAACGCAGAATTATGGATGAATATGAAAACATCGTTAGTCTCTATCCTAACTTAATGCAAGCACCACAGAAACATGCAGTAGCACTTTTACGATTTAAAACCGGACACACTTGCCTAGCAACACACTTGAAAAAGATTGGCGTCAAATAATCAGACGTCTGCACACTATGCAACAGAAACGAAGTACAAGACGAAAACACCTAACAAGATGCCCAGCCTTAGACGACCCTAGAAAGCAGAACTCCAACAACACACATCTATATTGGGTTGCTCGAGGAATGATGATGTTGAAGAAAAGCTAAGATGAGCTATGTTTTAAAAGATAACAGAATGATGTTAAGGGGCGACGATTGATAAGCATGTAGAGTGGCTACAAAATGATATTCTGAATTCCTCGAATGCCAAATACAGCAATATTAATCTCACTACAAATCGAACTTAACAAACCTACCTTGGTTTGCTTGTGCTTAGCTATGACCAGTGACTAGCTTACGCAGGACTATTTTTATCGGGAGCTGGTTCGATCTACCAAATAAAACTAAGAAGATGGATGAACAGATCTAGAATACGATGATCGTTCTAAAGAAGTATCAAACTAATAGACGTAACATTTTTGACAAAAGTATAGACAATACAATTTCAAAGCTTGTTGACTACAGGCCTATGGATAGAAATCAATTTTTGCACAAAAGCTTGATTAGAATAAGAATCAGACAAAACTGAAAAGACAGCAATTCTTCTCTTCCTTTTGCATCCGGTTCTGGGTTTCCTTTAAATGATTGCAAAGCCGACAATAACTAGGTGACTGGTGGGATCAAAAGGTAAGGGTGTAAAACAAATAGCCACTTCTTATGATGCACTTGCTTCATAATCAACACCAATTGTTTGTGGGTTTAGTGCACTATAAACGTCTACATCTACATCAATGTAAAATGCACACTAAAATAAGGAAAGGAAAACATTCATATAAAATCTGTTCAAAATTACTAATTGATCATAATATAAACCAGAAAGGTGTTAAAACAGAAAACGAAAACAAAACAAAAAAAACAATTTTTGTTTAATACACTCACCGACATTTGCATCGCTTGTTTGAGATCGTACCAATTCCGGGCGCAATCATCATAATGGGGCAGTTGCACTTTTGATACAAATTTCGCGGCAAGCTTGTGCTGCGAAATCTTTTTTTTTTTGTTTTTGTTTTTCGATTTTCGTAATTTATTCGTTGTTTTTTGGAATTATAAACGAAATAAAATGTAAATAATGAATGAATTTGCGTGTTGGAGTGAGAAAGGGTAGGGTGGGTGGGTTGTGAACAAAACAAATTCGAGCAATATGGGTGAACAAAAAACAGAACAAAGAATGATTAAAGCATAAGAAAACATTTGGGACAGAAACAAAAAAGGAATTGTGTAGTAGATGAACCGTTGCACATGATGACAGGCAAGACAGACAAACAAAGAGCAAGTGTTTGAGTTTCAATGGAAATAAACAGAGAATTTAATGTTATTTAACGGTGTTAGAAAAATAAAATTATTTATGAGGGATGACTTGACATGACTTACTTCGAGCCTAAGCTTCGGCATTTCCTATGGCCTGGAATGAATTTTGTACCGTTCGCAATGCGCACGGATCCGATTGTTTTGGCGGGTGAGAGATTTAAACAGGCGAGAGCTGGTGTTATGGCATCCACATTGAACGACTCTTTTGAGCTGCACGATGATGAACTGGGCCCCGATGAGGAGGGCTCCAATTTCAGAGATTTCCTAACAAATCAAATAAGTTATTAATCTTAAAATGGGAGAAGCGTAAAACACAACTTACTTGTATTGATCTTCTTCAAAGATATTCTGCAGCTCTTCGATGTACCTGATCGATTGCAGGTACTTTTGTGTTGATTCGATTGGCACAAGGTTTGTGTAATCCGATTGCTGATAGTTGGATATCACTCGTAGGATATTATTCATCTTATTGCGTCGTTGTTCTGGCTCCAATCCACCTAAATGTGGATGTGCCAGATCAATATAAATCAAATCGGTTAAGAAGAGTCCCAAATATGGGATGCTCGGCACACGTAAACTCTCCAAATACTCGCGCAGATTCTCCCAGTTATTTTGATCGCTAAAAACATCGGCCAGTCGATCAAAAGTTTGCTTGTCCTTTTTCGAGAGGCATGACCATGTTTTCTTCAGGCGGTATATGCTGGCACTTTGCATTGCCGATATAATCGAGAACAAAGAGTGCAAATTGTTCAGTTCGTAAAGCTTTTTTGCTACCTGCGCAAGGCAAACAAAGATTAATTAAAAAAAGAAAGGAAAATATAACCCTTAGTCGCATACCTTTATAAAGTGTGTTAAAATCTCGGCTCTTTGCTTAGGCAGATCGCCACTTAAAATCTCCTGCACTGTCCAGAAACTCGTGTGATTAAATCGCTTTGTAAATGCAACAATATTTGGTGTAACTATGTGTTTGTCTTTCTTGGTCCATGCACAGCTAGTTAGTTCGTCTGGCTGTATACCAGCGAACACAGGGAAGTCAAGAAGTGTTATCTGATTGGCCAATTCTTCGGCAGAGACGCGTAAAGCGCTCAAAATAACCGAATCATAGTTTTTAATAGATGAGTTTAGAGGAAGACTTTGTGTCTTTCCCGGTGGCGTCGATCTAAAATCAAGGACAAACGTTTTTAGCAGATTTATACAAACAAATCTTGTCCACTAACTTACCCATAACAATAGTAGCACCCAGAACCAGGAGAAGAAGACATAGCATTCAAACAAGCAGATCCGATGGAGTTCTTTCTTCTCGAACATTTCGTACTAATCGCTTTTGTAGGAATTCGTTCAAAATCCCTTTCCTTAATCAACGACTTACTACTATCTTTTCTCGGGCGTGGAGTCGTCGACGATCCATAGGATAATCGATTATTTGGAATATAGCTGCCGCCAACTTGACTCTGATGATGACAAGATTTACTTAGCAGTGGACCACTGTGATTGGATATATCGCTCGGTGGGGATTCATCACGAAGGTTTTTGTATATGTACTCCTCTCCGTGTTGCTACAAAATAAAAGAACATGATTTAGTCAATTGCTCATCTAAGGGGGAAATAAATTGCACACTACCTCTACAAACTTTAGACTATCCGAGGATAGATCTCGTGAGATTTCCGAGTAGCGCATCATGGCAGATAGTACATTTCCGAATTTATATGTTGCTTCAAATAAACACAACAGAGTTGGGCGATTATGCCGCCTTTTACAGTGGCTAATGTATGAGCTGCAAATCTAAATTCCCTGTTAAATACAAATAAACAAACATATGTTAGGAGGGTTCGCCATTGCGGTATATTTATAAAACAAAATAAATTGATAAAAGTAATTTCAAACTCGTTTTTTCCCCGAATTCTTATTCCATTTGGAAATCTGAAAAATAAATTCCACTACATATTTCTATTCCAATTCAAAAGTCGTATATTCTTCTACTTATTTACACTAACCGCATGGAGTATTTATTGGGCTGAATATAAATGTGCACCGTAGGTGGTGGTGTTATGACCTCCGTAGTACTGGAATTTAAGCAGCGATCTACATATGTGGGTATGCTTTGAAGTGTTGCGGTATGGTTTCTAACACTGTCAAATATCATAATGCGTAGAAAAACAAAAAAAAACATGTTGTTGCAATTCCAGAGTATTTGAAACACCTAACTTCGTAGTAAGACCGAACAATCAAATTAATTTAAAAGAAATAAGTCAGAAAACGATTTCAAACAGAGCAAAGTACAAGCTGCATATTCGAAAGACTTGGACAATGGACTAAACATTTAGAGCATAATATCATCTCTTTTTAAAAAACCCTTCGGATGCGTTGGGAAGCTTCTTGCTCGTCTCCCAACGTATCTTTTAATCCCCCATTTGTATGCTTACTATGTTACTTTACTAGATGACGTCAGTTAAACACATTTAAACAGATCGCGGGTGTTTTAAACAGGGTGGTCCGGTTTGGGATACAGATATTTTGGGATATGATTCATTGGTTCAAAAATCGTATGAGAGGAGGGTTCTACTGAGCTACATGCTGTTTAAAAAAGGTTCCTTCAGAGAAGTAGATACCAACAGTTATTCAATTATAACTTCTAGTGTATTTAACTAAGAGCAACCAAAGTGGGCTCCTTTCATAGACAACTGATTAGTATTTATCACAAAAACTACTACCATGCGCACTTTCATTTTCGAGACATTGTCTTCAAAAACAGATTTTTTATTTTTTTTTAACCAATTTGTTTTGAAAATCGCATTTTTTTATTATTTGAGATTCGTTTTCATTCGAAAGTGAGAAAAAGTCGAACGATGAGTATGTCGACGTTCGAAGTAATAGAGTTCATTTTACAAAACGAATGTTCTAGATACTATTCCTTTGAAATAACTGTCATTTTTTTAATTCAAGTTTATATCGTGATTAGCCTTATTTTGAGATTCGAATGAATAGTCAATTTGTTCTATTGTGTCTATTCCTACGAGTGAATTTTTTCGTTTTTTTACATTCGAAGGAATAAAGTTCATTAACGAAAGAAATCATAAAATAAACTTAAATTCAAAGTTGCAAACGTATGAATAATGACAGTTATTTCGAAGGAATAGAATTTCAAAATAGAAATGATGAATGAACTTTCGTTTCGTAAAATAAACTCTTTATTAATTCAAATATCAAAATACCCACCGTTCGACTTTTTCTCACTTTCGAATGACAACGAATCTCAAAATAAGGCTGGATATCTTTCGTCAATGAACTTTATTCCTTCGAATGTGAAAATACGAAAAAATCATTCGAAGGAATAGAGACAATCGAACGAATTGGCTATTCATTCCAATCTCAAAATAAGGCTGTTTAACATTTCCGTACGCCATAACGTCACGCTTACAGTTTTCCTGGTATAAAGTTAACTTTGTCACAAGAACCTTGTTGGCCGTGTCCTCCATCAGACTAAATGCAAGCTAATGCTCGTTTTTGAATGGTTCTTGTGACTAAATTAACTTAATACCAGGAAAACTGTAAGCCCTAGCTATATAATATAGTTTTCCTGGGATTAGAGATACACCCTTATTGCGAAGATCAACTATAAATCAATAATTGAAATTTATCAATCAATTTAATTAAATGGTATTGTGACTGTCAACTGTCAATATTGTTGATACATTCTGATTTTTTTCTTTAAATCTATTGTGAATGAAAAAAATCGGTATTATGAACAACAATTTTCATCAATTTTCTTGACAGCTGCCAATTTTTCTTTCAATCGTAAATTTGCAGTCGATGAGTTCCTGCTAGGTAAAAGAATCACTAAAAAATGTGAGTTTCGAATTAAATTAAATTAAAATTCTTATTTTTTTTTATTTCCAAAGGTCTTAAAAAGTAGTAAGAAACAAAAAACAGTTATGCAGATTGGTTCAGTTGATGGAAGAAACCGTGGAACTCGCTAGGGGATTTTGTTTCAAAGCTGTAGCAAATACAAAATGGGAAATAATTGCCGTAGAGCATCAAAAATCGTTCAGTTGAAGTCATTTTGTATTTTCTTTTTAATTATTTATTTTCTAATTAATGATTTTCTTTGTACGTTCCTCAAAAAAACAAACAAACATCTGTCAGACGCAGATTTCCATTCACAGTAAAAGAAATATTTTGAAAGCATTCACAATAGCACAATATTTTATCAAATCACTTTCACAATACCGATTTTTATTTGAATTGATAAATTCTATCAACCATCAATCGGTTGATAGTTGATCTTTGCAATAAGGCGGATAGTTTCTATGTTTTAAGCGAAACCATCTTTCTCTAGCACTTATCTAGAAGATACTTAATTTTACATCAAACACTCAAATTCGATTAATTTAAATGTTTCTCCAAAGAAAACTGCCACCTCGACCCACATCACCCCGTATATGTAATAGAGTTAATTAAGCGCCTGCGAATGTGATTAAAAAATCAGCCTTGGCCTATGAACGTAAAAAAAACTGTTCTCCAGGGCAATTTTCTCCACATAACCAGGAAGGAGGAACTTTGTCTAGATGAACAGAGGTAGATTACTTCATTGGGACTCTAATGTATCGGCCATGGAGTATACGAGTATGTGAATAATTACGATGCAACCATAAAATGGCTAACACTCTCTATGGGGGATTGATGTGGTGCTTAGAAATGAGAACATACTTCCTAGAACATCTAATGTAGCCATACATGTATGTACTCGGTAACGTAATGCGACGCTATTAAAATAAACGCAAACGCTCCAACTTTCCAGTTCAATGTGTGGGTCAGAAAAACAAAACAAAAAAAAAACCAAAGAAAGTACAAAAAAACAAGAGAGAGAAGAAAAACTCATATATCAATCCGGGAAGTTGGATGGTTTGGTTGGTCTCAATTTGTTTGCCTTTGCCTAGTGTTCTAAAACTTGTTTTCCGCCAAGAAGAGTTTTCACCACATACTCAACTAGTTTCTATGATCTACGGATGTAATAGGTGTAGAATCACCTCCAGAAATCGGCTATATACCAGTTACCTACTCACTTTTTTTTTAGGAAATCAAGCAGCAGCAAGTGCATATGAGTGGGGATATTTGTAAAATCACCTGTGACGAAGTTAGATTTATGCTTCATTCTGTATAACCATAATCTGGTAAAACTGATGACAAACGCTACTTTCTTTGGATTTCCAGTTTTACTTGTAAATTTTCTGTTACAGAGGTAGAGTTTAGAGGTGAGAGAACCACTGAAATAATATCGGTAGCTATAAAGTGGAAATTTTGCAATTACATCAAATCATGTTTCAGATAAAAAAATTGAAGAAGGTATAGTATTGGACGATGGAGAATAATTCGACATCTTCATTTCACGTAAATTTTGTCCAATAAACCATTTCTTCACGTTCTAAAATATTCACATGGAGCCAAATCTGAACAATACGGTAGATAAGGAGGGATAAGGCCTTAACAATCTTACACACTTTCACTCTTTGGTGTGCCAATACGAAATCATAGATTTGTTTCCATATATTCTAGAGAAGTCACATCTTTCCGGCGTCATCATCAAAAATGCTCATACGACCGAAGTTCGAACTCAGCTTTGCGTTTAGCTAGGTGTGCTCTTATTGGCCTTGATACCTTAGACTTATGTAGATAAACAACGATCTGTTCAGTGTGTAATGTTCGTGCATGACGTTTTTTCAAATCGTATTAGGTGTTCTGATGTTTTGAGAATGTTTGATATACCTACTATATGTAACAGAAAGACAACCACAACGTCTAGGTTTCACTAGATGTGGTTATTTGTTCAACTCGGTATACATACAGTGACGGAAAATAAAGAACACTTTTATGAACAACTCTTATAATTTTCTTCAAACTAAAACTATAAACATTTTTTTTATATCCGTATGCATATTGAAGATAACTGCGTGTATAACGGTACTTTTCAACCCATTAAACAAACCAAGAAGTGACGTGTCCTCATTCGAGTAAGTGAAGTCAGTGGAGCAGCTGGAAAAATAAATAATAGCATTTTTTCTTGTTTTGCATTAAAAACTTGATTTCGGCCATTTTATTATTGTAAGTTTGATTTTATTTTATGTATTATAACAATCTTAGTAGTTTTCTATAAGTTTAATATTGGGAAGAGGAATCCACTGCTTGGCAGAAAAGAAAAAAGGATGGCAATCTTCATCACGTTTAGAAGTGGAGGGCCTATTTTGGACATTACAAAGGACTTGAAGTGTTCCAAAAAAAAAATGGTTTATAGTGCTATAAAATATGTTGAGGCAAAAGGCATAACAAAACAAAAACGGGACAGAAAAACGATAAAAATCATGGACAGAGCAATGGTAGCGGAAAGTGGAAGAGAACCATTTTAGACCTAAATTGAATTAAGGAGTGAAATTGAAGAGTCATGGCGTTAATATCACGTCAATACTTTTCCGCTACCGCCTAAGCGAGTAAGGGCTGCATGGATGCATTTCAAGAAGAAAGCGACCTGTACAGTCAAGTACTTAAGGAAACGTTCGGTGTTTGCCAAAGAGCATTTCAATAAACCTCTTCAATTTTAGAAAAATGTTTTGTGGAACGACGAATCCAAGTTCAATAGACTTGGTCTGGCGGGAAATTGTACGTTTGTCGCCCAAAAGGTAAAGACATTAATCCGAAGTTCACGATGAGGATGGTCAAATACGATGCCGGCAACGTTATGGTCTGGGCAGCTTTTGCACTACATGGTGCTCGTGTTGGTCCTATAGCTAGAGTATTTGGCAGAAAGGATAGATATTAGTACAAGGAAATATTTTCAAATCATATAGAGCATTATGAATTGGAAAATGTTGCCTTAGCTTGGAGGTTCGTCAATGATAATGACCCGACGCATATAGCCAAAACAGTGCACGCCTGGCTTCAAAATAACGAAATTCAGATTTTAAGTTTACAGAGTCCGTACCAAAACAGAATCGAGAATCTGTGGAATGATATGGACAAATCCTTAAAACCAAAAAAAAATTTGGTCCAATTTTGTAGGTATGTATGTCCATCCAAGAAGCTTGGTATTCCCTTCAAAAAGCACGCTGCCAAAAACTTACGGAAATTATCGAAGAAGACTTGCGGCAGTTTTGGACACGAAAGGATATCCCAATCAATATTGAAGGTGGAAAATAGAAAATGATTTCAAAAATAAGAACGATTTTGCAATTTCTTCCTATCTCTGCATATTCCACCCAGTTTTCCATAATTGTAAAGTTTTTTTTTTTTTATTCTGTATAGTGATTTAACGATATAAATGCTACTGAATTATGCACATTTATTTAAGTTAACAGTGAAAATATAGAATACTTACTTAGTTGGCGCTACAGCTCGAGGTGAACCTGGGCCTGCTTCTCGCAACCATTTGTGTGTGCGTGTTATATTTTTGCAGGAATGGAAGGGACCTACAGTTTTTTGCCGACTCCGAACGGCGAGTTGAGAAGGTCAATCGTGACAAATGATACTCTTTGAGGCTTGTCAGACATTCGAAAGAGGTGGCACCGTGAAAAAACTCTTTTAGGTGTTTAACCCGGCCAGGAGTTGAACCCGGGCAGCATTGCGTTGTAGTCCAATGCACTAACCACCACGGCCACGGCAAATATAGAATAAGTATTTATAAAACACATTCGAGTTTTTTTCTTCCGTTCTTAGTCTTTGCAAGGTTCGTAGGAGAAAAGTGCTATTTATCTTTCCGAAACTGTGCATATGATGTACTGAATTAGATTTATCGTAATTGTTCTATCTCTGAGAGTTTTCCACCCCCATATTTGGTGCAAAAAGTAACCGAATTAGACCTAATTTATTGAACTGTCTTCGTACAACTCTGAGGGTTGATCTTAGTCTGACGACCATCGACGTATTAAGATCTTGGCGCATAAGACAAAAGCAAAATACCCAATCTAACAATGTAATTGAAACAGTAACAGTGATGGACAAGCCTTTAGGCCTTAAAAATCCAAAAATTATCGTGATTACTCGATAATTATTGTTTTTTTTTTTACCATTACAGTCGTTTTAAAAACCACACGAACTATTTTAAACAGAAATGTAAATGACTATAAAAAATAAAACTAAATATGCGTCGCCGAACGAATTCCTGGAATGTACTCGTACCTCGGTAGGTATATCAAAATACCATGAGAAATAAAATAAATTAATTAAAAAAAAAAAATGCAATGATATTTGTCTGTCTCGATAATTTCCGGAATCATATGATTCCGCCAATAAAGTTCACGGAAATTCACCAGAAGCTGGAAGCCAAATAGAAATAAAAAACTAAGAAAATATGTATGTATGTTCATTCTACTCGCGAGAAAAGACGCCCACGCAAGTAAAAACAAATGGAGCCGCCCCGCCCCCCTCCCACGATCTCACTCAGCGAAAAGAAATGATATTTGTTTATATTGGCGTCGTTCTGACGCCATTGGCTTTGCCGAGCGTTTCAGCTCCAAAGATAATGATATTCGTACTCGTAGCATTCCAACTGCAATTATTTTTATTTTTTTCTAAGATGAGACTTTTTGCATTAGGTCCAAATGGCCAACTAATTGTAGATAACAATTAGAATTTATCTACGGAAATGATAAAAACTAGAAAATTGAAACTAGACGGGCGTAGGACGACCATTAGAATGATTCTAATATGAGAATTGATCATATAAGAAGTCTAATAAGACAAATGTACGGGCGGCCGCGGCGGCGTCAGTATTCAAGTCGATTTAATAAATGTTTTTCTAAGGAAATAGAAATACAAACACTCGCAGAGGTAGGGAGCGATGCGGTAACGTCTGGCTGTTTGAAAACGAACGAAAATATGGTATCATGCGGTACGGTATATTGATGTTGTTTACACCACTCAAACAGACAATTTGCGATAGTTTCTGATCGTTTTTTTTTCTGTTCTCGATCACGGGCGATTGAAATTCATTCATTAAAATAGCCAAAGAAACGAATAGAAAACAAAGCTGATGATTTTTTCGTTTATTTTAGTTTTCTTTTGGGCTTGCGGGAGTGGATCTTGGGAGGTAATATGAAGCACATTTTAGATTTGATAAATGTACCTTCGAGTAGAAGAGTATTAGACAGGATAGATATAAGTGTATTCAGCTGTGAAAATTTCAAGTACGTTAGACAAGAGCATACAGATAAGTCGTTACAAATCCGATGTAATATTTACTTTTTAATTTTGGTATATATGGACTCAGAAGAACTAATTTAAATCGTTTTTTTTTTTTTTAATAATACACATCGCAATGGATGATGAAATGTACCGAATTCGATTATGTAAACATATCTATGTAGATATATGTATTTGGGTATTCCTCACGCGAATTTCTTTCTCTTGTTTTTTATGAAATTTTGAAATTTGTTACGTATTGCTTTATTTGTTTGTTTGAATAGTGCCAGGATGGTGGCTGCCTAAATCTCCTAAGCCAGTACTATAATTTCTTTGATCGGACGTAATGGTTTAGTGACAGTAATTGCTTTTGTAGATTTCTTTCCCAGTTACATAATTTAAACTGATTCTATTTTTAGAAACATACGAGGGTGTCTCAATAAGTCCCTGAAAATTGTATTTCTCAACACAGTCTCCTCATTTAGCTCTATGCACTTCGTCCAACGTTTTTCCAAATAATACCTACGACTTCTCGATGCCCTCAAAATAGGAGTTTGTTTCATTGATGACCTCTTCATTCGACCCAAATCTCTGATCGCCGAGCCGTTTCCTCATGTTTGGAAACAGGAAATAGTCGCAGGGGGCTAAATCTTAATAATATGCTGGATGAGGAAGCAATTCGTAACATAATTCATGCAATTTAGCCATTGCGACTACGGACCTGTGCGCCGATGCGTTGTCCTGGTGGAAGAGAACTTTTTTCCTCGCCGCTTTTGCTTTTACAAAAGCTCTGATTAATATGCACCGGTGATCGTTTTATACTTTTCAGGGTAATGTGGACCGCGAGCATCCCAAAAAACTGTCGCAATGACCTTGTTGGCCACCAGACCCACCTTGGCCTTCTTCAGGTTCGATTCGCCTGGAGAAGTCCACTGTTTCGATTGTTACTTGGACCCTGGTGTGCTGTGATAAATTCTTGTTTCGTCCAAGGTTGAATAATGCCAAACACTCCTTTGAAGTTGTCAAACGATTGCGTTTGTTGTCGATTATGAGCAAACGTTGCGGATAGCTTTTTCATATCCAAATATTTATGCAAAATTGAAATCACTGATCCATGTGATAAGCCTTAGCCTCTTCAAGTTCGCGCACCTTCACTCGCTGATCGTTCAATATCATAACGTAGATTTTATCGACCATTTCTGGTGTGGTGACCTCAATTGGGCGACCAGAACATTCGGCGTCACTTGTACTGGTACGACCGCACCGAAATTGAGTTAACCAGTGGTGGATGGTTGGTTGGTTCGGATGTTGTTTGAGATATTTATGTATATCCATCCTGTGGAGTTTAAGAAGAGGATCAGTTCTCCAATTCTCCTCTCGCATACCTCTTAAAGGCGCTGCCTGGCTCTCGCTAGAGCCGGACATTTGTACAGAAACTGAATAAGCGACTGTTTATCATTTTCATCATTGCAGCTTCGGTAGAAATTATTGTGAGGGATCGCTAGTTTGGCTGCATGGTCGGCTATTGGCCAGTGCCTTGTACTAAATGCCGCTACTCTCGCGAAGTCTACGCGAGTTCTTTGTAGCAGATCATTTGCTTTTAACCTATATAGTGTCCACCCGAGACCAGCTAGTTTTAAGCTAGTAAGCTGCTAAGAGCTGATCCTCACCTAGCTAGTTCGTCGACTCTCTCGTTCCCTTCTATGGCACTATGTCGTTGAACCCAGAAAAAAGTACCTTTAGCCTAATTACACAGACGATGAAGACATATTTACAATCTACATGAATATGCAAATGCTGTACATAAAAACTTCAAAACACATGTCAATTTGAGTCAATTTTTTATCTGTCTGAGTTATCTTTTAGGTTTACAACGTTTTTAAACTAAATTTTCAAAAAAAAAGTCAATGCTCGACTGTCAACTTTTCCCAATTCCAAGCAAGACCCCAATCAGTCTTTTACGTAATTGTCAGAGTTCATCTAACTCTCTATAACTATCAAACAAATCACTTTTGCTTGTCGCGGCATCTTCACATCTCTATTCGCTGGGTAGGTAAGTAATTTCAAATCGTAAAGTTTTTAACGGCGGCATTTTAAACTTTAACCACACGTGTTTCATTTCGTGGATAACAATAAAAAAAAAAGAACCTTAAATAAGGCTACAAAGAAACTCCAAAATATGACAGACCGCTTTTATCTAGCTTGAGTCATCATAGCAGCGTACAGACGCTAAATTCCATTCCTCCACGCAATCGTATGTACAAACAAATGATTAACAGTTGAGATGGCCCTGACCGGAAAAAAACCAAAATGTAAACAAACAAATACGAGTACATATTACCTTAGCAATCTATTTAAATACAAACACACATATGCATGGATGTATGTATTTACATAGATCCGACCGGCATGATAAAATATTGTTATCTCTGGCTTTTCGTTTTTTGTACGTTCACACGGTCAGCCAAAATCTTATCGAGGTGTTGACGCTTATTTCTTGGAAAGCAAACCTGAAGCATATCTCTCATCCGATAAACGGTAATTTACAGCATCTCGATCCTACAACAATTATACCTCATTAAGATCAATAAAACGAATTTATATTCATTCTCTTCGTTTCCCGCGGTTGAAAGGGCGTCTCTCGCACGCAATTTTAAATTCACATGCAACGCCCCACTACATTATACAATACATATGTAAATATGCACGAGTATATTGGCAACCAGTGGAAGGCAATGAGGCAGGCGAGTGCCTGGTACAAAAAATTGGACTTGGCCTCGCTGTGTTACTTTATACAGTTGCCGCTCTTATCACAGAGTAGCAGCGGAACATGAAATAATTTAGATCGTTTTTTTTTTTTTGTTATTTGTAAATTCTAAAGGAAGGAAGTTGGCAAGTCTCACATCTAGTGCTGCCAACAAACGAATCGTGTAAAACCTTGTCGAATTCATCGACTACCCGCACCCATGGGCATTCTGACTTGGTAAATAGGATCATCAAACGTTGACGATTTAAATAATGAAACTACCCATATTCTAGGGCTTCAGAAATCAATACTTAAACGTGTCATCGGCATTTTATCCCTTACTCACCTCGAAACAGTTGGAAGAACATCGTATGTAAAATAAAAACCGCCCTTTTTTGCCTCACTTCCGTTGGTACGAACAAGTTTACAATTTGGAAGCTTGAGTGCGAATATTAAAAGCCACTTCCCAGAAAATATACTGACTGATCTGATGCCATTTAAAGGTCAAATTATCGGACGACCAGACGCGAATAAATAAATGAAATTACAGTATCGCCGCACGAAGTGAATAGAATGGTTTTTTTTCAATAGAATGATGGTATCCACAATGTTTTATCATAAGACAGATTGGAGGGGCGGCTTTGCTTGGAAAAGAAGATCGTCTATGTCATGAGCATGACAATTAAGAAATTACCGCTGGAATTTGTTCAATTTTAATTGGATGGTGTCATCACAGTGTGTTTGGAATTAATTGGATCGCTGGAAACTCAACGAAGATAAATCGTATAAGACTTTTTAATTTTAGTAAGAACGAGCAGCCTGCAACTTCATCTAATGTTGGTTGTAATGTCGCTGTCTTTAGTACAAAAAAAAAATCAGTATATAACGGAATGCCCTTCTCTACACAGCTACAGAATGTAGATATTCTGCGTGTTTTTTTCTATCGCCATTTTGTTTCCCTGATTAACAGGAAGCCATACTCTATTCCACAAAAATTGTCAGTACAGGCCTTATGGGGAGCTATCATTTTAAAACTGGTGCCTGTATATGTTTTTATGGCACTCAGTTAGCAAAATTGCCACTAAAGTAAAAACCAAATCACAGACTTACACACGTTTTGTTTTTGTAATTTTTCTCAAATTCACATACATACATATGTATATCCCATCATGAACTGCCTGCCAAACAGCCGATGGACGATGCGATGCATATAGGGGTATTTGCCTCGAAAAACCGATCAAAAATATTTGTTGGTCCTAATGAAGTGATACTTGTCTGAAACAACTTTAAAAGCATTACTAAGCTTATTTCAGTCACTTTAAGGTATAATTCAATTTTAAATTTAAAATCTACTAATTTTTCCTACGTGCAAGACGGTTTATTGAGCATATAGCTCTGAAGATGATCCAGTTTAGCTTCAAAATCTCTCTCTTTACACTCATTCATAACATCATATAACTGTCTTTTAGATATAATGCATAACCCAACCGATCCTTCAAGCAAATAATTTATTTTATGATAAAAAGTTTTGGATTTTTTTTTCTTTTACTAACGCACATCAGGGACGAAAAAAATCTAGGGGGGCAGTTATGGGCAGCATTTTCTTTTTGTTATTGCTTCTTGACATCTTGCTCTATAAGCTGATACCAAAGAAGTTACCGAATAACACCGAATTATATGACAAAAGGTCCATTAAACAAAAAAAAACACAAAAAAAAATGCCCATTTGCATACATTTTAAATAATTCCAATATCTACTAAATTAAAGCTCCAATAAACGTAAAATTAGCTTCTACATAAAGTACACTCCTGCAGCTGATTCCTCCATAACAAAACATTTGGTACACAATATAAAAAAAACAAAAATTTAATTACTTAACAGTGCGATTTTTCGCACAAATCAACAGATTCAAAATTCAAGTTTACGATCGATGACTTTCAACCGATGCTGTGGCGAAGTGTGTGCATGAAAATGAAAAAAAAAACTACGGTACATTATGCCATGGGTATTTAACTACAGCTAGGGAAAAAAATTACTTCTCAACTCTGCATTTTGAAAAATTGATTTATGAGCGTTTTTTCGATGCAAATACCCCTATGTGCGATGGTACAATTATCGTGTGGCCGCCATCAACCCTCGCTGTGTGTATGGAAAATATGAACATCAAAGCAGTGTTACCATTACTAAATTAAAGCAAATCGTTACAGCCTTAACTGTGATTTTTGCCAAAGAGCTTTGGGATTTTGTGCTTTGAGAACCAATAAATAAATTTGAACAGGTAAGGGTGTTTAATTTTTGTTTTTTTTTCAGTTTCTTGTTTTTCTGGAGAAATCGTTTTATTGAGGGTTGTGTTTGCGTGAGATGAGATTTGGGTGTGGAAACGAATAGTGAGTACAGATATATGTATAATATTTATACATGAAAACACTCGAAAAAAGCCCTCTACAACATTCTAAAATTTCATCAAAATCGAGGTGGTGTCCACTTTGTAAACAATTATCTTTATTTACTGCAACAAATTGTGTTGTTTTTAAATCAGCAGATGATGACCCTATGGGTATTGCTCTCCGATTTGCGGCGATTTGTCATGCATACTACGGCAACCCAGTGTGAGCTTAAAAGAGGGACAGTTTATGTAAGCTATTGCAACCATCCTATCTTCCCTGCACTGACAATTTTTGTGGAACAGAGTACATATAGTTCATTGACTGTGACTATCATTCGTACCGAAAAAAATACAAATTAATAATGTCCACCAAGCAGCTTTGTTCTCAAATGACTCTAGTCTCAACTGTCACTAGAAAAGTCAGCTTTCAGACACTTGACAGATTCTTCTTCTATTTACTCTGTCTCTTTCTCAACATATGGTCAGCATATAAAGTTGAATTACCTTTCCCGGTAGTACGTATGCAATTTATAATCACGTACTCGCCTGCTTTATATGTAGGTAGGTACATAATTCTCTTGGCATCATCTTAAAATGGAACCTGTTAATAATTTTTTCTTTACAAGGAGTATGTTCGCGGAACCAATCAATAATTCTTCCTGTTTCAAATACGTTTTCCTAGCCAATTCGCACCAAGTGAAGTGAACTCTTCAACATTTAACTCAAATCGTTCCGCTTGAGTGCTCCAACATCCATTAAACATTCAACTTCACATCCCACAGTACGAGTTCATATTGGCAAATCAATTGCCGTTCATAATGCGATCTTCTAATACGATTACATTCAAACAAACAAAGCACATAATCTTTTTGTTCGATTAAAAATTACATCAATCAGCCGTAAAATTGTTTGAACAACAAAAAAAAAAAAACGATTAATGTTTACAATGACGTATAAAATTAGCACACTTGACAGAGCCGACGCCAACAGTCGCTCGCTCGGCTCAAATCAAACGATTTTACCCCCACAAACTCCCCACCGCTGAATACACCCACCTTTCCTAGATAACTCAATCGCTGTCACTTGTTTTTATGGCGAATTGAGTTTGCGCTATAATTGGCGTAGGGTAAATGGACAGTGATGCAAATCAGTGCATTGTGCACTTGTATTATTTAATTTTTTTCATTTTGCTCTCTCTATCTGGGGGTATGTTCAAAGGGTGTTCACTTTTTTTTTTTTGTTAGACGCACGAACTTCTCTGTGCGTTGTGACTTGTGATGTGAATAACTAAATAGAACGCAAATAAGAGCTGAAAGGATTGTTATCAGGTGACACAAGTAAACGTCACGACGACGAACGCATCGTACTCATTTTCTATAAACGACTGCCACAAGCCGCACCACTGCCATACTGCAGTGTATGTGCCTTGCGTTAAAAATAAATTAAAATTAAAACAAACAAAAAATATAAACTGTCTGTGTCCCCTTTTATTTTTAGAGTTTGTCGTGTGGTTGTTGGATAGATACCCATTTTGTTGAATGTTTTATAAAAATTTATTTAATAATTTATGTGTATAGCTACATATTTGGTTTTTCTTTCCTTTTCTTTTTAATTTAATATTTATAGTTTTTGAGTTGAAGGTTGTTTCGATTCGTATTTCTTTTATTTTTTTCTAAACCCTGTTCTAGAAAATGAAAAAATTACGTACAAACTGTTGCGTTGTGTTCTTCGTTTACTCATTATAGATGAATTCGATTTGTTATTGTTTTTTATTTGCAATTGTTTTGTTGGCCATGCGGTTTTTGAGGTCGAAACTTTTGTTGTTTGGGGTTTCTTATCAGACTATTTTTTTTACACGCGCTGGCACTCGCATTCGGACCGAGTGTGTAGCTATTATGTATATGCGAAAGTTGGCGAAACTTTTGTTCAGCGGGCGGAAACGGTTTAAATGTTTTATTGAATAGTTTTGTTATTGTTTTGTACTTTTGCCTTAAGATTGTGTTGCGTATTTAATTTATTAGGTTTAAAAGGATTGGTATGCGTAAAGCGTTACAACATAATCTAATCGCGAGGAGGGCAATAGCTTCTTTAATTACCGTCAATGACAAGCCATTAATGTCAGCTTGTCATGGCATTTTGAAAAATTAAAATCTGACATTTATGGGATACTCGCTATTTTTTTCGTCAAATTAAGAACGACAATTTAAATTTGTTTTTCTTTAAGCATTAAAGAATTATACGCCTACCTATAATGATAGGTGCTTGAGAAAAAATGCGTTCCCGTACATACATACATATGTATGTAGTTCTCAAGCCAATAGCGGCGTTAGGGTAGGGCGCGGTTAGTCGACCGCCCAGGACACCAGGCGCCGATCCAGTTGTATATAAGCCGCGTTTTATTATCACCCATGATCAAGATTGGATCATTGGTGTGTATGCATTATAATATCAATATGAGAGTGTCCGTGCTTAAGGTTGAGTAATAAAACGGCGACTTCGCGCTATATATCCGTGTCTGAGCTAAAAAGTTGTGTAATTTAATCCAGTTTGTTTTATCATGCCCGTGATCTGATCCGGATCAGGCTATTGTGACTTATTGCATTCTCTGCAGTGTCCAGGTTACCTGTAAGAGTCTTGAATTCCCTAAATCTGGCAACAAAGTCGCTTAGGTGGCAACACTGGAATGCTAAATGAAAACGCACTTATATTTTTAAAAACATAATTATACCTTTTATTTGTCAAATCACTAGCTCACTAGTTATTGAAGCCTTTATTTGACATGACCGCCATTTGCCTTAAAGCACGAATTGGAACGCACTGGCCAATCATCAATCGCATTACGCACCTCATTCGGTGCGTTCCCTCTAAAACGGACCACAATTTGTAATCCAGGTCCAGACTACCAGCTGGCCAATCATCCGGCGATATGAAGTCGGGTATGTAGTAGCAGAGTTGGCTGACGAATTTGAAATTTAAACAAGAATTCGATGTGTTAAATGCCAAGCTGGTAAAACTGCCCGCGATGAGACCATAGATTCTCCAGATAAGAAATTTGAAGTTTTTTTTTCTCAACAGTCTATTGGACACTACCTTAATTTTACTCAGTGAAAGACTTGAACAGCGAAATGAGTTCTCCGAATCTTGGCCTTATTTATGTAACATAAAAAAAATTGGGCACCGTAGCGCAAGTGGTTAGTGCGTCGGACTACTGAGCCAGCGGTCTTGGGTTCGAATCCCGCCGCAAACACCTAAAAAGCTTTTCACAGTGCGCACTTCTTTCGATTAAGAGTATCATTTGTCACGATTAAGCTTCTCAACTCGCCGTTCGGAGTCGGCAAAAAACTGTAGGTCCCTTCCATTCGTGCAAAAATATAACACGCACACACAAATGGTTGCGAAAAGCAGGCCCAGGTTCACCTCGAGCTGTAGCGCCAACTAAGTAAGTAAGTAAGTAAAAAAGATTCCAAACCTTCTGAAACTCTGTGGTGATCTCCATTTCAAATTAACCTTAGGCTCGAAATCAGGTATACATGGTTGCATGTTGTGTGATGAACTCATAAGCCGATCTGCGATCGACAGTAATCAATCTAGATTGACAATTTTGGCAATTTTGTCAATCAGAAATTAAATTGAGGAAAACATATATGTATGTACATACTTCGGTGTCATAAGAGAGTTTACCGATGGAAAGTAAAATTCTTTTAGTTTTTTTTTTTTTTTGGGAATAAATGGTTCTTTCATTATTTCCCTTGAATTATTCTTTCCTTTTTTCACATGGGTTTGGATAGCCCTGGGCGGTGGTAGTGCTAGAACCGGCACTGTTTTAAGCAGAACAACAAGACAAATAATAAAAAGAAAAACAGCAGCGTTAGCTAATTATCCCGAATAACATCAATCAAGCGCAAGTATTTTATTTTTTGCATAGCAACTGGAAAAAATTGAATCATCACCAAAAACCACAAAACTGATAAGACTATCATCTTCTCTCCGATTCTAGGTTAAGCTCGGGTTAAATCCGTGATAAGAAAAGTCGACTATGTAGTTATTGACACTGATTATGTGCATTCCATCCACCGAAATGGGGTTTCTTTCTTTATACTCGACGGATAATTTGGACTTTGATTTGCTGGGGAAAACCAGAATAAATCACTCTATTTTAGGAAAGTCGCCACCCCTACACATACGGCAAGCAAGCCAGTGGAATTTGTGCGGCGACAGTGCTGACATCTCCACCAATTGAATTTCTTTGTCTTAGTCTGCTTACGTGAGGTTGTGCTATGCAAATTAATGAAGAAAACATGTAGAATAAATCTGCCACTCAACTACGACCTACACCCGAATGCTGGAATGAAATGAAATGACAGGATGACGATGACTACCGTTCGTAGCTGGCGCAACCAACGCAAAAATAAACGCGTAGCTGGCGGCCGACACAAAGTGTATGTGCGCCCTTATGAAGAGGAAGTTTTAAAAATAGATTTTTTTCCTTTCAATTAGTTTCTGTTTTAAAGTTCTTTGATAAGGCACGGAGACTTTTGAGTTCTGACATTCCTCGGCGCACTTAGTGTATTTATTTTCTCTAAAAACTTTAGCATGTGAAGAGGAACTAAGGGCAGCGAACGGCGAAGCACATCATTAGAATAAATATCCGCGAAAAACAACGGAGAATCATTTGCAAACTAATCTCAAATGGATTAAGGTCGGTCGTCGCCTGTTTGCTTGTTTTCCCTTTACTTTAAGTATGTAATTCGCATGGAAAATTTTGTGGGACAGAGTTTTCACATTTGGAATTGTTTTTGTGTTTGTAGTTTTCAATAGATTTCCTATTAGATACGAGTACGTATTGCATTGTATGCTGCTTTGTTCAAAGTAAATACTTAGGTAATTTGCAGTTCTTTTGAATATAGATATAAACTGATACAAATATAAAAACTGATATAAAATATAAACTGATACTGACACGGAAAACAATAAAATCTTAGAGTCTGAAGTATGCCCAGAACAACCTAAGATCTGATAAGCAGAAAGAATTTATATAAAAGTACAGATAGATTAATTAGCACAAACAATTTTGTAGCAAGTATCGAACATGACGGCACGATGTCTTGTTAATGACGTTTCAACTGTCATAAAAATGTATTTTACCTACGTAAAAATACATACAGTTAGGTGCAAGACTGATTCAATGTTTAAAAATGAATGAATTATCTTCGATTTTTTTATTTCTGGTGCTTATTTGAGGTAAATCTCCTCCATTATTAAAAAGCTTACAGTCTGTTAATGTTGAGGCAAAATGTAATTTTTAACATTATTGTTTTTGTATTCGAGTACCGGTGTTTTTACATTGACTCAGTTCTGCACCAGATATTTGGCTGATGGTAGGCATAGTTGCAGTTGAATAAGTACAAGTTCAGACGTGTCTCTGTCGAACGTAAATTTAAAATCTTTATTCTGTGTACCATTTAAATTCAGTTAAAGGTTACAAAAAACGTACAGATTTTGTTTTGGTTAATACAAATCACAATATAATTTATACAGAACAAAGAGATGAAAACACTCCCAGAGACTCTGAAAAAACAGGTCGTATAGTTGCTGGAAAATGGGAATTCATCACGCTATGTGTCAAAAAACTGGTGTTAGTCAAGCAACTGTCGTTTGCCTAAGAAAAAAGGCCCTGCTCGGCAATAAGAGCTCTAAAGGAGGTAGGCCCAAGAAACTCTCCTAGCAGGACGAGCGCTCTTTGGCCTAATACATTTTACCTGGACGTGTTTCGACGCCTTCTGAGGCAGCAAAACTAATACAGAGAAGTACCGGGGAACAAATTACCCATTGGACGGCTAGTCCCACTCTGCACAAGTTAAAATCCAAGGCCGTTGAAAAAAATAGTAAACCAGCACTCACCAGAAAAAATGTTAAAGCCAGATTGAGCTGTGCTAAGAAATACGAAGACTGGTTGGAAGCGGATTGGAAGAAGGTGATATGGTCGGACGAGACCAAAATAAACTGTTACTGCACCGATGGAAGGTCTTGGGTGTGGAACAGGGACGGTGGGTGTTTAAAGCCAAACCACGGTAGTGGTTCCATCATGCTGTGGGGTTGTTTCAGCACCTTAAGAGTTGGGGAATTGCGGTCAATAATGGACTAAATAATATAAAGAGATGTTTTAAAGAACGAATTAAGAAACTCAATAAAGTTCACGCCCGTTCCTGCATCTCAAACCACTTTCCAGCATGATAGGGACCCAAAACACATAACAAAAAAAGTACACGAATGGCTTCAAACACAGCCGTTCGCGGTACTAAATTGGCGTGTCCGAAGTCCAGACTTGAACCCAGACTTGAACCCAGACTTGAACTTTGGGCTTACGACAAATCTGCACTAAGCAAGGACTGTTTGAGTGTGTGTGTTTATTTTTTAATTATAAAAGTTTTGTCTAACATCGTAGTGGCATAATTGGGAACTTATTAATACTATGTTTTTAACAATAAAGTATCTAAAATACTAATTGTCACTTATTTTTCTCTGCACAAACAGTAGCAGGAGGTTCCACAGAGCCTAATCCCTTGTATTCACTAGGGATAGGTACCTTCCGCCAATTGTCCGAGATATTCCATTCAATTCTACATATTGATTAAAAATGCGTTTGAACAGCTGTCGGAAAGAGAGAATGATTTTACTACTAACCGTGGAAGCGATTCACATACATTCACACATGCAATGTAAGGCTGGTATTCACCGACCAATCTTAAACAATCATAAACACTTCTATCAACGGTTATTGGTGCAGATTTATGAGCGATTAAAAGACTTATGGTTTTGGGTGATCGCAACCTCTCTTAAATTGAGTGCAATAATATCTTCGAACATTTGGGAATCCGAAAACTATTTTTTCATACATTTGAATTAGCAGAGACAAAACCTTGGTGCGTATACATATGTACACACATATACAAGTTATAACTAAGGGTTAAATATCGCGCCTGAGTTTCACTCTCGACCGCATGCATTATTGCGCAACTGTACGCGATCATCCTCTTACCAAATTCTTTACACATGCGTTCAAACGTTTCGGAATTTTTTAAAAGTCTTTCGTATTTGGCCGCTCTTAGTACTTAAGTGTCAAACAAAAAGTTGCAATATAAAAAAACAGACATCTCATCCGCTCAGTGCCTTGTTGTCGGTCAAATACAGAACAAACGTCAACAACGAAAAGAAAATAACTTTTTGTCACGCAATTGAACACGTTCCACAGCGATTGTAGGGAGGGCGCGGCGGCGCGCGGTGGCTACGGGCAGAAGGCATCAATAAATCATCTTAAACATACACGCGTGTATAGCATTTAAGCACGACTGTGTACATAATCTGGAACGATATACATACGTACAAGCATTACCCCTTTATGCAATACGATACAGTGGTGGTGGCGGCTGCGCGACGGTGCACTCATGCGGACCAAGTGAAACAAATAGTCGATTGGTTGCACTGGTGCTCGAGTGTCCGTCTCCAGTCCACCTGTGCGAGTTTTTTTCGTGGTCGATGGAGACTCTAGTGACCATGCAATACGATGTGCTCTGTACGGAAACTCATGCGGTGTGGTGTACCTATAAGGTACAATGTGCGGTGGAGCGAGGTGGAAGCTATGTATATGGGTGAGTATGGAAATTCGCATTTTAAGTGGTACAGTAAAGCCTTTGAGTTTTGTATAAGAGGAAAAATATCCAAAGCGATTGAATTCTTTGGAAATGTTTAAAAGTGCAGCATTTAGCAAAAAAAAGAAGAAATTAACAACGCCACGAAATCGCTACGTGCATTTTCAGAATCGTTTGTACATTTTAAAACGTTCCAGTATGACACGATCTTCTTATATTAAATTTCACTTTCGTCGGTTAACAAAAACCGATTAAAATACTTGTCAGGGCGTGTATACATCGTTTTATATTCGCTTAGACAAAATAAGCGTTTTTTTTTCTAAACTATATAGGCCTAAAAATTAGAAAAAAAAAAACACTATGATAATTGACATTTGTCACTTTAACATCTGCTGTCAAATTCATTAAATTCATATTTATAAAAGGAATCTTTGATCATTAGTTTAAGCTTCCCACTTACATGTCATATTTGACATTTCGATAACATTTTCAATAATAACAATCGATAAACAATCGTTTGGTAGAACATTTTTCTACCCAGGCTAAGGACCTAAGACTGCATAACTATCCAGATTCTTAACTCGTAACTCTTAAAGGCTTAGTTGTTGGTGTATTTAACATGGAAACATTTTCATTAGAAAAAAATACGCCTACTAATAAAACTTTAAGTTCCTGTGGCAATGTAAAGATGAAATATTTGTGAAACATATTTATGCCGATGAGGCAAACAACTATGTACTATCAGAAACACATTAAGGCAATCAGTGTGCACCAGCCACAATTCGTTTGATTCATAAGAAGAGTATTTAAGTTAACCCAACTCTACATGTACTCTGACGACTCAGGCCCATTTGAAGACATTTCCCAAAAAAAGCCAAAGAAGGGACCACACATTCTCTAAGCACATTAATGTTTATTTGTCATTTTCCCTTGTCGATGAGTCAACGAAATTCAATGAAATTGGTGAATTTTTAAGAATAGTGACCTTTTCAGTCTAAAAGCTGTTTAATCCCATGGACCCTCGTCGCGTTAGATTAATCGTGCTGGTTACCCTACCACGCATGTTCTCAATATAAAAAAGCAAAACATTTTTGGGCTACATACCTACCAAATTTGTTTCCAAGAACACATCGAACCTTCTTCGCAAATACCTCATATTTCACTTGAATCTCATGGGCAACGAGAACAAAGCTGCTAAATACACGTCGTCGTCGTCTTATGAAAAGAAAAGTGTAATTCCCACAAGGCTGAATAATCCCAAATTACAAAGACAACAACAAACAAAAATATATATGTAATAATATTTTTTTTTAATTTCTCTTTCTATTGAAACAAGGTTAGACAAGTTCAGCACCTCATAAGATCCATCGAAAGTAATTTCAAGGCGTTTACAGTTCAATAGCGTGCGGGCGAAAGAATTTTTTTCTAATTTACGATTCTCATTGCGAGAAAATCGGAGAATTTTCCAATTGAGAAACATCTACACGCTGCCACTGAATCAATTTAACCAATTGAGAGTTCAATAAGACGTAAATGAGTCAATTTTTGACCATTCTCGACCCCAAACACCCACTTAAAAACATTAACTCGTCGAATTTATGAGTAAATGAAATCGCAGCCTGAAAAAGCATATACTCGAGATGGGAGCTGTTTCTGGTTTAGTTTTGACCTACTAAAGAGAAGAACTAGGCCAAAGCATGTGTTTAGAAAAAAAACAAAACAATGAGAACAACCACCACATCACAGAGATGCAATTGTGTGTACGATATTTAGTATTTGCGGTCTGGCTTCAGAGTTAGTCCAACAAAAGAGGACATCATATTCCAGGGACGTTGTAATATTTAATTATTCTAAATATTATTTTGACATTCCTTGCACTGTCAAGTTATAAATAGCACAGCCAAATAGAATACAAAACGACAGATCTGATATACAGGTAGAATGGGAGAATTGCAATATGAGTGCACTGAAGGTGGAGATGGTTTATTTCAGACTATCAACGACCGCGACTTGCTTTCATCGTTCACGCATTCGAACGTAGAATACCTGATGTGAGCCTTGGCAATCGAAATCGACGAAACCTTTCGTTATTATTCTGTGTATATGCATAATTGACTAGTTGGACTAGACGTTAAAGTTTTTTCACAGTGCCGCCTCTTTCGAATGTCTGACAAGCAATCAAAGAGTATCATTTGTCAATTATCTTCTCAACTCGACGTTCGGAGTCGGTAAAAAACTGTAGGTCCCTTCCATTCGTTCAAAAATGTAACACGCACGAACAAATGGTTACAACCAGTCTGTCAACCAGTTGGCCGATTAGTTTCTCTTCTGTACCTGGCTTACCTTCTGGTAGTAAAAGGTAAGAGGAATGTCGTTACGCGGAGGTGTGGCGGAGGGTGAGAATGGTATGTTAAGGACGAAAAAATGTATCCATGTCGGTTCGGCTAAGTTGGAGGTGTGATACTCTTTTAGAGTCAACATAGTTACCGAAAGCAGCAAGGTCGTCCACTACAATATTAAGAATCTCGTGGTATCTAATGTAGAGACTCTTGAGACTGAGGTTGTGTCGGTAGGAAGGCTTTCCTCTTTGATGGAGACCATGATGCTTGTTTTACTTAGTTTTACCCACATAGCAAACTGAATTACATTTGTCATGTAGGTACATACCATATATGCAAGGAAGAGCCGTATATTCTCGTAACTTTTTTTTCTCTAATCCTGGAAAGTGCATAACAACATTCAGTGGTAGCAGAAGCATCAGTGGTTGTGTTATTTTTCCTTTAGGGATCGAAAGGGATCGAGAAAAGGTGCAAGTGGGAGAGATTGCAAATTGGACTAGGTGACTGATTGGGCAAGGTATTAGATGTTAGGCGTAGGTTATTTTGATCCAATTGTAAGGTTGTAATTAGGAAAATAATCATTAGTGGGGGTATGTGCAGATGACTGAGAAGAGATTGTGTGGGAGATCGGGGTCGTATTAAAAGATACGCGTATACGTGGGGGTTTGTGTGGCACAGAGGCAATTAGTTCTGACTGACTAGACTGCTGCGTAGGGGGTTGATTAAGAATGTTGGTTTATTTATATGAATACATATCCTTTTTTTTGAAAGGGGTTCTGACCCGCCAATTGCGGATGGCACCGCGACCTTAAAGATCTCTTGGACCACAAAGTCAATTTAGGGAACCAGAAGAGGCTCAATTCTTTTGAAGAAGTTTAGTATCTCACTGGTGGAGACTTTACGAAGTTCCATGGGAGTTCAGATTTCTCTGTGGAAATGTTGCCTCCGGAGGGTACAAAGTGCCATGCAGTCACATAGAATATGTTCCGCAATTTCATCGTCCTCCATGCCGTAGTGCCGAAGCATGCCAGTCTTTGTAGCTTTTGAAGCTTTGAGATGGTGGATTTCTCTTTAGTTTTGCTCCACCGTACTACTGATGAGTATGTGATGTGATGATAGGTCGTATCATCATTGTATATATCCAATGCGTGAACTTTGGGGTTATTCCCCAGGTCTTACCGTACAAACGACGACTGGCTTTTGTTGCATTGGTAATACACATACACATCCATTAGTGCAATCAAAAATATCAATCAAAATAGCAAGAGGACTTAAATCGTATGCTATTTTTAAAGATCAGCCTGTTTGAGAACTCTCACATCTATTCCAGTAACTTAGCTCGTGTCAAAACAAATGGATTTGATTTTAGGTAAGAGTGATTATTTTAGACAAATGAAATTTCAGATAAAGGACTGAACCCTATGCTAAATCATTATTAATTGAAAACTGGGTAGAAGACGCTCACTGCAAATGCAATCAGGGATGATGGGACTCACTCATTTAGTTATAACATGGGTTCAATTGGTTCTTCTTCAAAACAGAAATAAAATAAAACACCACTTTTTCTATTGGGTTCTGAGTGACAATGGAAGTGTTTAAGTACTAACGGACAGTCTCCACCACAGAAATAATAATAATACCGTCGCTTTTAATACTGACTGTAAATACAACGCTGACTACGTCCACTGCTTGGTAGTATTTTTTTGTTTTGTTCTTAAAACTTGTTTAGCTTTTTTTATAGATGCATTTGTGTTTTAAAGTTATGATTGAGTTTTACGCTTAAGATCTTTACAAAAAAAAATTGAATGTTGACAGTCATATGCATTTTTTGTTCATAACCTAAATTAATATTGTTTTTTTGTTCAAATTGCAAAGAACAAGACCAAATGAAAAGCAAACACATCTCTTTTTTAAATATGTGTTCTTAAAATATTAGAGTATGTCTGTTTAAATTCGAAACGATGAAAATATTTAATAACAAACCCCAAGCCCCAAACATCGGAAAGGAATCCACCAGAACCAACTGACGAAATTCCTTTGGAAGAACGCGTATCGCTTTACATTCCTTGTTTACAGTTGCCCCCTACGAGTAAGCTAATAAAAGAAAATTAGCATTCACTTTGTTCTCGAACTTGATTCCAGAACACCGAGCAACACGAAAATGATTGTCAATTAACGCCAACACCATCGTCTAACAGATGCCAAAATAATTCAATGAGGACTGTTCAAAACAATAACAGACACAGAAAGAGAAAAGAAAATTAGCACGCTGCTGTGACCTTCCAAAATTGGCGTACGCGCTTCTACCAGTGGGGTGCGTTCCATCGTTTCCGGTGTGTATGGGAAATCTATTTTCAACGATGTTTCAAAGCGGTTTTGTTGAGTAGGAGCGAACCCACTTAACCACTTTATTTTGTACTGGTTCATAATAAGATTCTATTCGGTATTTGGATTAGCTAATGACGCGCCCTGTGCGTTTCTTTTTTGGTTGCACGTACTCATGACGAAAAATTGTTTAAAAAAATTTTAGCTTGAAGCCAGCGGCCAGGCAGGCTACTAAAATTCATTTTTATTGGGAAATTCTTATAATTTCACTGGCAATATGACGCTGTAAACAACTATGGGTGTTAATGGTTGTGTTTTGGTGGCGAAGTTTTGATCATCATCAGCAACGGCCAACGATGGATTTTATTTGTTTGGAATATTTACTTTTGTTTATTCCTGTTTGCTGCTGGTTGGAGGCGGCACAAAGATTCCCAATGGAATTTATGACTGTCAATTATTTAACTTTTCTTTTAACTTTAATTATTTTCGACTTGTTCATGTCAGTTTTAAAGAATTTATTCCCAAGAAGCGTTTTGGATTGGTTTAGGCGTTTCGCGTGGGTTGTCGATTGACATCAGGAGCTTATGTCTGGTTACTAGGATAACGCATTCTTTCGGCTCAGTAATAATATACATACAATCGTTGCCAGCTGAGGCAGAACTACATTCTAAGAACTACGAAGGCACTAAGTCCGGGTATCTACTAACGCATAGTGTGCATTCAATTGTGCTGCAAGCATTTCACTTATTACTCATTCTTATACGGTGAATGCAAATATAATACGGATAGCGATAATTGCTTAACTTATATTAAAAGGCGAAACAATACACCAACGTGGCCAGATTGAATTTTATTACATATATGACATAAGATACTTATATCACGAACAAAAATAGAAATAGAATTCGAGCGGGCTGAACTATCATTAACCAAAGCTCCTGGACGGACAGACACAGAGGTATAATATTCGTAAAAATTACTTGCGTGGCTCTTCAAAATAATGTACACCTAAAAGGTAATGGGAATGTGGTACCTACACTGCGCACCATTCTCAACAAATATGTTGAACTTAAAAATTCTCTGTAAGCTCCAACAACACTAATGATATCCTCCTCGTTGAAGGGATCAGATTTTCACCTTAAAAGGACTGCAAGCAAACACCTGTCATCCATCCGGTTTATATGGGTAGACATTTAAGATTCAACAGCACCAGCTGCGTTCTGGTCGCAACCAAAACATAATAAGTACCTCGCCATCTCGAAACAAAAATACATACATAAAACAGAATTATACAGAGAGACATAAAAAAAGCCTTATTTGCGAATTTCAGATAGTGTATCTGTATATCTTCCTTGGTTGCCGTAAACAAAACGAGAACCAAAAACAAGAGGTGAATCATCATCATCCATCGATTGTACTGGTGGTAAGGGTACCGCGAATATGGCCCTCGCTAATTGCTCACCCGCGAACTCATTCCTTTTTGAAAGAAAATCGATTTGTACGGCGGATATGGAAATCAAATTCAAATTTCGACGATTTCTACAAAATGGGAATTGTGTTCCTGACCAAAAGTCCGGTTTGCAGTTGCACTTCAGCGGCGCTTAGTTATTTATTCTTGGCGTTTGGCGTCCTACGAACAATCTGCACTAGTTGACATTGTCAGTAAAAATTGTTTGTCAGCTATGTATGTAAATTGAAGTTGTCTGGTCGCTGCTATTGTTTAAATTCTATAAATGTAGTACACAATGCCGATGTGATCCCATTTCTCAAAAGTTTATGTACTTACCGAGTTTTGAGTCCTTCAATGAGTTCAAATAGGTATTCCGTTTTTTCTCACTTTCTTCTTCGTGGAGTAGTATTTGATTAAACACCTTTTTCAATGCTCTTCGTATAAATCACTAAAATTTAAATTTTTCACTTCAGAACACCACGAAAAACACGATTTTTTTTCCTTTCAAAACGAAAATTGATTTTAACTAAAATAATTCACTCTGAGGCGGCTTTGTTTTTGTGTTTTATTTTATTTGAAAGACGCGTTCAGCTGAATGATGCGATTGAGTTGTGAGATGTAAATTAATTAATCCAAAATGAATAAGAAAATAATAACAAAAAAAGGAAAACTCCCGATGAACTGGCTGCGGAACTATAACCCAACGCGATACCACCTTCGCCCGATGCTACGATTTTACTTCTTGTTCCAGCCAGACCCAGATGAGTTTTTTTTCACGCACGAGCGATGTTGTGCTGCCGCTGTGTATGTGTTTTGTGCACAGCGGAACAATCTGATAATGTGAGACGGGTTAATTTAAATAGGAACGTTCTAGAATGTGAAATGACAGATGTTCCTTCGTTTCGTTTTTAGATCGTTACAGCAGCTGATGACTGTGTTCAGGCCAATTTATTTTGGTTTTTAGACTGCAGAATAATCAGATTGTTACATAGGCCATTTAAGGCTCGACCATAATGCACATAGGGTAACACGAGCTTATGTCCAAACTAAATGAAATATGAGGTCTGTTTGGTAACTCACGAATTCGTACGAATTCGTAAGTTCTTACGAATTTCTTGTCCTGTGAGGGGAAAATGAGAGAATAAACAAATTCCCCACCTTACGAATTCCTAGTCCTACACTGTCTTTTTGTTTGGGTAAGCTTGAACAACACTGTCAAACCTCATTTTAGTGGAAAACAAAAACAAATTTCCACTGGCTTAGTATATTCCCCCACTCCTCAAATTATTTAGGATTTGACAGCGATGTTGGGCATTACACAGAAAAGATAACAAACAGACCTATGTATATCCACAACTACGTTGCCAATAGATAGCAAATAGAACCCGGGCTGGTGGGTTCATGATATTTCACAAACAAGCAATCACATCAACTGAAAAGCTAGTTCCTTAGATGTTGTGCTACGGACGGCATATTGCAATTGCAGAGTATTGAATATTATATTTTAATTATGAGCTTATAGAAATATAATACTTTGTAGAAGGTGACAATTTGATTATAGGCGTGTTTTATGTAAAATACATTAACAACCAAACTTATATAGATTTCGTTTGGCCTGAGCTGTGCTACCAAATTACTTTTATCGAAAAGTTTTATACAAAATGTCAAATGTACCAAGACTTCATGTCAATTCTGACAACAATTGGGCAGAGAATGATGTCGTCAAAGTAGAAAAGGTAATAATCAAAAATGAGAGCTCAATTGAAAAATTTCTCAATAAAATATCCTTTTTTTCTAATTATCCAAAGAAAAATAAATACTATACAAAAAAAAACTCGCCTTAATTCGTTTGAAGGCATTCAAGCGATGGGTCTTTTCGGGTACATACTAGGTGTATTTTTTTTAAGTCCTGAAGAACACTTGAGACAAAACTGTGTGATCAAAATAAAACAAATATTCGTTTTTTTTACAGTTTTTGCATTTATTATGTATGTATGTATGTATTTATAATATTTACTTTTTTTTATACATACATTTATGTATACTATATACCATTATTATACAAATGCGCGTGACTGCACATTACATTGTTCATTGTTTAGTTCGTATGCTGCGCGAAAGGGCTCCACAAGTTGAATGTGAATACATACATATGTTTATGTTTATTTTACTAAAGGAAATCCCTCCGCGTTAATTGTACGAAGTTAAATATATTCTTGACTTAATACTCATTTTCTCCCAAAATATGTTCATCATTAGTTTTGCAATAGTTAAATATTTGGAGACGAATATTTTTGTAGAGATTCTGAATGTGTTTGTGCTTCAATCGATTGTAGTTGAATGGAAAGCATCTAATTATTCACCAACAGTAGTTAATTTATTTTATTTTTACTTTTTTAACTATTTATGTATTGTATTGATTGTAAATTGTCTATTTTATTTTGAAAAAAGATTGAAATAAAAATACAAATAGATTTTAATTTTTTTCTGTGAATGGTGGCAGATAACATTTTTTTTAATGCAAATTCGTGAAATGTTTGTCTTTTTTCTTATCTTTTAAATAATTGATTTGCATTTTTTTTTATAAAAAATGTTAATTGAAACTGTAGGATTTTAATTTTTTTTTAATTTCCTTTATGTAAAATATATTTCTTCAGTCAAATTGTGTTCATAAATTCAGTTTTTTTTTTTCAATTGTTTGTGATTCTAATTTATAAATTGGTTTCATTTCCATGGAGTTTCACAGGTCGGTAGGTTAGACCTAAATTTGTTCAGCCAATTCGATTTGGTTTTTCTTCTAAAATTTGAGACAAACATACATATTTTTTTTATTAAGAAAGATAGCATATTTTAATGCATATACCTTTACAATAACATTTACCACACACATAGCTGTCAACAAAAAAATATACATATTCCCACCAAGTATTTCCAGCTGATTCCTTCTATCGTAAATATTCAGCTAATAGTATAAATATTACAAAGATTTTTTTTAGTTTAATGAAAATATTATTAAGTTAATAAATTTCTGTTAATAGTATGTATAGATTTCTTTATAATTTCTGATTTTTTTAATTTAGTTGTGTTTATACAATTGATAGGTACATAAATATACGATTAAGAAAATATATATTATATGTGTTTCATTTATTTATTATATATCTGTTACTTATAACATTAAATACAGAATTTTTCCAAATAAAATAATTATATATATATATATATATATATATATGTATGTGTGTATATAATATATGTATATAAGTATATACGTGTACCAACGACTACTCGTGGTGTATTTCTGTATTTTTTTTTTAAACTTACAAGTTTTTCTTCTCTTTTGTTAACCAGCAGTTTTTTTTTTATAAAATAAAAAGTTAGAAAGAAGTCCGTAGCAAAACAAAAAAGGCGGGCAAATTGGAAATAATAAACCATTTGGCTCGGAAACAGTTATATGAGTGACTTGAAGAATGGGCTAAACATAAAGTGTTCTTTAAAAAGAATAAAACTATCTTAGTTGTTAAATCATAAATTGAAAAAGTTTATATATGTATGTATATGTTTAAAGCTATTTGTTTTTTGTTTAATATATTTTTATATTTAGTTAATTTGTGTTGTTTTATTATAATTTTTTCTATTTTCTTTTACTATCCGCGAAGACCATTAGCAAGTCTAGCATGTAAGGCTGGATTTGCAAGCTAAACTTTAACATCGACCTCTAAAGAGTTACAAAAAATAAACTAAAACTTAAAAGAAATATATGTAAAGTTTGACACTTTATAGCAGGAAGATCCGATTTAATAGTATTTTTTTTGTTTTCTACATTCAATTGACGTAAATGTCACATACTTGTCAAAGTTATCATTTAAAAAATGCCAACACAAATATTAGGTTTGAAAATAATTTGATTTAATTGATACAATAATTCGAAATGTCTGGCAACAAATTACTTTCCACCAATTTCCTTTTCCTCCGGTTCAACCTGAGCTGGGCTTACTGTTTTGGTTGTTGCTGGTGTTGTTATTGATGATGACGACGATGTGGTTGTTGTTGATGGTGGTGTTTTTGGTGGCTTCCGTGGTGGCTGCTTTTGTGGGGATTGGGTCTGTTGTTGTTGATTAGGTGCTGGATTACCTGCTGCGGTGATCACTGGTGTGTCATCCAGGAAGAGAGGATTTTTAACTTCCATTTCGCCGGTCTGTTGACGAGACATACAACACAAAGATTTGAAGTTCAAATGTGGATATTAGAAAGAGGTTATTCGCTTATGTTTATATCTAATCTTATCTTTGTACGTGTAGTTAACTTTATTCGTAGTTGTTTACGGAAATTAAAACCTCCCCTGTTACGTATGTATATTTTTTTAATAACTCACACACATAAAAAATCTAAAAAATTACCATTAGATACGGTAACTATGTATGTATGTGGTTCTAGCTTAAAAGTATGCAATGCAAAATGTTGAGCATAATCACATAAATAAAAACACCAGAGAATCGTTGCATATCTTAAGGTTTTGTGTGTGTTTGAAGCTCCGTACGAAACCCTAACGAACAGACAGTCAAGAAAGTGAGTTAATATTGCATTGATCAGTTCTGAGCCGTTTTAGATTTCAAGTCTCTAGCTCATCGGGAAGTTAGTGTAAAATGACAGACAAGAAAGCGAGCTAATAAAAAACGTAGTAAAAAAATATAGACGCTCGTGCGATCATGTTTGTGTCGTGTATGGGCTTTAGCTATAACTGCGAAGATTCCATTCCAGTCATCCTGAGAGCAATGTTTTAGTAAGCGATTCGTTACTGCATCTACAATGTCCCGGCTGTTATCATTAAAAATTTACAAATCAATTTGACTGCAATATTAACGAGAGCCAATAAGAGCTGGTCCACCATTTTGTAAATAGTATATACATATTTAAAAAAAAAAAATTAACTTACCGGAGCCAAGCCAGGACACTCGTAAACGGTATAATCGCCTTCCTCGTTGTCATCGTCACTCTCAACATCGGAGAGTCCACCATGACCTTCGGCGGCTTGACGATTTTCCATCGCTATAATCTGCTGCTTCTGATGCTGATAGTGATACATCTGAGCACTCTGAGCGAGTCTTCGATCCCCAGATGGTGATGTGTCCTTATTGGGCCCAGTTACACCATATGCTGGGTATTCAACATCAGCTGCTGCCTTTGTTTTTTTCTGAAGTCTATTCCAAAGAAAATCACATATATGTTTTTTTTTGTAATAAAACTTAAATGTATACACTTACGTATACCAAGCAATACCCAAAGCAATCAACCCAACTGTCACAGCCGCACTAACTCCAGCAATCAAAGCCACCACGTACATTCCCATCTCACCCTCAATGCCCATGTGTTGCCGCACAACCACATGCTCATCTTGACCCCTATTCTGCGAGTTTATAATAGCACTAGCCTTACCCTCCTTCTGGAGCTTCTCGATCAAGGCGTTGATGTCATCCCGACCGCGTCCATTCGATGCCATATTTTGAACCGGCTTCATGGGTGTCAAATCGATTGGTGGCTTTAACCGATGATAGGTGACCTCGTTGTTTGGTTTTTGCTCTGCAACAGGCGACTTAGCAGGCTGCTCTTCTTCTTCAAAGAAACCCTCATCATCCGCTATCTTACTATTGTCCTCGTAGAATCTTGGATCTGATGGATCAACAGCAAACGGAACGTGATCCTCGTTTTGGGTCGCATCATTGTGGTTGGGTGGAAATTTATAGGTAAAGTCCGCAGTTTCCATGGCATTCTGATTGTCATATGGTAAAGGATTTGGTCCTCCATAGTGTTGTAGTTGACGATGATGATTCATTTGTAGGTTGATTAATTCCAATTGCTGTTCGAATTGTTGTTGCAACCTTCGGCGAGCATTATCTTCCATAAGCTGGGCTAAGAAATCTGGTGAAATATCAAATTGTTGTTGCAGCGATTGCTGTGAAGGCTTTCGGCGGAGTCCTAATGAAAAATAAGAACGGTTTGGAATTTATAACAAACTACATATATTGGTAAGATATAACTAAGCGTGGGACATTTTAAAGCAAGTACATATGTATTTGTCTGTCTTTCAAGTACATAGATGGGGTGAAATGACTTTTACGACAATAAAACTGGTGACAACTTCAAAAAAATTCAAGACCTCTTTAAACGTTTTTCCTTCAGTTTTGTGCAGAATAGACCGAAGTGTTAGTATCGTCGGCGAATTTGCTGCGGACACATTTGCGGGACTTAAACTCCCGTTCAAAGGCTTCTATTGCTGGTCAAACAGTAAACGAATTTTTCGCTAGCGAGATTATAAACAATGCTTATTCAAATGAAGGGTTTATCCTGCTGCACTGTTGGGCATGAAACATGACTCGACGCAATTATTTTTATTTGTATTTTATTGTTTATGTTTATGTTTATATTATTGTGCATGGACTTACATAAGTTAAATGTTAAATGTTATGTTAAATTCAGACACAAAATATGTGTGAAGGAGGTCTTAAATTACCTTGACATTGAAGAGATTCCTGATACACACAAACCGAAGTTAGGCGAGCTGAAAATTAGCACATATTCGTACATACGTTCATATGTGAGCACCGTGGCATAGTGGTTAGTGCTGCTAATGCTGCCTGGGCTCAATCCCAGCGAACACATAAACATTTTATCACGGTGCCACCTCTTTCGAATGTCTGACATACAAGCATTCAAAGAGTAACATATGTCATGAGGAGCTTCTCAAATTTAACACGCACAATGTTCAATGTCTAGGGCTGAGTCCTTTCTGGCCAATTCATCTGCGGCTTCATTGTCTGGTATTCCGCTATGACCAGGACCCAGCAGAATTTTTCGTTATGCTGCATGCCAAGTACTTTCAGTTCTTCGCGGCAAATACTTTACAAGTTTAGGTGTTATTTGCGTAGCGGCTATTGCTTTTATGGCCGCCTGGCTATCAATGTAACTTTTGATATCCTCAGGCGATATTATCATCATTGACACCAATTGGGCAGCCTTCGGCACTGCTAGAACCTCAGCTTGGAACACGCTGTTGTGGTCTGGGAGTCGTATGTAGCAGCTTGTCCTCAGTTCTTCCGCACCTATGCCTTTGCCCATCTTTGACCCATCGGTGAAGATGGATTTAGAGTTCTTAGATACTTCGTTTTTTTCCCACTGTTTTCTACTTGGAAATGCCCTCGAGAAGGGTTTATCAAAATCTAGGTATGGAATAGTGTAGTCTGAGTTGATTTTGTCGTTGAGATAATTACCAAGTATCTTGGCGTGTCCATATGCATTCGATCTCCAGTACTATGATTGGCTTATCCTGAGAGCGCTTTTTGCTGCGGTCCGCTGGCATGTTGAGGTCTAGAGGCAGAATGTTAAGAATTGCTTCCAATCATATTCTAAAGTAGGCCAAAGTCCAAAGTGTGATGGCCAACTTACCAAGGTTTCACTGTATATTAATTTATACCACATACATATGTAATTCGGGGTCGACTGTAAATGCTTTCGTTTTTGATCAGTTGACCGCGGTCTACCCATGCCATGCTTTACAAGTTAACGGACTTTTCAAAAACAGTACAGAGGTGTCAAAACGATCATTCGGTCGCCGCTGAAAAACTCGTAATATCCTACCGACTGGAGAACCAATAGCCGCCTGCATTAGCGATTTGCAGAAGCAATTAAAACATTTTGGGCCGAATTGTCGAAATTCTGAGCCAGTTTTGAAAATATCGGAAGATTTTTTAGACGCCATTTTTGATTTCCACGACCTTCTCACCAATCTGAGTGAAACTTTGTCTCTCTCCATATGTTGCGCATGTCCATCCCTTGAATGCTCAAACTAAACAAAGTTAAGAGTTGTGTACAGTTTTTTATATCTGCGTAACCTTTTTTGTTTGAGCTACTACCGTACCGCCACCATTTGTACAGCGAATCAACATTTGATCGATAAAATTGTGGTGTGTTAAAAACAAAAATTCTAGCACGGAAATATCAACAGATGGCATGCAAATTGTTTTCCAGGTTGTTATATACTGATTACTGACAAACGATATAAATAGAAAACTAATTCCGTTGTAGGATACAAACATATGTCATAGGTCACACACAGTCACTCCTTAAATTCAACTACATAATTCAAATCGCATTGAGTATAAATAGTTAAGACGCTTATTCCGGGTAACCCTTTCTGATAACTTGTACATTTATAATAAACCTTTTACCCCAGCTGTTGTACACACACACTCAATACATACACACAATAGATATACAGAAAGACACAACGGGCGGCATACGGCATACTTGATAAGGGTCTTCAAATTACCAACCTAATGACGAGTTGATAGCGCAGCAGTTCTAAAAGTAGCACAACTCTGTATAATGTTAAGGCCAGCAATGGTAATAGAAATAGAAGACCACCACAAAGGACAGCGCACTGCTCAACGACTTAAGTAAATTGAAACTTGAGGCACTGATTACCTCTGTGGAATTATGTGCCAGTGCAAATTCCACTCTGCTTTTTTTTAATTAAATTGATGAGAATATATTATTGATTTCTTGTATTAGGGAGAAGCTCCTATGAAACGTGAAAGGATTATCAGCAGAGTCAAGCGTCACTGCTTAATCAAGTCATATACTATACAGCACACCATAAATGAAAATACCCTACTTTGACGTCAACTACTGAGACTACTGATAACAGGGATAGGTGGTTTCTATTTTGGGAACACACCGGGAACACTCACCTGGGTACACCGACATTTCGCAATCCGCCAGATGGTTGCTGAGCAGCGCCAGCTGGAGGACCAACCCAAAAAGGGGTATGGCCGAAACCGCACACATCGCCATGTTGTCTACCTTGCGTACCTTGCGAAAGTTGCAAATTGTCCTCTTGGTCGTTGGCAAATTAATTTTCATCGCAATGCCAAACCATATGGCCGGCCATATCGTTTATGTATATTTTTCCGTTCCGTTTTTTTTTTTTTTTTTTGTCTTTCTAGTTGTTGGCTTTTCGGCACACACACACAGGGAAAATCGATTTTCCTGCGGACGTAAGCAAAACCTAGTTTCAGTGGAAGCAAAAGTTTTAAGTTTTCGCACGACACGGATTGGATTTTTTCGGAACACCCGAATAAAAAGAGAATGAGACTTTTGAAACCAATTCGCGAATAGTGAAGGAATTTTTCTTTAAAGGGTTTTCCCACTTCAGGATGGAATAATAAATATGGAATGCTTGTGAAGGGTCTTTTGAACTTTTGGCCCGAATTACAGATTTTCACTGCATCGCCCGTGAAGCCCAAATTGAAACTGTACCCACTTTGGTGACGCAAAATTCTATATCAATTGTTCGGTAGCGCAGCAAGCTTTTTTCTTCATATTCTGTTTGCTGCCTTCTATATGGTGGAGCTTAAGGAGGGGATGCGCATGCTTTTACTAACCCCGGCAGTTAAAGAATGTGTATGTGACAACTCAACTTGATAGCGGAAAGTTGTTGGAAATTTCATATACTCAGGCGATTTGGCAGATTTCAGCCACAGAATGGTGCGTAAAATAATTTCCTAATAATGAGGTTAGTTTTGGCCGATAAAGTTTCATTGAATGCTAGTTGGGTTTGGTTAGGTTAAGTTAAAAGGGGTTATGAGCCTAGGCTGAGACATCACCATAATGGACCCCCCGCGATCCCCTGGTACTATCTTATACCGACTGAAACATTTCCGTCTATAAACACTTAATTTCCCTGCAAATTTTATTTTTAAATTTGGCCAGTCTTTTCTAATGTATCAAAGAAGTAACCCCCTAAAAATTTCTTACGAGAACGAGCAGTGATGTTAGTTGGGTTAATTCGTCTATAATAGCACGTCCTTTTTTCATTGGGTTGGTGTTCAGGACTTTAATTTCAATCCATTCAAAGTCGCCAACTAACGTTTTTGGTATAACTGGAACTCTCGCCATTTGGAGTAGACGTTTCATTGATGAATTTTCCCTTAACGGAGGATGTTGCGGAAGCCTGCGCACAGACATGCAAATTAAACTTTTTGACTCACACTACTACCAATATCTTCTCCCCAAGCAAGTCCTCTCTCTTACATTCCCCTAATCAATGCCGAAAAAGACACAACAAAAAAAATGTGAATGAAACGTTGGAACTAATGAATGGCTTGCGTGGGCGACAGTAATGAATACCTTGGGCCACCCTCTCACTGAGTAGTGTAGGTAAGGGTGGATGCCATTCAATTATTTTCGTATGGTAACCCTTAGTGATAAGGGAAGGTCAAAGCTTGTGTGAGTAAAAAAACACACTTATTGTGCTATACACGTACATATGCCGTAGTTCCTTCTTTTATTTTTGTACAAGTGTTGTGTGTGGTATGATTCCGACATTCATGCATTCATACATTCATATGTATGTATGCATGAGTTTGTCAGTTACATATCAAGTGCAAACCGGAAGCTTTGTCTTCAGCATATATATGTACATATGAGTATGTATGTACATACAGATGCTTTGGTTTAAACTCTGATACGCATAAAGTTGTCTATGAATGGGATGTAATGCGTTAGTAAATGGTAACGTTTGACTTGTATACGTATACCTTTAGTATGGGGTGGAGGGCAGAGTTTGGTGATGGGCTTTGGAATGGTTAATAAGCTCAATGGTTTCTTGATACTGGCAAATGGAAATACATACATACATATGTATGTACATATATCTTTTCGAGCAATTGTGCGGATTCGGAATTTTTGAAAAGTAGAAAGCATCGACTGTGCTTAATTTTATTTGAGTAGGAGGAATATGAAATGTAACCTTGATAAAGTTCTTGTTAAAATTGATCTGCCACATCACCGAAAAAAAATACATACATACGTACAATGTATATAATAACAACCATTTATATGTACATACATACGTATGTATGTATGACCCAGAATTTCAGATGAACCGAGCTATGTATCGGAGGCAACCGTCCGAATTATCTAAAAAGCGGAACTCCCTATTCTTTGCGAATTTGATCTTTGTTTATTATGAACTAGCTGGCCCAGCACCGTGGTGTAGTGGTTGGTGCATTGGACTACTACGTTACGTAATGCTACCCGGGTTCAATCCCAACAAACACCTAAAAGTTTTTTCACGAAGCCACCTCTTTCGAATGTCTGACAGGATCTCAAAGTCCGTTCGGACTCGGCAAAAAACTGTAGGTCCCTTTCATTTGTGCAAAAATATAACACGCACACACAATTGGTTACGAGACGTAGGCCCTGGTACACCCCGAACAGTAGCGCTACCTAAAGAAGGAAAAAGAAGCTGGCCTTGCAGACGTTGTTCTGCCCTTTCCGGTAAGTGGCGCGATGAGTTTGATTTCTTCATAACATTTAGTTTCAAACAAAAGCAAAACATCTACAAATAACGTTTGTCACAACTTTTAAAGTATGTATTAGCGAAATGCTGTAAAGGACATTTCTTATCTTAAACAGTTTTAATTAGTGGGTGGCAGTGGCGTAGTGGTAGAGGAGACTGGGTACGGTTGAAACAAAGGACGGTTGAAACAACACAAATATTTCGAGAACTGTATGCAGTGCGTGGATGGGTCTAAAGGGCGCATGAAGCGGCAACGGTCTTTTTTCTTTTTTCTTTTTTTTAAACGTTTATTTTATTCCACTTAAACTCTAACAGATTTTGTTTGTTTAAATAAACTTAAAATAACAATAATTATACTAAGCTTTTTTGTAAATCCTTATTGGTTCTCATTACTTACTTTATTTATTTTAAGCTAACTTACGTCTACGGTGTATTTTTTTGTGTATATTTTTTTTGTTTTCAACAATTTCCTCGGTTTTTGTGTTAAGGGAAAATGTGGCTAAACCTTGTACAATGGGTGTCTCTTTTTTCTGTTTCTTAAAATTACTACACTAAAAATAAAAACTAAAACTAACTTAATATAAGCTTAGCCTAAAATTACTACCATAAAAATAAAACTAGAACTAAAATTCAAACTAAACCTAAGAGAATGGTAGGCCCCGACACATGGTCTTTATTCCGCCAACTCACAGGCCAAGTGACTGAGAGAGTTCAATCACTCAACCAAGTTGTTGGCAGATTAAAAACCACATGCCGGGGCCCATTCTATGCTAACCTAAATGTTTGCAGCAGCCCAGTCGAGCCACCAAAATTTATCTCTATTTAGTCTACTTTTATTTTATATGTCTTTTTCTGGTATGCTAATGCAGTATCTCAGATTAGCATTTCCATCCGCTGATTGTACAGGTATATGCAGAATTCTCTTGTCTGTTGCCCTTCTAGCAACATGATATATAATAGGTACGTTCGTCGAATCTTATAAATAGCCATGTGCATCCAGATACAAAAATGCCTCAGGTGGTATGTGTCCACTTTCTAATGAATTTCCGAAATACCTAGGATTAGGATAAAATATTCCCGAAATAAGGCCAATCAGTCTCCTGCCTAACATCGGGAAGGTATTCGAAGTAGTTATAACTAAATCAATTTTATTCACATGCGAACAAAAAGAGATTATACCGCGGAACCAATTTGGGTTCAAAAGACACCACTCGGCAGTGCATGCTATCACAAAACTGATATCAGATGTAAATTGGAACCTGAAAGCCAAAAGATGTACCGGCGCCTGCCTGGTGGATATCGAAAAAGCCTTCGACACGGTTTGGATCGACGGGTTAATTTATAAGCTAATACGATATGAATTTCCGCGTCACCTTATAAAGGTGATTACCTCAATGGTATATGAGAAGAAATTCGTTGTAACTGATAGAGAATACACAACAACTAAAGTTTTTAATATCACTAACGGATTACCACAGGGCACGGTCTCAGCACCAACATAATTCAATATTTATATTTCCGAAATGCTAGGGGCTATGAACGATTCGTTAGCATTTGCTGATGATGTCATCTTGTATGCTCACGGTCCAAAGATCGAAGGGATACAGAGGCAGCTCCAAGTCCAATTCGACAGACTGCAAACTTTTTGCCAAGAATGGAAACTAAAAATAAACCATTCCAAATGTGAAACCATATTGTTCCGCACCCCACTAAGACACGGTAATTCAGATTTGCAAACAGATTTTAACGGACATCAAATCGAGGCAAAAACTATTGTGAAATATCTAGGCGTCCATCTAGATAAATTTCTTTACTATAATGACCACATAAATACACAGTTAAAGAAGGCAAGAGCGGCATTTATGTCTCTTAAACGCCTTTTCTACTCTAACCATCTAAATTCTGACGTAAAAATTATATGTTACCAAGCATTCGTCCGTCCAATCTTGACTTATGCGTGTCCAATATGGTGGAACATAAGCCCTTCATATATGGAAAAAGTTCGTATGTTTGAGAGAAAATGTCTTCGGGCCTGTATGCAGATGTACAGAAGCGCTCATTCCGACTTTCGGCATTACGTTTCTAACAAGAGACTACTGGATGCTTCCGGAGTATCTAGAATTGATAACTTTATTCTAGATCTTGTGAGGAATCATTTTGCGCGATCGGCAAATGTTACAGAAAACCTAAGTCTTGCTTCGCTCATTGCGCACTTCAGTTGTTTACGGGAGGCCCTATTGATATTGACAACCAAAAGTAAATATTTTTGTTCGGATATTTTTCTCTATAACTGTTGTTTCTATTCATCTGACAGTATGGAGTGTATTTTTGGGTTCAAAGTGAAGAGTGTAGAGTGTAGAATACAACATCGTGACTGATTTTAATGTGTCATTATTGTTACCACTACTATATAAATTTTTTAATCTAAAAGAGGGGTTGGGGGCTTTTTAAACAATTTTTTTGAGAACGGTTGAAACAATATGTTTACTTATTGAATACACCACCTAAACATCACAGCAGCATACTTATGCACCAGACTTCGCCAAAACCCTCTACTAGTGCTCAACTAGTAGCTCTTAAGTGAAGTAACGTTTTCTTTCAGTTTATTTTTAAATTATTTTCGTTTAGGTTGTTTTGTTTAAAAAAACTGTTGATTTTTTGTGGTTTTTGTTTATATAAATAAATAAATAAATATTAAAACATTGAAGACTGATAAATATTGTCTAAAATTATTCTTATAATTAAAATAAATAATGAATAAAACATGTAACAATATTATATATTGTATTATTTGCATGTGTTTCAACTGACCCCAATCACTGTTTCAACCGCCCCTGGTATGGGGATGGTTGAAACAAATTGGATTTTCTTTTCTTAATTTGATGTACCTATGTATTTACTACTAAAAATAAGGGACCTGGTACTAAAATGACACTGCCCATTCGTAGATAAACACGATCTTTCATTTAACATACCTCCATTATCACTCGGCTTATAAATGGCAATACTATGGATGATATAAGAAAAACCATTTCAACTGTACCCAGTCTCCCCTAATCGTCGTCGCTTGTCACGCTGAAGGTTCACGGTTCAATTCCAGATGCCGAAACATTCATTTCTCACGAAATAAAAAAAAATAAGTTGATCAGTTTCAGAAGCTAATGTCAAAACCTGCTGCGAAGGCATAACACTGGCAGTAGGGGATGGTGGCTGAAGAACTTTATCGCACAAACAATAATTGGAAACATCTGGAAAAATTTTCTGTGAATCATAAGCAAGGGCAAAACATTCAATAATACACAAAATTCTCCAGTTATCCTGGACACCACCCATAGAGTTAGTTGAAATATTTGAGTGTCCTATCATTACGCCGATCTGTCTGTCTCTCATTCTTGTTCTTCGTGTGCTCGCGCTGTGTGTAAACATAATGACCCTTAAATGCGGTAATAGGTTAGGCTGAGAGCGGTTGAGAGGCTGAGCCACCCCAAAACACCAGGCGTCAAAGTGGGCCCATTGCGAACCCCTAGAATCCATCCAAGGATGGCAACTAAATCACCACAATTTCCTCAAAGCAATTTATCACCCTGCTAAATTTAGGACATGTCATTTGGTTGATTCGGCCTACTTCTTCTAGATAACTAAGAAGCAGGAGGGTAAAATGTTCCTGCGACTGCATGCTATGCCCTGACATTCACACAGAATATATGCGATATCCTCTGGTAACCTATATCAATACAATATCTGCAAATATCCGTGTCTATGAGTCCGAGCCTCTTGGCGTATTTGCCAACAAGGCATTGCCTGGATACTATTCCAATAGCTATTCTCATTTGTGCCCTGCTAAATCTAAGGATTTCATTTGTTCTTTTGCGATCTTATGCCGGCCAAAGTGCCTTGAAAACCTATGTCCTACAATGTTAGACCATCTATGGTCAGCCCTATTCGTTATCATGTCTCTTACCTTTGATTTAATAACGCCTCGGGTTAAGGTAGCTCGCCCATTTTTTTTGCCAACTAATCGACAAACCAGGCGAGTGGCCAGGCACCCAACATATTTTTACCCGTTTTTGCGCGGTTAATGCCCTGAGCATTGTGCGGCAGCTCCTGACTTGTGCCGATTTAATAGTGCACGATTCTAGCGCCTTTTGTTGGATATGACAGGCATCAATGCATGGATCCAGCACAGAAGGATAAACAAAGAGCGTCCAATGTACAAAGTTAAGTTACCGATTTTTTTAAGCTACGGCTCTGTCTAACATTAGCCAAACGATTCAATAAGAATCCGTCAAATCTTTGTGGCACGGATATCATAATATCACCATTTACTGGAATTGTCATTTTCGTTCAGAATCATTCAGCCGCATTCAATTTAAGTTTCTTTGAATTTATTTCACCTAATTTGGAACCGTGGGCACCGTAGCGCAAGTGGTTAGTGCGTCGGACTACTGAGCCAGCGGTCTTGGGTTCGAATCCCGCCGGAAACACCTAAAAGTTTTTCACAGTGCCCACCTCTTTCGAATGTCTGACAAGCATCAAAGAGTATCATTTGTCACGATTGAGCTTCTCAACTCGCCGTTCGGAGTCGACAAAAAACTGTAGGTCCCTTCCATTCCTGCAAAAATATAACACGCACACACAAATGGTTGCGAGAAGCAGGCCAAGGTTCACCTCGAGCTGTAGCGCCAACTAAGTAAGTAATTTGGAACCGAATTTCGTTCAAATTATGTACATTATTTCGAAATGTGTAACTGTATGAAAGATGAGTTTGGGAATTCGCAACGCAATTAGTTTATTTACAAAAAAATAAACACACACAGTTTGATTATTCGCCGTAGTGATAATATCCTCTTAGTTATTTTCAATCACTGAAATCATATCAAATGTTTTTTTTAAATACATATACATACCTAGGTAGGTACCTACATATTTAGTTTCACAAAAATAAAATTCCAATAAAGTTAACTATTCGCAGAATTAATATATGTGGTAATATGATTTCAACTATCAAACACCATGAAGGTTTCTAAAAAAAAAAATTCAAAGTCTACCGTATAGTTTTCTCAATATATATATTATTTATATTAATATTATGTCAATTTCCGAACGTTCTTAAAGTGATTCATACAAAACCATAACAATATTCCCACTGAACACCACACAAGGCCATTTTCAAAACATCATGCCTAGCTGGCGCAATAGCAATATATCCCATTACTAGATCTTTCTCCCTTACTCTTGTCTCAGTGTGCATTGCCATCTGTCAAAATTCACAAAATTTTCGAAGAAGCAGCACGAAAAACATCAGCTTTCCCAAATTTTTCACTGTGCATTGCAAAGAAGAGCAAAAAAATCTTCGGAAATTTTCGCAAAAAATCGCCCAGCACCACCTAAATCATTTTCACATACTTCATCGCAAATAATTAATTTTGCTCCACATCCCGGAGATATATCAACACATCTACAATCGAATAAAAAAGGTCCATCAGCCAACTCTTTGAGTGTCTGTCCTCGTCAGTTTGAGAAAAAAAAAAACGAAAAAGAAAATTCTTATGGAATTTATTTTCAAATTAGCTCATTAAAAAGTGCAACGCATCATATCACAGACAAAGGTGTCCGAAACAATTGTGTAAACCACACAGCCAGTTTCCCAACAATTTCTTTGTTTGCTCGAAATTGTCGGCCCGTCGTGTGTGTAACCATTGGACAGCTTTCGCGAAAAAGAAAAACAAGTGCAAACGCCGCCGCCGCTGCCGCTGCTGCTGCCGCCACCAGTGCTCGCCCCCGGAAGCAAGCCCGCACATCGGCTCGCTCAAGTGGCTGTGTTTCAGCGGAAGAGCCAATTACCAGCAGCTTTGGCAAACCCCTGCAAACGATGGCTGTGAAGCAGAATAACTCTGATGGTAATGGAACGTCTAGTTCATCTGGAACAGGAACATCTACATCGCAATCTGCATCGTCGACCTCACAGAAAAATATGAACCCGAACAGCAGCAGCGGTAGTGGGGCATCCTCGGGCTGTAGTAGTGTACCGAATTCTACACCTGGATCTGTTAAGATCGTCAAGCAGACGCCAGAGTTGTCGAAAATTCTGGAAGTCATCGAACTTGTCAATCGTAAGCAGCGTAAAGGCGAGCTATGCAGTGAGGATGTTTCGCGCATCTACGGCGAAGTAATTCGCGCTCTGGCCAAGGTTCCCAATCCAAAAGAGGACTTTCAACGATTCAAGGAAGACATCATCAAAGTCGGAGAATTCTTTGCCAAGGCCAATGGGGAGCATCAGGCGAGAATCCATCACTATCTACAGATTGTCTACAAACTTATCACTGGCGACGAACCACCGTCATGTGCCATTGCAATAGTATTCCAACTGTTCACAGAAGACATGGTGATCGAGGCTGTGCAAGCCCTGCTCTCTAGCAACCTGCAGGATTGCACAATTAAAAAGACTGTAAAGCTACTGTGCGAATGGAAATTGCTAAATTTTTGCCAAAACCTAAATCTTTGGATTCTGGCTATTTGGAGTGGACTTAAAGATCAGGGCAAGTTCGATCTGTTGAACGATATAGCGTTGGAGATAATTGAGCGGCTGTTCAAAACACTGGTAGTGCCAGTACTGCGACCAAAGATGGTTCACATAGTATTTCCTATTTTGGAACCGACCAAGCATAAGCCAGATGTTTTTCACAAGGCAAGTTACATGCTTCTTATTAGCAAATGTTCATCGGAATTTATAATTCATTGTTCTTGTCTGTAGGTGGTACCATGGATTCCGATGGTAGTTAAGCAACTAAAAAAGCAAGCCGCTCAAGAGGAATACGCTGATGATACGGTTAAATGTCTTCAAACTCTTGTGGATCTGACGACAGCATTGATGGCAACCTTTCCGGGCTATGATGATCTCTACAAACCAGTGGTAAGTGCCGTTTGTTTCGTTTTATGAAATGAATTTTAGCTCTTTTTGGAGATACAGAGAGGAAAGATACGTAGTGCCGTTGCGCAAAAAAAGAAAATTATTCACATCAGTTTTTAACTTACATACATACATAGTACATAGGTAGTCCAATTGCGAGAAGGATGAGCTAATTTTGAGATCAAGCTTAAAATGTGCAGATAATTGGTTTTAGTAGTGTTATTTTCTAGTAATGTATGTACATCAATATAAAAACAACATTCTGACAATGAAACAAGTTAATTTCGATGGGCTGAGGTCCATTCGTAGGAATATTAAAACAAAAAAAGCAACACAAACTGAATTGTTCATAGCCGGAATAATAGTAGAAATGAGTATGTTCCACAACGAAGTCGTACCCAACATTGAACAACTTGATAAAACTTGGTGCCAGCGTATAGAAAATTTCAACACTACCATAGCTGAAATTAAAATGGACTTAAAAAAAATTGAAAACCTATCTCCTGATGCTCTAGATCTAGAGGTATGTAAAAAGAGACAAGTTGAATTGAGCTTTAGCCCGTTTTGTGATATTAGTGCTGGTGACGTTTCTAGTTCAGTTCCTTATTTCTTGGATGTCCTTCAATAGTTGTCAATGGGATTTTAATATCATCTGTAGAATGACCATTGATGAAAACTTTTACTTAATTGGATGATCCCTACTCAACGTACACATTTTTCATTTTATGTATGTATGCACTTTTGAAGAGCACTGAAGAGAGCAAGAGTATACATTGCAACTGCGCGAAAAAATTGTTTTTAGGATTTCCAATTGGATAACGATACGCTAAGGAAAGGAAGTTTGATATAAAACTTAAAAGATAACCAAAAATGAAAAATGTGGTGTGCTTGACATTTTTTAATTTCCTCATTTACACATAACAAATTTTACAAGAAACGCCAGCAATACTGATGAAGTTTTTTATGTCATTCACAATAGCCTCTTCGGCTAGAGAAAAGTTTGCCTGCGAGTAGGGAATAGTTCAAATATTCAAATTAAAGAAAACAAACAGTTTTCTCAACTACAAACTTCTATGAAATTCCTCAGAATACAACAATGGCTCAGAAACATTCTTTAACTATTCCATATGTATGTATTTATTGTGATTTCTCCATTTAGGTTGATGCGCTGTCTGAATTTAACCCATCTTTTGATTATTTGAACCCGCGCAGAACAAACAGTCGACTGTTCGAAAGTCACCGCTCTGTAATGAGCTCCAATGCAAAAGTCGGTTTGGTGAATCTTGGTAACACATGCTACATGAACAGTGTCCTCCAAGCACTGGCCATGACCAAAGAGTAAGTAGTTAGATACAATCGCCGTATTAAAAGCTGTACTAATTGTTTTCTCAATTATTTGACAGATTCAGTCGTGGAATCCTGCTCTCCGGGAGTAAGTCACCACTTCTGATTAAGATCCAAGAACTTATTGCATTGATGCTGCACTCTACCCGATTCGAGCTGACACCTTCGCGAGTTTTGGACGCAACACGTCCACCAGGATTCACTCCAGGTTTGCAACAGGATAGTTCAGAGTTCCTTGGCTATTTGCTCGACACACTGCATGAACAGGAACTCGCACACAGGGCCGTGGCTAAGTATGACGCGATGCAGACTAGCACTAATATTGATATCGATCAAGATGAAGAAGATGGGGCTCGCAGCACAGAGTCACAGAGGGAACACGCCTCGTCATCTTCATCATCAACAGCAATAGTAGCAGCATTATTACCGGAACACCAGGAAAAATTGGCACGACCCTCGACTACTACCATCGAGAAGACATTCATGGGTAAGCTAGCCACGACTTACAAATGTCTCACATGTAGCTGGCAAAGCACTAACATTGACAGCTTTCGCGACCTGCAACTGTCATTCCCCGAAGTTAAGAACGACTGTGCATCGAATTACACTGTCCAGGATCTAATCGATTACTATTGTTCTTCGGAAAAATTGCACGGTGACAACCAGTACTTTTGTGAGCGCTGTAAAAAGCTCTCCGATGCTGAACGTTTCATCAACGTGATCAGTGCACCAAAGAATTTGATTCTTACTCTGAAGCACTTCAAGTACGATCAGAGCAATCATATGCGAGCCAAGCTCATGCACAAGGTCTTCCACAATGAGAACGTTTCGGTTAAGGTGTGCTCGGCCGAAACTCTTTCGGAAATTGCCTCTGTACACTATGATCTATATGCTGGTGTTGTACACTCTGGCTGCAGCATGGATTCTGGCCACTATTACACGTACGCTTCGGATGGCAATAACAAATGGTACAAGTTCAATGATGACATTGTTACCCAGTGCAAGATCGCCGAACTAAACAATCTTACGCCACCAAACACGCCCTACATTCTGTTCTATCAAATGGATGGTCAAGAGTCGCCGACCAGTCCGAGTACTATGATTAAGATTAACGCTCCACCTTCACCAAAGCTGGAGGAGCTGTCGCCCGAATTGCGTGAGTATGTCAATCGCGACAATTGTATGTTCAGCAAGGAGCTCAAGAGCCGGCGAATGAAAATGGCCAGCAGCCAAACATCGGCGTTGTTCAGCAACAGGTTCCACAGCCGAGGTGGTGACCCAGATGATGAAGATGAACAGCCACCGCCCACCAGCGGCTGCGGTGACAACGCGTTGAATATCAATGTTAACCGATTCGTATTTTGAAGCGGTCAAAGTGGACGGCGGAAGTGTGCTTGTGCGTATGAAAGTGTTACCGTGTTTCTTCCACCACCCCCCTATACCCACCACTATCAACCCCGAAACATGTAGTCTTGATTGTTTTTTCTATTATATTATATGTATACTACTTACGGCCGGGCAAGAAGAACATGTGTGATGTAAGTAAAGCAGGTGAAAATGTATCAACAAAAAAAGAAGGAAAAAATACAGGAATTTTACTCTTTCCCTTTTTTTTCCTGATTTTTATTGTGTGACCCCTTCTTTCACTACATCTTGGTCTATCTCTCATTCCTTAATATTGGTAAAAAAAACAACAATTCAACACAAAACGGCAAATTGGAACCGAATCAGAGAAAAATAAAATAAAATATATACTTTTAGAATCCAGCTCGCATCACAGCTGTGAAACAGCAATCAATGGTGATTGGGTGAGATTTCCAATATCAAAAAAAAAAAAAAAAAATTAGCATCTAATCTTACACGAAACGGGAGTTGCCACTTCTTTTATTTCCACTCAGTGTGTGTGTAACAACAAATAATTCAAGACAGCCAGAAATTTGTTTATAACAACATTTCTGTGATTTGTGATGGGCAGCCCTCCTCTCCCTATATTATGATGATGATTATTCATTTGTGTGTTCTGTTTACCCGTTTTACTTTTATTTTATTTCTGTTTATTTAATAATTTTATTGAAATTAACAAATGGAATTTATATATATGCATATATACTATATATGTATATATCTGTATGTTAGTACAGTTGCAAAATAAAACAACAACAAAGGAAAACAAAAATAGAGCTGATCAAACCATTGTATATAAATTATACTATATATATATTGTTTTCACAGTAAGTTTCTAAACTATTATTAAAAAAAAATTTAACGAAAAAAAAATAAATACAACTGAACGGAATCAAAGTGTTTTTTTTTTTTCAAGCAAAGAATTTAGTTGGTCACCAATCAGCGCGGGTATTACGAGCCTTTACAAACTATTTCACCACCATCTAATTCCACTGCCATCCCACATCGTAGGCCACGTAGGCCTATTCAACTCTCTGATGGAGATGAGGGTATTTGGCATACCACTGAAGAATGCTGCCTACGCTTTGCCTCCACAGAGAAACTCTTCCAACTTTTTAAACTTTTAAGCCCCATTCGAATACGATCAACTCTTTCTATGGATTGTTTCAATGTTGATCTGGAACATGCTGTAAGACAACCAACACGAGCTACTCATTTAGTCGCGGTAGGTGCACTTTCATATTCCAGGCTGAAATCTTTTCCATCAACCAGTGTCTGCGCCTAATCACTGACCCTGGTGTCTTTTTTGATAGTAAGGTAACTTGTGAATACTTAGATTGTACTTAAATTGACTCGAAGACAACAGCACCCTGTCAAACAACGATCGCAACACTACTAAAGTGTATGGCTGAATTTCAAAACGCAGTACTGCAAAGTTAAGCGTAATCCTCAAAATACAGCAGTTAAGTAATTGAAGTAATGTATCCTGTTCCAAAACGCATCAAAATCATAACAAGCGTCAACACTCGACAGGGCGCACTAAGCACATCTATCTGGAGAGTGGTGAAACTTTTCTGCACATCCTAACACACATTCAGCGGCGAACTAACTGACTCATCTTACTATCTGAAATGAGAACCCAGCCCTAGAACATACATAAGGTGAGGATGGCACAATTGGGCCTATTTTAACTGAAAAAAAATTCTATTGCTAAAACTAACAATTTCAAATGTTTCCTTTTATTTAACAGCAAATAACTATTTACAAACTGTCCTCCTCTGCTTTTCGCTTTCGTTTTTTCTTCCCCTCAGCTTTTCCTCGAATAACATCGATCCTACGTTTCTTTGAAGCCTTCTTTCGCTCCTGTATGCCCTGCTTACGCTTGGCCGCTCTCACTGGATCATTGACTTTCTCCTGTGCAATCAGTTTTTTTCTTTCAGCTCTTCGCATCATCAGTTTCATTTGTATACTCGCCCGAAGTTTGTCATACAGGTCGGATCCTATGCGCTTACGCAATTTACTCCCTACCCTTAGCGCCTGCTGTCTTAGATCCGAATCGATATTTTGATCTTCCTCTGACATTTCTCGCACCAAGATAGAAAGGAGAGCATACCCTAGTTTGTTTACTGTATCAACCTCAAGAAGGGTTATGAGACCTTCTGTAAGGGTAAAAATTGCAGACCGCTGGAAAGACAATTCAATCAAAATCAGAAATAAAACAAAAAAAGCTTAAACCTACCGCAATGCAACTATGTGGTGCTAGGGCTAACTCCTTGTTCGCCAAAAACCTCATGTTCTTTGTCAGCCAGCTTAGATGAATTTTACTGCGACCGCTTTCAACGTTGTCGTGTTTCTGCTTCTCCACTTTGGCCACATCGAATGGGACGTCTCTCAACATATTGGCCACAAGCAGCATCACTTTGACAGTCTCGTCCATCATTTGCGGATTCGTTTCTCCTGGTACCACCTGCGCACACAAATCCAACACCAAACTCTTGATATCGCTCTCCGGATTCAAGTACATGTAGTCTCGGTGGGTGTCCTCCTTTTTTGCGCTTTTTGTTATTATGCTGCCGATCAAAGCAAAGTCACAGGTGGATAAAATGAAGGCAAGCACTTTTACGGAGTTCACACGCACCCATTCGTGTTCATAACCAAGTAACTTCTGTGATTCATAAGCCAACTCATCAATGTTCAGACTGTAGTCCTCATTTTCGAGTACAGTTGGACAAAATTCCAGAATTTTAAGGATGCAGTGTTGCATTTGGATAAGTTCATGATCGATCTCTCGCTGTTTTCTCTCCCGATTTAGTTCCATTTCGTTTTCGGTCAACGGAATCTGATAAAATTTCTTACGTTTTCGTGCGATAATTGCACCGTCGTTATTTTGATCATTCTCATCTAAGTCCACCGTCGTGTTTGGTGCCCTCACAAAACGTCCAGGTGCATTTGGATAGCTGAACATTAATCGGGCCACAAGAATCGGAAGCACCACCTTAACTCTAGGCGCAAACGATTCCTTCTCTGTGGCCAGGAATCTTGAACACAGCATTGCAGCCATTTCGCGCATAGACGGTTTGTCTCCTTGCATGAACAATAGAACCACATCAAACAGTTTTTGCCGAGTTTCTTTCTCCAGACGGGCAATTAACAGCTCAATGGCTTCAGCGGTCAGTTTTCGGCACTCTGGGGTCTCATCGTTCACTAATCGTGTGCCTAGTGAAATGAAAAGGAACTCGGCTTTTTTGGCTAGTATATTCAGGGGAAATTTTTTCACAATCGTGATGAAAAATTGTATCGCTGACAGTCTCCCGCTGGGTATTGAGTAACTCAGCTGTCTACTGAAGAACTTCAAATAGGTCTCCACTCGAGTCTTGAGAGTATACTCCATCATGTAGGTAAGAATGATGGATCGCGACTCCTCCCGGGCAAAGTCCGACTGAGACACAATCGTTATTTCACGGAGCTTCAGCATGATCTCATGTATTTCCTTGGTGTCCACCTTTCTGTTGATAATCGCCTTGAGAAGCGAAAATGCCATCGTTTGATTACCACCTTCGTGCAAATCGTGCTCGATGTAGTAGATCAGTCGATCGACGTGAGTGCTATTCAGCTCATAGTCATTGCATTTCCTTAACAGTGCGACCACACACTTAAAGGCGTTTTTCATCAGCTGGAAGTTTTCCTCTTGTTTGGTGGCTCCAAATGTTGAAAAATTGTGTAGAATCTCGAAAAGACGGGTGACAATGTCTTCGAGATAGTTTTTAAACTCCGGCAACACATATGCTTCGTTCCAAATCGAGGTGACACACTTCAATGCGAACGTAGTCACTCGAATGTGGGTGCTCTTCAATGAATCACGGATAAGCGGGAGAACTGGATTCAAGAACGGCTCATATGCGATCTCCGTGAGTTTCTTCCTTTTCAACACAATGTGTAGCATTTCTAAACCGAATTCAATTAGAATATGTGCGTTGGCTTGAGCATTGCTTTTCACATTCTTGCGAATGGCGCCAGCACGGAATTTTGGCTCTGGTTGAATAATAAAACAGTCCGGTCTTGCACGACGCATTTTCTCTTTTTCATTTTCACTCAGTGCCCTCTTCTCCGTACCGGGTAGCAGATCTGGTATACTCTCCGACATGGTACCATAGATGAAGATCAGCAGACTCTCTCGTGAGATGTGTGGATTCTCCACCAGCCCTGTTACGATCTTTTGGAAACAGTCCTGAATTTTCATTGTTACCTTCTTCGATTGACTTTTCACCAGGTATTCCTTAAATGGTAGGAGAATATCCAATAGGCAGGACTCCTGTATATTCCTGGCGACTATATGCAAAACGAGGTAACTTTTCGAACTTGGTTTTGCTTCTGGCGTGTGAGCTGTGATTTTTTCTACTTCCTTTTCAGCCGCTAGCTCGCCGAATATGTCATTCAGTGAGACCTCCAAAATATTACCCAAACACGACTCAATGTCACCGGGTTTCATTATATCCCGCAAGGCATCCAAAACACCATGAACGGTCACTGATAGGACATGCACTTGAAATCCACGAGTCAATAGAGACGTTAGATGATCCAGCAACATGCTTAAGTAACTCGCGCCAAGTGTCAGCATGATCTTCTTGAGGATATCGCGGGTGAGCATACGCACTGACTTAAGTGGGGACCGCAGAAACGTGCACACCTTCATGAAAACTCCTGGCAGGCTGGTGTCCAAAACTTCTTTGGGAAGCTTCTGCATGAGTTTCACCAGAGCAAGGCCGATGGGTACACGCAGAATCTCTTCCTCCTCGCGTTCGGCACTGAATCGTTTACGATTTACCTTATGTTTCGCATCGTACGAGCTTTTCTCAGTTATTGATCGGTTGAGAGTTGGTATCAGTATTGTAGCGATCGTATGCATTACACGCTTAGCGGCATTCTTCTGCAACACTGTTAAAACGTCAAGAATAGCTGACTTCGGGGGTTTTTCCTCTTCATCTTCCTCTTTAATGTCATCTAATTCGGAATCTAGATCATCTTGATCGGACTCATCGTCCTCCTTTGGTTCTTCTGATTCTTTTTCCTCCGATTTCTGGAGCTCCTCTTTTAAAGTATCAATAGCAATCTGATCTGCAGACGACTGCGAGAGGTCGAAATGGAACGCATCTAGTATCCTTACAACGATCCTCACACAATGTTTCTGATGCTCCTGACTCGTTCTCATCTTTTGCAGGTAATGTTTCAAAACCGATAGATAGTGATTCCAAGGCAGCAACTGACAGACGACTCCCAACGCCTCGATAGCTGCATCGACTAAAGTGTGCTTGCCAGCATACCTTTCATTCAACAAATACTTCGAAGCCAATGGCATAATGAACTGAGTTAGTGTTCTCTGATTCGGCACTATTGTTAGAGTCTTGGCCACGTTGCAAAACTTTAACAGTGCCCTTCCATGACGATGACTTTGTATATGTGTTACATTCTCAAAGAAATCCACTTCAGGATCTTGTTCATCAGCCAGGGCACTGAAATCACTCAACACCGGATGTGAGTTGGAACACTGTCTTACCATCTCGCCCAGCAGTCGAATACCTTCATTACGAACGTTATCGTTGTTATCACGGATTGCTCGACGCACCAGATTAAGGAGAACATCCCCAACCAAGTAATCCACATCCTTGCGACTCTCCTCATACTTCTTTATCAGTTTAGGAATGAGAACACGGAGATGTTCGGCAGCATTATCTCTCAAACCCATGTCCTTGTCGTACTTAATGAAATGGAAGCAATTGTAGATCACTAGCACCCCTAGATCCATGTTAACTAAGGTAACACCTACTTCTAATTTAGAACTGATGGTTTTCAGAGCATCCAATCGCTTGTCATAGTCTGGCTGTTCCACCCATCGCTTGTCCCAGGCGTTGAGAGCTCCAATTATCTGAGCTGTGTCCTTCAGCGAGTCACTCTTTCTCCTTTTCGCAATGTCCCAGAGCAGCTGACAGAGCATCTTTCTCGCTGATACCTCCTGCACCTGCTCAAACAACGGAGCAATCTTCCTCAAGTAAGTTTCGGGGGCATCCAGCCTCTTGATGAGGTTCGATAGGGTAGTAATCACCTGGCAAACCACCTCTTCCGATGTACTACTCTGAGATTTCGAAATCAAAATCGGAAGCAAGAGCTGCAATAGGCTATCACATGTCTCCGCGTCTTCCACATGCTGGGTCAACAGGGAAAGAATATTGAGATCCCTTTTATCAAGAGCGCTGCGACGACGGAAATTCTTTCCAGCACTGAAATTCATCTTTAGCCGCTTCAGGATCTGCAGAATGTGCGGTGATATCACATCGATTCCACTAACCTCCGGATTCTCTCCTTGCAACGTCAACAATCGTTCGATCATTGCCATGATTGGTTTTCGAATCGGAGCTTTGGACTTCTCATTGAGAAGCAGCTCGACCACATACTGGAACGGAGTTTCTTCATTTCGACTCGTCGCAAGATAACCATAAAGCTTCGGATTATCACCCCACTGCAGTAGAAGCTTAAGGACTGGCGTTGGGGAGTGAATACTGTCTTGGGGTAGTTTCTCCACAGTTCCCCATACATAGACCTCAGTCAGTGTAGCCACTTGACTTTTGGTCCAGGGGAATTCCTTAAAATGTTCAAAGAAGTTTACCAAACTAAGCAGAGCAACATTTTTAACGTTCTTGAAAATTGTCGCCATTTTGGGATGGATGTTTGCCTCTGCGCTAGAAGCCGCTGCTATAACGTCCTTGCAAACAGCTCCAACAAAGGTGATCAGCTTCAGCATATAAATAAGGAAATCCTCCTCCATCAGCCCACCAAACTGCTTGCGGATCAGTTCCAAGAGGTTAATTGTGCTCTGAAGCTTCTTCGGGGACCACACTGCAGTTAGTTTAAAGTTTTCATGCACGATTCTTGGTATCTCCTCAAGATCATTCTGAATGAACATATCGTAGATACCAAAAGCCATTTTGAGGAACCACAGGATTTCCTCGGTCGAACACCCAGCGAGGAATCTTAAAATGATTCCCTTCCTCACCTGGCTGCTAACATTCTTGCTGGTCGTCTTTGTCGTCATTTTTCCATAAAGTATCCGCAGTAGGATCTGCATGAATTCCTTTCGATGATCATCGTGAATCGTTCCCGCTGATCGGTCGATTTTAAAGCTCACCAGTTCGTCCTTGAATTTCTTTTCATCAATCATTGCATACAGATGGTCTTTGTAAGGAGCGAGCGATTTATTTCTGTAGGACATTACACAGTCTAGTGCGATTTTTTGCAAAGCAGGGTTATTGGCCGATAGCAGTTCCATGTAAAAGGCATAGAGTTCGGGCTCTCGGTGCAACTGTTTGGGATTTGGATGATTCACGAAGATGCTCATCTTACTGGCCAGCGTTGAAATGATTGCTTTGGTTGATACTGAATGATTCTTTTTGAGAGTGACTTCCTCTTCATCATCGTCTTCTTCGTCGTCATCTTGCAACTGTTTTTCATCATCTTTGCAAATATCCCAGGTGTAGAGTTTCTTTTGCTGATTCGCCTTGAACTCATCATGTACAAATTCTAGAAACATCGTCACCAACTCACGATTCTTAATCTCACGTATTTGTCCAAAGGTGGCAATCTTGGTCCATATCAAATTCCGATAGTTTATCAGCTCCTGCATCGAAGATGGGCTAATCACATGCGTCTGCATCGAACTAAGTGCTGAACTGGTCCAAAAGTAATCTTCAATCTGGTAAGTTCGTTCGTCTAGTTTAGCGATTTCTTCAGCAGTCTCGTCCAATTTCTGCTTGTAAATATCCCAAAAGTCTTGTGTACTCAACTCCTTAGAGTAGTCCTGAATAAGTTGCAGTACTGGTTCCCAAAGAAGCTTAAAATTATGGTATAACATTCCCATAAGGAACCTCAGAATGTCTACTTTGAAACGAACGTCTTTGATGGATTTGAAGAATTCCCCACTTGTTTCCAGTTTTTGTAAGAGAAGTATTTGTTCCCTGTACGTGTGGACAGTTGGTTCAATGGTCTCAATATCATAAAATATTTTATAGGGACTACCATGGTTGGATTTATAAATCGAATACAAGCAATGGGAGCTAAGTAAGCGGACTTCAATTGATTTAGAACTCAGTAGGCGCGCCAGGACGCTATGGACTTCTTCGTTCGATTTAAAGAGATTTGACTTAAGAGTGCAAATTTGATCAAGAATCGCAAGAGCAGACTTCCCACTGCCACAGTGAGGAAGAATGGTTTTTACAACCTGCGCCAGAAGATCATCCTTCCAAGAGAATCCAAAATGAATTCCAGACTCAATCAGTACTGACAGTATAAATAGTGACTTCTCCACTTTTGACTCAGCATCGCTCAGTTGCTTGATAATTTGTTTTATAAGATTGCTGCATTTCTCCGGAAGCATAGTGCCATCCAAGCTGTTAACATGAGGCGCAAGAATGAGGCTCAACAAAAACTCTTCCTCAACTCCATTTTCTCTTGCATACTTATTAAAAATCTCTTCAAATCTCTTCAATGTGTCAGGTTTTTTCATCAGTAGTGGATAACGCTTCCAAGTATTTAACTTTTGACCATTACGAATTAGTGGAGATTTTTGTAATACCACCTGAACTAAGAGCTCGAGGCCCTGTGTATCGTTAAATGTCTCAAAATACCGTAACAGATCGGGAAGGACTAAGATTTCAAACTGTGTATGAATTGATATCCTTACAATAAATGATTCAAAAACCTCACGCTGGTCAATTTGCATTATTTTCTTAATCATTCGACTAGTGTCCAGTTGTGATATCTTGGCATTGCTTGATAGAAGTATGACACTCACCAGAGTGCAGAGGTTATCTAATAGAATGTGATCTTTGTCTGAAGAAGCATCTACCACTTTTAATATTGTTGGCACAACAGTCTCCATTTCGGACAAAAAACGTCCATCTCTCCACTGTGCCACTTGAAGCATCAGTAAAATTAAAGAATTCATAGCAGTTGCATCGTTCTCACCTAATGTCGAAGAAATTACCCGGCAAATTACAAGCCAAAGTAGTCCCACATTATGAGGATGAATGAATTTCAAAATCTCTCCAACAGCCGAAGATATAACTTCAAAAAGCAAATCCCGTCGCTTATCTTTTGTTTTCAGCAAACACTCAAAGAGAAACTCGAGAAACTTCTCTGCGATGCTATGAAACAATCCCTTAACACCGCGAACGATGTCGAAGAACAGTCGGCCGCAACCTTGGACACTTTCAATTTGCTCCTTTTCAATAGTTCCCAAAATAATATCCAAAAGTTTGTTGTAATCCTTGAGATCTCTGGCAATAAACGAAAAGCATTCAACAGCGAAATTAGTGACATCCTCTGAATATCGATTCTCATCTAAAAGCGGCAATATAGCATGAAAGACCACGGAGATGTTCTTCTTCAGAAAGGGTTTTAAGGTCTTGAAAAGATACGCCAGGCAAATTAGTGTCCACTCCAGCTGATCCGCATCTTTAGTATTCAACAGGCAAATCAATCGATCAAGAACCCTCTGAAAATATGGATAGAATTCCTCGCGCAAGTCTCTGCCCAAGACAACTAAGATTTCCAACAATGGCTGAAGGGATAAATTGGTTGCTGTGGAAAGTTTATCCAATAGAAGATCAACAACAAAGTCTTTTTTATGCAGCAGCTGTGGCAAAGTGATGATGCGAAGACATTTCTTGCTAAATTGATTGTATTCATCGGTTAAATTGAGCACTGTCCACTTTTTGATGGTTTGATAGAAATATGTTTCATCGTCTTCTGGGAGCTCTTCGTTCTCGTGGCCTATGTAGTAAAGAGCCGAGCGTCGAATATCGATTTCATTTACTCGGTCGCCAAACGATTTGAACTAAAGATAGGAGATACATTTTTCTGATAGTTTCGAATATGTATATCTTAGCACTTACCCGAAAAGTATTGTTCTCTTTTGTTTTTCGTTGCTCATCCATGTTTCTTAGATAACTTCATATATTTCACTTAAAAAATTAAAAATACTTTTCAAATCCTAAACAACACAAATCCACGTGCGACCAGCAGCTGTCAAATTATTTGACGTTTTGTTTTAATCTGCTATTTGTAAGTAATTAGCGGATGTTTGGCTTTACTCGTTCATTTTAAAATAAAATAAAATAGGTACCTACTTGTTGACTTTTGTTGTTGTGAAAGTCCAAGCAAAGTGTAGAAAAATACCTCAGTAGTTCTTCAGTGCTGCCAAATTACAGGTTTTACAAAGTGAAATTTCTACTAATTTTTATTTATAAATATAGTTTTAAGCGCACCATACACACTTCAACTCAATTGTAAACTGAGTCAATTGAAATCAAAATCAACCCGACAGTCATTTGATCGTTTTGACGGTTGACTAGTTGGTAGAGGAAAAATCAAAAGATTTTGATTTTTAGAAGTTGATTTGCAAGTCTCTCAACTCAGTTGAACTCTGCGTGGGGATGTCATTTGATTCGCTGTCAAATTGCGGAAAATTTGTTCTAGGTTTGTGAAATCTGTGAATGTGTGTGTGAGCGAAACGTAAACAGCAAGAAGACTTTAAACGCAGACATAAAGAAAATTCTAGATATTTGTGAAAGTTTATTCCAAGTCAAAGAAAATCGAATAATCACGCAAATAAAAAATCTCTCAAGTAATGAAATACAGAAGGATTAATTTAAACGCTGGTGTCGTATTATACACAATCCGAAAAAGAAGTCATCTACTGTTATTTAAATAAAAAGAACCTTAAATTGTTATTCAACTTACAACTCAAATGTTTACTATTTAACCCGTTAATAAGATAATAACTAAGAGTCGCAAAAATAATTTAAACATTTAATTGAATTAAATGCTGAAAGTTCAGTATTTCGCTAATTTCTGCTTAAAGCTGAATTGTCAGTCAAATACAGCGCGTTTGAGAACTAAAGAGGAAACATCTGTCCAAATCTTGGCAATCATGATCATAATCCAGTTTATTTTAATTTGAAATCCACTTTCAGCTTTCATTGGGTACTAAGAAAATGAGGGTCCTAGTATTTTGGCGCAATTACAAGTACGTTTGTTCGGGTAATATCACTATGAACCAACAATCAGCTGCCTCCCGCAGACTAGTTTTTTTTTTAAGACCAGACTTATGTTATGTACATAATGTATGTAAATACTCTTTGTTGTGGTGTAGTGGTTGGTGCATTGTACTACTCTACATGCTGTCCGGACTCAATCCCAACTATCACCAAAAGTATTGTATCGGTGCCACCTCTTCTGAATGTCTGACAAACATTCAGAAGTATCATTTGTGACAATGAGCTTCTCAACTCGCCGTTCGAAGCCGGATTAAAACGCAAACATAAATGGTTGCGAAAAGCAGCTCCTGGTTAACCCCAAACTAAGAGGGAAAAAGAGTATATTTTTTTTTTTTTTTTTTGTGGTTTTTGAGCATACATAATAGTTATTTCCGTATTAAAAATGTCAATAGAATTTATAAAATATTTTTATCTCAAAAAATAAACCACCACGCGAACACACACTCAAACCTCAACCAACTTCAGCCATCATATTTTGCAATTGCAACTGTCATATTTCATTTTTTCAAATCTCCACAAATTCCCCAAAAATATCCCACAACTCACACAAATGAAGTTTGCACAACAAAAACAGAACACATAAAAATTTGTCTTCGCTCCACCAGTCCAGCACCGTTTTTTCGTTTCCTTTACAATATTTTCCGTCATCCTTGAGAAAAAAAGAAACAAAAATATGGAGATTACGTGTCGCGAACCCTTTTAATTGTTGTTAAACATATTTGCATAAACAATTTACATAAATCGACGCAAGTGCGAGTTATCTGAATTCCCAACTCAATGCACAATATTGTTTGCAAATCAAACGAAGTTCTTTGTGAAAAAAGTAAAGCAAAAATATACATTCGTGAGTTCGCCTTCCCCTGTGGCCAAGTGACCTTTGCAAAATCAAGAAAATTAAATATGTCAGCTGATATCGCAGCAAAACGTAATTTTTTGTAGAAAATTTTCGTACAAAAAAGTATTTCAAGTCGAAAAAAATCCCCTCCATGTGAAAAAGTGTTTCGCAAGTACTTCTTACAAAAACAAGAAAAGAAGCATTTCGTCGTGTGTTTGTACACTCATTGCTAATTATCGATTTAACATCGTCTCCGTCGCATTAAAAATGTAAAATACATGTAAAAAATCAATTTGTAAGTACACACTAACAAGTATGCCAATAACTTAAGTTTGGATCTTTTTAATTATTGTTTGCATTTAAATAACTCGCTAATTTTGTACTGTACTATACTGAAAGAAGAATACCCCTCTGTGTTTTACTTTCTGTGATGAAGCTCTGGGGTTTTAAATGAAGAATTAAATTATATGAAGAAAATAACTAGAATACTTTTTGTTCGTCTTCTTATTTTGCATATGTATTTACTTCTACTTCGCTACACTGTTGCTGACGCTTCCCACGCACTGCGAAACAGATCGAGAGAAATTTTAATTTTACACGCTAGTGGATATCTTGATCAAAGATCAGGTGTTGCTAATAATCCAAAAGAAGTGTGTGTGTCGTTTAGTGCTGTGTTTCACTGCAAAAATAATCGGCAATCATTACTCGCTCGTGAAACTTCTTGGCAAATAGAAGTAAAAAATTAGTCACTCGAACCTCGAACGTCAAAACGTCAATGAAAACAATGATAAACGGTCATATTAACTGGGTCAGGCAAAAGAAAATTAAAAAAAGGAAAGTGATAAAGAAGATCTATTAATTCCTTAGTGTGCGGTGCGCCCAGAACAAGGATTGTCTTACAATATGTTGAGGCATTCTTGCAAGTTCGATAATTTGTTAAAAAAGTTGGTAGATATTAAACGCCAGAAATTTGTGTTAACTACGTGTTACGTTGGTGACTAACAGGAAAGGCATTAAGTGGGAACGGCAAATACTGATAACATACACCACAAAATGATATGTTTTTTTTAGTATTTCTAGAATACGCTGAGCAATTTCTGATAATTTTGGGGGTTTGCCTTGATTACTTTGCTTGAAATAATTAAAAGCTTAATTTATAGTTTTCAGCACAAAATGCAGATTATTAAGTCAATAATACGTGGCTTTGTAAATCATCTAAATCGAGGAGAGAATAATTCTTCTCGAGAAAATCTCGTGACAAGATAAACATACAGTCTGTCGTCTGTTTCGACTTAAATCCGTCAAATAACTCGTTTTCAACTAAATTGAAAGGGCTTTAAACTTTCACCCTGTGGTTGTTTATAAGCATTCAAATAAGTCTGAATCTTCCTTGGCTACGTGAACAACATTTGATCTTAAACGTTTCGTGGAGTACCGAGCAGGTGTAAACATATGATTCACTAGTCTGTCGTAAATTATGACTCCCGCAATGTTACGTGTGTGACATTACCATAATTAGCGAGTTTTTCTCCTGGTATTTTTTATTCTCTAACCATAATGAATTTGATTCAATTAGAATCGAATTGAAAGTTCATGAAAGAAAGTTCAATCTGTTATCATACGATATCGGGCCATTTGTTTCATATTAATTTAATTAAATGTGAATGACGCGATTTGGCTGTTGTTTCTGTTTCAATTCAAATTGAAAGCATTTTAGTCGGTACTCTATTTAAATACATACATATGTATATGTATTTCAAGAAAACACATCCGAAGAACAATGACAATAATTCAATGAAGTAACCCATACGTAAAAGTACATACATATTTGTATTATAAATATATGTGTATATCGATTCAGTGTTAAGCGTATGCTATCGATAAGTTAAAATGATTAAGAACTAAGCGGATTCGGCAACCTAGAAATTGTTTTGAATTTCATTATCGTCACTATCATCTTTGATGACCGAATCGCTTTGTTTTTCCTATATTTGTTTATTTTTATTTCTGTATTTTGCCTTCGAATTCAATATCGCTCTTTCTTTTTTTGGTAGTCAATATTGTCAAAATCGTCAATATGGGAACGTATTATGCAAATTAATGGGGTGGGCCCAATATGAAACCGATTTATTAGATTGGTTTGTACATACGTAAATGTATTTGATAAATGATGATTCTAGCAGGGGCTGCAGGTATATTTTAAGTTATAAAAAAAAATGCACGTCGGTATCAAATTGGTTTTATAAACTATTAGGTATGTACTATGTATTTAGATTTGCCTCTCCTTTTTCAAGTTAAGAACAATTGGAGCATATGTCATATTTATCCTGAACTGTGGACATTTTCTCGCATGTGCACTATTCAAAAGCAATTAAACATCGTTAGTTCTCTCTATTTACTTTAATTTAGGTGGCGCTACAGCTCGGGGTGAACCTGGGCCTGCTTCTCGCAACCATTTGTGGGTGCGTGTTATATACCTACAGTTTTTTTGCCGACTCCGAACAGCGAGTTGAGAAACTCAATCGTGACAAATGCTTTTTGATTGCTTGTCCGACAATATAAAATTATGTGTTGGACCCCGGCTGCGATTGAACCCAGGTAGCATTGCATATAGTCCAACGCACTTTTTTTTTTACTTTAAATAACATTAATCCATTTAAACCAATATAAACTTACATGCTAGACAAAAATGCTTAAGGGGTAAGGCCGAAAAAAAAGGGACTGTATACAATTTTTTTTTTTTAAGCGAATAATTTCAAAATGGCGGCTGTGCAGCGTTTTTCAGATGACGTCTCCGTTTTTTCAGTGTCCACGGCCGGACAAACAGCTCCTATAAGTTTTGAATTATAATAAGCCAATTTCTTTCTTTTGATTTTATATAATAACTGCTATAGAAGTACGTAGGTTTTTTTCGATATATTAATTTTTGGCCAAATGGCGCACTTCCAAAATGGAAAGTGAAAAATTTGCCTAAGAAATCATCAGATAATTTTTAATAACAAATGAACTATGCAATAAAAAAAATCCTACATACTTCCATAGACAATGTATTTTTCAAGATATATTCAATATTTCAAGTTAATCGGTTACAAATTGTCTGAATTATGTTTCCGGCAAACTTAAAAAATGCAGTTTTGAGATATATGCGTTTGAAGTGTTGATTAGTAGAAAATCATGGGAAAATTTTGCAATATCTTTAATATGCGATGCCTGCACCGAGTACTTAGAGATCTTTCCCGACCTTAATCTTTTGGGACATCATATTTGAGGTCTTAGGGGACAATTTAAAAAAAATCGATTTTTCGAAAATTCTAGAGTGGCCTAACCTCTTCAATCGAATTAGAATCTAACTACGTATGTATATTACTTAAACTAGCTTACTGGCCCTTAGGGGGCACTCTAGGCTTAACTCTATTATTACAAACTATTGCCTTTCGGCCTTAAAATAACTATACTATGACTAAGCTTATCTAACTCTTATATTTAATTCCAAGAAAATTTTGGAAAACTTGGAGTCCAACGCACTAACCACGGTGCTCTATTTAAATAAGAAAATATTTGTTAGCTACTTTATTCCGTATCCTATTGTCGTTTAGCGCTGATCATCAGCATGTAAACTACTATACAATGACCTACACATTCCCGGTCTTCAAGCCGTAGTTAGAGTTAATAATAGCAAACAATTTTTCTCAACACATTCATTCATGCCTCGAACCGCTATTTAAACGGAGACTACGTAATCTATACACAAGTATCCTAAGATACTATTTGTTCGACATGAAGAGTTGATTTGTGGTGTTTTTTAGTTCGTATTTGTCTCTGGTTGTACATATAGATGTACTTGCTCGTACTTGCTAAGCATGCAAGTTGAACAAAAATAATTCGCAGAGCCCTTGCATCCTGTTTTAATTTTTTGTTTGTTTTTTTTTTCTTATAATGTCATCCGAGTAGCATAGCTTCATAGCAACATAAAATCGGATTGTTCACAATCGATTGAGCCCGCTCGAATTCAAAAAAAAATCTAAAATCAAAACATATCCCTTCACTTCATCGCTAAGCGCATATTCTTCTTTGCTTCTCTAATTCTAGCTTAATCAACACAACTGCTTGATATTCATTCGAATTAATAGATCAACAAACAAACAAACAACAACAAAAAAGAAACCAATCGTCATGGAATCAGCCGATGCCTTGGAAGAAGAAAAGAAGCTCCTAAACGAAGCGAAATACCGCAATTATATGTCAAACATTGATAAAGCGTTGCGCAACTTTGAGTACTCCAGCGAATGGGCGGACTTGATATCTGCCCTGGGCAAGCTAAATAAGGTGAGTTGATTTAGTATTTTTAATGCAATTATTATTTTAAATATAGGATATTCGAACTATGACTCTTAACACATACCATAAGCCACACAGAAGGTTTCGGAATGTCATGCTTCATGGTCGATCAATTGAAATTTAATTATTTACAATCAACGGCATTTCTACGAGTAGTCTCGTTACTTTGAAAAGTAAAGGTCAAACGCAGACGGTTCGACTGCAGAGTTAAGTGCCCGAAAGTCGTCAGCAGCAATAACAGCTGTTACTTGCCTTTATCGTATCGCTTGGCAAGCATTCTGCTATACAAATAAATAAATAAATTCACTACTATTTAAAGACGACATGAAGATTCTCTTTATGACATGCATAATAGATAAAACTGTAGTTCCAAGAACTCACTCCAGAAAAGGTGCAATAAATCACTACGCCTACATATGGTGGTTGTTGGCGAAAAAAAATCAATATCATTACTTCAGTGATCTTACGCGTTTTCTAATGGAATTTTTAATTAGTTTTGCAAGCGCATCGCCGAGTATGAATACGAGCAGATTGTTGCGTATAAAAAATTTACCCATGGCATCGTCACTGTGAACGGAATAAAGAGTTGAATGTTGTTATGGTTGTTGAATACCTGCAACACTCGACGGGTACTTGTACATACATACATAGGTTTGAGATTTAAGTTTTGTATGCGAACAAAATTGTCTCTCTTAGAGTAGACAAATTATGAGAAAAATATAGGTCAATGTTAAATATGATGTGCGCTATTCAACACGCATCCCTTGGGTTTGTATATCCATTGTAACTTCGCAACGCAGGTAAATGCATTCCATTCATCTTTTATTTTTTCAAATAAACAATATTAGAAAAATCGGAAATCAATGAAATAACGCAGTTTCTAAATTCTGCTCGTGATAAGCAAAAATCAATTTCGTTGCAAAGTTCATTAAAAGTAATTTCATGCCCATTAGTACTATGATTGGTTCTATACCTTACTGAAAAAATAGGCTTCTGACCCGCAGAGACTTTTGGAAAGCATATACTCTAGAGTCTATTCTATTTAAAAGAAAAACCAATGCTGGCGAAATAATATGGTAATTAATAATATTGCGAACAAACATGACAGAAGTTGAATCTCGTCTGCAACTTAAGGTTTGCAAACCAATTAATTTGCACCTTCTGTCATAATTAGGTAGTTCATCGTTCAATCTCAAGCTCCATGTCCAAGCATAGCTATACACAGACATACAGCGCTGGCGAGCTAGTTAGCACACCCCCATGAAAATTTAAACTTATGTTTTTTTTTTGCAATTTATGGTAAAATACTTATAAGCGAACAAATGCTTGAGTCTAACAAAAATTAAGTTTGAAAAACTAAAAAGGCTATTCACTGAAAATCATCGTTTCGTTTCATCTTGTTTCGTCCTTTTAAGTTAGTATTTCCCATTAGTCGGGTTTTAGTTTTTTAAACCTAATTTTTTAAATAAAACTTTTTAGTTGTAGTTGTTTCAGAAAAAATGTAGAGTAAACCTTTCAATGTCACTTAGCTTATCGTATTCTAATTGTCAAACCCTTTCATTTGATACCCATATTAAGAAGGTAGTAAAAATAACGGTACCCGCCATCTTGAGGGCGTCCGCTATATTAAATTTTTAATGACGTCATAGCATATTGTATTCTACTTGCCAAGCTCTTTCACTTCATACCACTATGAAGGCGGCTGTAAAGAAAAAGAAAATAAAAAAAGAGGTGATCCGCCATCTTGCTTGTTACGTCCGCCATATTGAATTTTTCTGTGACGTCACATAACCCAGGACACTCTCGGGATCAAGATAAATCCAACGACACCTCATTTGTTGAAATCGGTTCCATAGTTTAGGCTGTACGAGGTGACATTCTTACATACAAATAAACATACAAACCGAGCCTGTAAAAATCATAACCCTTCGTTTTGCAAAGTCGGGTAAAAAGAGCACCAATGGCAAATCTTAATTGAGAAACAAAATATATCGGTTTGCAATACGATTCCGTGTTATGTAAGATACCGTAAGTGGTAAAAGTGGCAATTAAATTATCGAAACAATCAACAAAAATATCAAATTCTGTAATTAGAGGTTATGTTTTTCGAATCTGACTTAGTTCTTCATTTTTTTTATAATTGTTTAAAAACAAATATGAAAAAAAAGAGTTCAACGAAGGAAAACAGAAGTCAGATTTCGAATTTGTACCAAAAAGAGCAGAACATATCCGAAATTGCAAGATTAATCGGCACTTAAGCATTAACAGTAACTTGGACTTTTTGCAAATCAGAAACAATCTAGGTCAAGAAAGACCACAAAACGTGAGGATAGTCTGATAGTCAGACATACCCCTAAGCAACTCTTCGCCACTTCAATGGAAATAAGAGCTCGAATGCAACCAAATTACGGTGTGTATAAATCATCTAGAACTTTGTCTTAAAAAACCGAATGTTTAACCATACAGTCGAAGAAAACGCCTGGATTTCGCGAAATGCCATATCTCCTAAAGTCAGTCTTTCTGGAATTCTGTCCTCTGGACTAATGAATCCAATTTTAATCTGTTTGGACCCAATTACAGAACCTACGTACGACGTCGTCCCAACAAGGAGTTAGACCCAAAGTACACTAGGAAGACTATTAAGTTTGGAGGTGGCCGCGATATGGTATGGGGCTACTTTAACGCGAATGATGTTGGGCCAATAGTCCAAACTAAAAAAAAACATGGATGGGCTTTTGTACCAGAACAACAATTCGGGACCCCCTTTTTGATGATTTTCCACTTGCAACATATCGGCAAATTGTGTTTCAGCAAGACAATGCCCCATGCCATACATCCCGCGCAGTTAAAGAGTGGTTTGAGGCAAATGATATCATTATTGGGCCGTCGTCAAACGCAATCGGATGGTAAGTTTTTGAGTTTTAGGATATTATTGTTTGGACAGTTGTCGGCATTTAATTCTCCACCAGAGTTCTTACTATTCACAAAAAGTCCCTCAAAAAAATTTCATTACATTTATGACATAAACACTGTTTTCAATGGGTGTAGCGAAGCGCACCGGGTAATCACTAGTAATCTATATATAAACCCCTATTTTGGAACCCGTCGGATCTGAGATTCACTTCAATAGTTAGATCCACGTGAACGTGTTCACTGTATCACAGAATCCTTCGGATGAACTGTCTTACCGACACGTCGCGTCGGTTTATTCTTTCGAACAAAGCTGTCCTGCATTGTTGACAGGATTTTTTTTTTATTTGTAAAATAATGGGTTAAACTAGCAAAAATTGATACTGTGGCTCTATTTTTTGATCAAAATAAAATGTCTGCAAGCAAAAGAACTCGTGTGAATTTAAGAGCAAACACTGAGGATGAACTGAATTTCAAGCCAAACAAACACATACGAGAATAAATCATGAGAACTTTGTAGTTCAACTCACTTGTTTTTTATTTAAAAAAAAAATCTACACATCTCTATATTATATATATAAAAATCAATTCCTGTGCGTTAGTCTCGCTAAAACTCGAGAACGGCTCCACCGATTTGGATGATTCTTTTTTTGTTTTTTTTTAACTTGATTCAGGGATGGTTTATGAGAAAAAAAAATTCAGAAAAACTCCAAGGGAAAGCCGGAATCTGCAAACACTTAAATGTGGGTTTTGTATGGGAACTTTGTATATTTTTTTACTTTTTTTTTTTCTCTGTATAGTATCTACGTGGGCACCGTAAGTGGTTAGTGCGTCGGACTACTGAGCCAGCGGTCTTGGGTTCGAATCCCGCCGCAAACACCTAAAAGTTTTTTCACAGTGCCCACCTTTTTCGAATGCCTGACAAGCATTCAAGAGTATCATTTGTCATGTAAAGCTTCCCAACTCGCCATTCGGAGACGGCAGAAAACTGTAGGTCCCTTCCATTCGTGCATGCAAAAATATAACGCGCACACACAAATGGTTGCGGGAAGTTAGGCTTGGTTCTACCTATGACTGCTGAAGCCAAATATTTATTTTTTATTTTTATCTAGGTTGAAATAAAAGTCATTTAAAAATAAAAAAAATGTAATGACAATTTTTATAAGCTGTTCTATTATCTGTTAACAATATCTATCTGTCTGTCTATCTGTCTGGCTGTCTATCTATCTATCTGTCTGTCTGTCTGTCTGTTTGTATGTATGGCTGTTTGTCTGTCTTCACCTGAAATTACCAAATTGTGAATGACAGTTACCAAAACCACCAGTTGTTGAGTAATCGCACTGATGCTGTGTTGTATTCTACATAAATTAAGAAAAACGTCTTCTGAAAATTTTACCTAAATCGGTGGTAGTCTTTAAAAGACAAACAAACAAACATATATACATTCATTTTTATATACAAGATTTAAAGCCATTTAATTAACGATTTTTATTTAGTAACCAAACGAAACTCAAACCATACACAGTGCCAATATTGCTGATCTCAATGAATTGGAGTTGGAGCGTTGATATGGATTCATAATCGCTTATGAAGTATTACAATGAAATTAATTTTAGGTGACACGAATTCACCGGATTATCAATTTTTAGTACTTAAATAAAAATATATTCTGCATAAAATTATATTGTGAAAGCGGAAGTATGTTTATGTACATTCTTTTACTCCAGTAAATCATTATTCAAGTAAAGATTAAGATTTAACTCAAACTCATCGCGTAACATACGGGAAAAAGTTAAACAACGCCTGGGAGTTAAAATTAAAAACTAAAATGTCGTATTTTTATTTCTACACAAAACCAAATTGCAAAAGCAGCGTTTTACCTGATAAGTAACACGACTGTTTTAGTACACGGGCGAAGCCGGGCGGGACAGCTAGTAAATAAATAAAAAAAACACTTCATTTGTTTTAAAACATTGTGCAATAAAAAAAAATTTATCAAAATTAAGAGCCTTGTTCAGCACAGTTTAATCATTCATGTATACCACACAACAACCAGGAAAAGTCGGGAAATTGAAAAAATCGAAAAGTGAAAAAAATCACTGTAATAAAGCGTAGCAACGCACGCCGGGTATCCGCTAGTATAATATAATAATGTGTTCAAATAAAATTAAATATTTGTATTTGAAATGCGTTAATGCACAATGGGTGGGCTAATTAGCTCGCTACCCCTGTATGTGCTCAGTTAAAATGAATAATTAATTTGTTAAAAGTATATAAATATGTATAATAAAGTGCTCTGGAAACATAATGCCAAACATTTTGGATTTTTCTAAAATAAATAAAATGGTAACAAAAATGCTTCTAAAATGGTGTCGATGAATTTGTTACTTTTGTTTTGCACAACACTGTGTATTTAGTTTGTATGTGGATCTGTTAGGAACATCTGTCAAGTAGTAAGATTCGATTTGAAAATTAGAGCTACAAATAGATCAGTGGATAGTAGTTCTTATATTTTTGTGTTAGTAGAATTCTCGAACAGTTCAAATAGAACAATTGATTATATCCTAAAATCATGCATTGAATAATTGCACTATGTTTTAGCGTCAATCTCAGTTAATGTTTAATTGTCTTTCCCTTTTTCACAGGCGATATCCAGCAATACACATTACCAAATAATCCCGAGGCGAATAAAGATTTCAAAGCGTTTAGCACAATGTATGCATCCTGCGTTACCATCAGGCGTGCATCTTAAAGCATTAGAGACATATGATGTGATATTCAGTAAAACAGGTCCAGAGCGCTTGGCTACCGAACTCTTTATCTATAGGTAAGTGGTATCCATTTTTTACATTTATAAATTAAGCAAATGTTTTTTTTTTTTTTTTTTGTAGCGCCGGTCTGTTTCCTTTGCTAGGCTATGCCGCGATGAATGTACGTCCGGCACTATTAGGGATCTATGAGAAATATTTTGTGCCTTTAGGAGACAAGCTTCGACCAGCCTTGAGTGGATTTCTAAGCGGCGTTCTTCCCGGCTATGAGAATGGCTTAGATCACTTCGAACGAACCAACTCATTGCTCACACAGGTGTGTGTGGCCGTTAATCCAATGTATTTCTACACAGTTCTGTGGGAATGTGTAGCGACCAATGCCTCCATTCGACTGCCGGCGATAACGTATTTACTGGAGCATTTTAACAAAAGACTGGGAATGCAACAACAAGTATATATTATGGGGCACAATCGTGATGTCATGATGTCCGGCCTGTGTGCGTGTCTTAACGATTCTGTCATTCTAGTACAAAGAAACACGCTAGAGTTCCTTCTTCTCGGTTTCCCAATGCACACGCATTACCTGAATGAAACAGATCTGGTAAAACTAGTCACCAACGGGTTGAATACGATCCTGCGGCGAGATATGTCGCTCAATCGTCGTCTATATTCCTGGCTTTTGGGTACGGAAGTTGGAAAGACAGCTAAATTTGATCAATCAGTCGATAATTGCGATGAAAGCATAGAGTCGTATTTTGACAAATATTCAAAGCACATTCTCATTCAGTCGCTAATCTGTACGCTGAAATTCAGCCTGGAAAGCACGCCTGTAGATCTAAAACCGTATCGAATAATGGTTTCATTGTTGGACAAAGCTGAGATTGGCAGTGCCGTGCTTGACTATGTTCTTTGCGACATCATACGCACAATGTCACTGTCAAGTGGCAATGTTGAGGTTGGAAAATCCGCAAATTTGCTATTTGCCACCTTTGACCCGGCTTACATTTGGAGTTTTATGACAATCATCTACGAAAAGTCATGCAAGCAGGTTGGTTGTCTAGACATTCTTAATGTTCTTCTTAATCACTTGTATTCAACATAGCAGAACGAGTCTTCGCGACTGTCGCGTAATCTTCGGCACTCATCGTCGTCATTAAAATGTGAAAAGTTTCAATGTCAAGTAGGTTCTGGTGATCCCACGTTGGTGGAGATCTGCTATCTGACTGAGTTCCTCTTGGAGACCATTTCGCTGGAGATGTACAATGAAACAACGCGGCTTTACTTGCCCAAGGTGTTTCTGGCAATCACTCAAATGCTCACAGTACACTCCGAGTACCTAAGTAATGATGAGATAGTCGCCTCACTGAAGCTCTGCATGAAGATCGTCTCCAGAGTCCAGCCAATGATCACGTAAGTACAGTCGGGAATATTTGAGAAACCACCTAATGTTATGATAAATTTTTAAACAGAAGCCCTGTTAAACTTCACTCGAAATCGCAAACGCTTGGGCACGATGACAAATCCATGGGAGGAGAGAGCACCTACAGCGCAAATGCCGTAAGTGGTAGTAGCAATGCAAATGCTGGTAGCACGCTAGAAAAAAGTAAATCCGATTCAAAGCTTAATCAATCGGCAGCCGCTTTTGATGTACATCCGCCCCAGGAAAGTCTCAGTAGTGCCGATGAGCCAATACGTCGTTCTAATTCTAATCAAAATATCGACCGAAGGCATAATGCAAGTCCAAAAAAGACAAAAAAAGCTAAATCCTATTCAAAGCTCTCTGAACTTGACAAAGAGGTAAGCAGTAGGCTAGCTTTTGCCGTAGATATATGCTGCATTGCATGTCTATTTAGTACAACATAAATAAGGCAATTTTTTCTTTCTCTTAGATCTGTCCAGACACCGGTCAGTTGGTAACACCACAATCATCTTCAGACCAGGACACACCGCTTAGTATAAAGAAATTAAAGAATAAAAAGGCTTCGCCGTACATGCGGCTCAAAACAAGCCCCATGAAAAAGGCCCGACCACAGGATCTGAAAGTAAATGAGCCGAGAAACCTGGATCCCACTATGCTGACAACCTTAGAAAGCAGAGACACAGTTGAAGGCAGTGAATTGTTACAACAGTCATTGAAACAGGCTCAATTCATAAGTGACAGTCAGGAAATCACTAGTTTGGATGAGTTTTCTATATTGGAAAAGTGCATCCGCCAGTACGAGGTCTTTTTCGAAGTATATTTAGCGGGAAAGGTCTTACAAATAAATGTGAATCGGGCACCTTGCGCTGTGACTGTAAAGGTTGAAACGGATGCAGACTCTGCGACAACTCCGAACGTTGAAAATATTTTCAAAAACGAGGAAGTCTATGAAGATGTTTGCATTGAGCGGCTGTTGGAAATTGATCGTCTGTTTGAGACGCTTCAAGTGAATATGATGTGTCGATCGAAACAGCTGCATCAGCTGCTGAATCGTTCGTTGGTCAACACTTTAGATTCAGCGAGCGATGTAAGCGATGCCGAGTTTAAAGATTGTATGTCTAGTGGAGAGCAATTGGACAAAATCCAAATATTTGATGAGAAAACCGAGCGAAATGTTAGCAGACTAATGGAATTGCGTCTAACCGAATCATTAAGAAATGCAATCCGACTAGCATCGAATCTGCTTGTGGAAATGTCAACGTTTCCCAACTGCAATAAAAATCTTGTGCTAGACAAAAGAGGTAAGCTCACTAGATCAACCTTTTTCCATCATTCGACTCGATAATTTGTATTTCTTTCTCAGAAAATGAGCTTCCAAGTTGGCTGAAGGTGCTAACGCTTGTGGCTGCGTACACTCAGAGTGATAAAGAGTTGCAATTGGCCGCTATAACAACGCTATTCGATTTAATAAGGTCAGTGGCTAAACAAATAAAAAAAAAAATTACAAATGTTATAAGTTTCCTTTTATTTACAGTTTGCTTAAGTCCCAAATTGAGCACACAACCAGTCCAGGTGTGACATTTGTTGTAATGCTTCCACTTCTCAAATTCGGTCATGTCAGTTATATCGAGAACAAAACCCGAATTTTCCAGCTCATCACATCGGTTCTGTGGAATTACTTAGGAGAGTCGGCAATCGACCCGGTGCAGATCACATCGCTGCTATATCAACTGCACAATTGCCTTGAGAGCGGAATAGTCGAGACAATCATTGGCAATCGAATGTCTAGTCACTATGATGCTCAACTTCTGAAGTTGCGCAACGGTGATATGAAAGCTCTTTCAAATTATAAAACCGACCGTGCTGCGGAGATTAAAATGATGTGCGTATCGCCGGTCCAGCCAATTGAAAATACCGACCACTTAAAGGAAAGCGAATCGCAGAGCTTTAAAAAGTTTGAACTGCTTTGGCACCTGGGTCGCGATAAGCAGCCATCCAAAGGATTTGAGAAGACCCTTTTAAGAGTATTGGATACATTAGGATTGCCTAACTACATGCCGATTAGAACGTTTGTATCTAAATGGCAGCAGGAATCCCTGTTACGTGGTGACCTGTCCCGTCTTATAAAACCATTGCACAAGATTCTTCTCTCGTCAAACTCTCGCCGTATAGGTATTGTCCATTTCCATCTGATGAAAAGAGACGGCGAGGAATCGCTTGCCGCAGATGCCAAGGATGCCGAGGACAACTTAGATAGTGCAATAGATCGTGAGGTGTTTGCTATTAGTTCAGAGTTTGGCAACGTAAAGTACCACATCGATTCGTCTTTGAATAAGAAACGCAGTCCCATTCGCTCATTCCAAAAGAAACTGTTCGGTGTGACCCTGGGCAGCAAGAACAAGACATCGAACTTTGTTAGCGACAAAACGACAAACAGTATTACTGAAAGTGATTCGAACATCGGACTGATAATCAACCCGCTGGAGAATGAGTTCGATTCAGTAGGCTCAGAGGAGATGACCTCATTGAGCAGTAGTGCACCGAATAAAATGGAAACATCACGCAAAAGCAGTGGCAACAGCGATAAAGAGGAGAAAGAAGGTGACGTAGAGGACGACGAAGATGAAGAACAGGTTTTATTTGACTCGTCGACAGAGGACTCTGAGAGCAGTTTATTTGAAACTGAATCGGAGAACCGAGAAACCAGTGTCGAGAAAGATGTATCTACCGGAGCTGGTTCTTTGGGCAATATCAAGCGCTTTGTAGGCGACTGTGAGAGAGTCACCGAGAAACTCTCCGAGCACGATCGTACGAAAAATCGCAAGACTTACCATTTAACTCGCGCAGGTAGTGAGGTGATGGAGAAGATTGAGAACGCCATGTCGTCCGTAGTAGTTGATGGGCATGCAGTTGAAGGAGGAGATTCAGTTCACGTAGCAGATGAGTATTTTAGCTCATCATCGGGAGTTGATGCGATTGAGACAGCCACCGGTGATTTGATAGATGAAACGACTAAGAACTGCGAACAGTCAAAGTCATATTCACCCAAGAAGACCACAAAGCGCGTAGATGGGAAGCGTGAAAAGAAATCGCTTAAAAAATCGTCGACCACAGGCTCGAGTAAGGATAAAAAACGAATGAGTTGCATTTCGAAGACATCGACGGACAGTAACAACAGTCTATTGGGACGTCGAAGTTCCAACGAGGAGAAAAGCACAGTGACTGACTCCGAGGGTGGCAGTGACGAGGATGTTTTCATTGAAGAAGAGCGCTCATCACCAAGTGAACAACAATCGACAACATCCAGTGCCACCATCAACGTTGAAGATAAGCGCAGGAGTCTTAGTCTAGAAACTGGCGGTGTTGCCCAAAAACTCGAGTGGGACTTGGCTAAGGAGACCCTCGAAAAGAGCAAACAGAACTTGGAGATTCTCAGACAGAATGTAGCACTAGAATCTGGCGGAAAGAAAGGCCACAAAAAGAAAAATTCCAAAGACTTCAAGAGAAATTTTGATAAGGTGAGTATTTGAGGTTATTTTGTTTTTTACGTTACTAAAGTAACATTTGTTCTATAGATTCATCCGTTTCATACGCACATGCTCTTGTACTTTGGGGTCTACGACACTAAACAAACTCTTTACGCATTTCAAACTCTCCGCAACATAATCGCCTGCGACACACGCACATTCTTGTGCCTGTCGATTACCACCTCATTTTCTAGCGGATCGATGAAGCAGCTTCTCATACGTCACCGGAAGAGTATCTCGGGCAAAGGTTTCGCAGGGAGCATAACCAACACAGAGTTCAGTCAAAGCTATCGAGGATGCATGCATCTTGAGGTCCTAGTCACAATCTGCTTATACTTTGCACGCGGTTTCTTCCACAAGGAATCCACTGAGGGTAACGGCGTACCGAGCAGAGAGGACATTGTGGGAAACTGCAAGGTGCAGTTGCAAAGCGTCGAGTTGCTGACATTAATCTGCAGCGAACTGATTGATATCGTCAAGGGAATGGGCAAGGGAGAGGCCTGCTACATAGCCGATCTCATGGGACGTTCTAAACTTCAAAAGATCATCCTTCATTGCATCAACTCATCAGTGGTGGCGTTCAATCAAATTCGCGACCACACGCTGTCCGAGGAAATCCTCAACTTCAGTAATCCCGGTGATGAACACCTTCACGCTGAATCGTTCCAAATTCAATTGCTACGACTGCTGATGGCTGTAATAAAGCTCGAGCATGAGGTGACACTGCTAAAGAATGACAATAGCAACGCTGACGCGGCAAAGAGTGACATTGTCAGCTCGAATTCGCCAACACGTCTATCCACAGACGGGCCCGTGATGAATGTCAAGTATCTACCAAACTGCCTGATCAGTCAGCAACATATGTTCCTTTCCGCTGTGCTAAGCGCGCTGCAGGCAGATCATTTAAGACACCTTCATCGGAACTGGACAGATCTGGTGATATCTTCATTAAACTGCTTCACCTTTGGCTCGCTGACAAACATTGTCATTAGCGTTGTTCACCAATTATGCAATAATCTGGACAAGATTGCAAAGTTTTCGCTCAAGCAGCAGTGCAATTTTCCACCCGAATATGTGGTTTCACAGCTAGAAGCGATCACAATCCTCTGCCACTACTGTTTGCTGGACAACACACAGCAAACAGCATTGTCACATCTCTTCAACCAGGCCTACCCACAAACCAGTGCCTCCGTACAGAGCTCAAACACAGGCCAGCTGCTGAATAACATTGTGCATTCATTTTTGTCTTCGCAAAACTCTACCGATACACAGAGCAGAAGCCCTCAACACATGGCAGCAAGGAACGCAGTTCTTAGTCACCTATCAAGGATCGTTACTAGTGTAGCGGCCATCTGGGACAGTGAGTTGGGTCAAGTGCGACAAGTAAAGCAGCAGCTAATGGAATTCCTCAGTCCAGTGTCTTTGCATCACGGAGCGAACTTTCTTGCTGCCGTTGCGGTAACTTGGCAGGAGCGTGGCGAAGCACGTCGCAAAAGATTGTCAGCGGAACGCATTGAAACGAAGCTTTCAATAAACGAGCAATACCTGAGGAATTCCATGCCTCAAGCGTGCGCCGAACAGCTTAGTCTTGTCAAACTGGTATCGAGCATACGCGTGATGCCAATGGATTCGTTTGTACAAACGTTACACCAAGTTGTGAAATCACCACCCCCCATTCACCGACCTCCAGCCGGACTTACCATTGAGGTTTCCGCGTTGGAACTGTTCTATTTCTACATGAAATCAGCACCCGCACCACAATTGGGTGATTCGTGGAGCTCTTTACTAGTCCTACTTCGCGATGGATTGAATCTTAGTCCGCCGGCTCAATTTGCACTGCTGATGCTATTGAATGAATTCGTACAACGCTGCCCCCAAATGCCATTCCAAGACAAAAAGGACATTCGTGACATGCACGACATCACATCGCGTCTAGTAGACGCTCTTTCTAACGTTGCCGGGGCATGTTTGGAACAAACGACATGGCTTCGTCGCAATCTGGCCGTAAAAGAAGATATTTCTCCTGTAACACCCGACGGTAGCCTCAAGGATCTTACTGGAACGCAACAGTATTGCATTCAAGCTCAATCTGTTCTGGCAGCAGTGCTTGCTAACCTTTTAGACGTCGCTTACGGTTCCCAGGAGAAAGACAAGGTCGTCACTATTATAACAACGTTGATGTACAACATTACGCCTTATTTGAAAAATCATACAGCGCGCAACATACCCTCCTTCTATGCCTCATCTAGCTTGCTTGCCAGCCTCAGTGGGTATCAGTACACGCGCAAGGCCTGGCGCAAAGACATGCTAGATCTGCTACTGGACAACACCTTCTTCCAAATGGACATTTCATGCCTGCCCTTCTGGAAGCAGATAATGGATAGCTTGATGACCTATGACAACACCACTTTCCGAGAGCTTATGAGTCGTATTTCTCCAACCCAAACTGGCAGTTTGAATATATTTGCATCTCGCGAGCAGGAATACGAACAAAGGGCTATGTTTCTTAAGCGCTTAGCGTTCGTTATTTTCTGTAGCGAACTCGATCAATATCACAAGTACATGCCTGAGATTCAAGGTGAGTTAATTTATGTCTTTGCAAGTGAAATCTCTTTTACACCATCATCCATACAGAACAATTGGCAAATAGTTTGCGCCTCCTACCAGTTGTACCAGCGGTGCAAGAAGCTGTGTTTTTATGTTTCCGTGTGCTGCTGCTAAGAATGTCACCTGATCATGTAACCTCATTGTGGCCCACCATTATTGCCGAAATGGTACAGGTATTCTTGACAATTGAACAGGAATTGAAGTCCAACACTGAGGAGTTGAGGTAAATTGAAGTGTTGTACTATGAAGTGTTAAGTGTACTGTTTTGTGCCTAATAATTGTTGTTTCGTTTATCAATGTGCTAACACAGGCAGAACGCTAGTAACAATAATCCAAGCAACAACAACAGGTCAGTGTTGGTTGTGTTCTTTGATTTTACTTCAGTAACTCTTTTTTTCAGTCAACAAATGTCATGGGCAGCAACCTCTAACAATGGAATGGTATCGCAAAACCATCTATACCACTGGCGTGCGGTTCAACTGGAGACAGCGAAACTACTCGAGTTGGGATGTGTACTTCCCGCAACAAATTTACCTCACTTCCAGATGTATCGGTGGGCATTCGTTGGCACCGAATTCAATTCAACTGAAAATACAGTTCTCTCCAATGGAGATTTGGAAGACGTGCACGCTATCAGCTCGCAGTATGTACCTCATATTCGCCGTATTGCTCGTCTGATGGACATGAAGTACGCTGTCCATTCCCCAGTAAGTATTTCATATCTACCATTAGTTTGTATTTGTAGATGACATCAATTTTTTTTATTATTAAATAGAAATCAGAATTTAAACGTGGAACTCATCTGGTCCTAACTTGCCAGCAAATAATCTCGTTGCAAGATCTGTACGGGTTCTTCTCCACCTTAAGTGTGACATGCCCAACACCAAGGAACTTTGCCGACACTGGCAAAGAAGTGGCAAGCTGCTTAGCCGAAATCGAAGATGTACTAGCAAAGGATTTCCTTGAGAAAATGCCCACAACCACCACGCCAAGGTGAAAATTATCAGCTAACGTGGCAGCCACCAGCTACAGCCATAATCATAACGCTGTTGTTATTGCCAACAAATCAACTCAAAACTTCCCCTACTTTGTGTGATGATCATGATGCCAGTTGCGTTTTGAATATGCTGTAATTGTTTTAAGAAATGTTGTTCTCTGTATTGTGATATCGGACCGGTGCACTTCGTGTATAAAGAAAATTCACCACTTTTCTACTCCTCGTGTAGCGTTTGAACGATCTTCGTATTATTATTCAGCTTGTACCTTTGTTTGTCCTTGTATCATTTTTCTATTTGTAAATATGTATTTCTTGGGTGAAATTTGTTTCTTTTTCATCGTACAATCGCAATTATCTGCCTACTTAAACAGCTAGCGAATAGTTGCAAATTTATACACACACAACATGCATATGCGTACAATATCGTAAATAAATATGAGTGCAAATACGATTGCAAAAAAAAATATGATAACGATAGGATATTCTTCTCCCGCAAAAGCCTTTGTGTTGCTCTGAATAAATATAATAATTTCTAATATGCATAAATTATAATAAAATTAAATAAAAAGTAAAATACAAATTCTGTACATTTTTAATTTAAATCATTAAAACCTACGTCGTTAGCAAGGGGCCAGAAACAATTTTAACTTCAACAAAACTGAAGTTTATATGTTTATCGAACCCGACACTAGTAAGACGGATAAAGCTGGTTAAATATCGTCCCCCCTTACGAAAGAAGAATCACGAATGTGAACATTTTAAAATGTTGGGGAACTAAGTTTAAACCATAATCGCTGTTGTATAAATTCTACCAATTGATATATTAGTATTGTTGTTTCGAGCCTACACTTTCACAGCTCCAGCACAACATAGAAAACAAAAAGTCTTATCAAACCAACTAATTAAACCCAAAAAAACCAAATTTAAAAAAAATTAATGAATTAAACTTATCAATTAGTTTATTCTCGCTGATATCGGTAGCAGTAAGCATGCAGATTTTAGCGATTCTTGGACGTGCATGCATATTTAGCCGTTCTCCACAAATCGAACATATTTCATCGATTTGCAGTAATTTTAAGAAAACGACAAGACTTGCACATATTCAGTATGCTTCGGATTTGTTTGTGTATTGAACGATTTGTCGCATGCGCATTCACTACACCTACGAGATGGTCCATACGAGTGAGCGAGTAGGAATCCTTTCTATTCATGCTTCGCTGTGATCGTCCGCGCAGCGCAGTAACAAAACTGGAAACGCAAGGACTGGAATTAAAAGAGAGTCTTAAAGTTAATGAAGCTGTTTTGTCAAAAATGAACATGCTCCCATGGAAAGAATTTGTAGGCAAGCTGAAAGCCATCCACCCACGCAATGTCGGCTATGAAACCATCAGAGAAATACGAGATATGTTGTAGTGGGAAGATCAGCAACAATGAGCACTTCAAGTATTCGCCAACGACTTCTGTAGTTCTGTCAACGTCGAAACGTTCGTTCTCTGCATTCAAGCAGTGAAAGGCGCAAATCATTTTTATTTAAAAACCTAAAAATGTGATCGTGAAATGTAATCATTCAGTGGTTTTGGAAGAGGAAAGAAAGAAAATGAAGCATATTTAGCCTTTTTTTGTTTTTTTTTAGCATAATTTCAAACATATTCCGTCTATTTTTTTATGCAGATTTGTATGTACTGGATCACCAGCTGGTGATCTTAGCATCCTTGAGGACCTCTAAAAGAGGCTCTCCTCTATGCTTTCTCCGATGTTTTCGTTATTTTGTTTTTTTTTTTTCATTGTTTTTCTTTTATTTCCCTTGTTTCGTTTATATTCACTCCTATCGTAGAATCCGCCGAGGGGAAAGATTCACTGCAATTTGAGGATCGATATAGTTGAATCCGTCGAAGTGAATCTATCCCTTGTCGGTAATGTGCATGAGTTTCACGGCATCGTAGAAAACGTTCGAATCGAATTTGTTCATAGAAAATCCTGACATTTCTCACTCGCAGCTCAAACGTTGCGGATCTCATCTTGTTTATTTGTTTTGCTGAATAACTTGATAATTTAAATAAACACTGTGTACAAAATTTATTTTGCAGCAAATAAAATACTAAATACTGATCCATTAGCTGAAATAATGGAATATTAAAGGAAAATATTTGAATGGTATGAATGCTCAAAGAAGTGTCGCATTTGTACTAAGGGCTCTATTTCCGCACAATTTTGTGCGGAAACCGAGCGGTAGTGCAAATGTTTTAACTTGTGCGGAATTCGAGCATTTGCGCAAAACGAGCATTGTGTAAATCGAACTTTGCCTGTATTAATAAACGTGCAAGATTGAACAATTTTTAAATAAATTTAAAAGAACAAGTGCATTTGAAAACACGTCTTATCTGGTAAGATCCTCCATTGTCTTACTGCTCGTCCTACGCTTGTGCGTATTTTTTTCTGAAGATAATTCATATTCTTCATCTGACGAATCTAGAAATAAAACTATGCTTTCCATTTTATTGTTAATTTATTTATAATTCTTTTTTTATTGCAAACACCAAAAGACAATTCCAAAACACAAATTCACTTTGCTATCATAAATTCTGCTTGACAGAGACACTTCCTTTTCGACATTCACATCGGTAAGTGAAGAAAATCTCCGATCCGGCGGATTCAACGATAGGGGTGATTGTTTTTGTTGTCTGTATTCATTTCAGTCGGATTCCGACGCAAAGCCGCTATCACTGTTCGAATGTGCAGTCACCCTATGACCCCATGCGAGGGTTGGCACAAGTCCTTATGGGGTTTTGTGTCAGAGCCTGATTGGTGCTAAACAGGAATATTACATCTGTACCTACACCACCAACTTAATGACGACGTAGCAGTGAACGTATTTTGAGCTAGGGTTTTAAGGGGACGGGGCGGCATTACCCTGGAAGCCATTTCAACAAGACTTCACTCTTGCTTACTCAGGTAACAGAATACTGTAAACGTCAGCCCTCATAGCTTCTAATCAAATTCGTTTTTTCCAGTATGTCACAATTAAGATCTTACTGGGCTTGGTCTTTATGGTTCAAGTAATTGATGACGTGGTCATCGAATAGAATCGTTTGTGGTTCTCACCCTTAACTGCCTCCTTTAAGGGAAGGGCGGCGCTTATTCGTCTTGTCGCAAGGAGTTCATAGGGGTTCCTTTGATCTTTTCAGCCACGCCCTCCTCCTCTGCCGCTTTGCTCAATGGGTATTTGCAGCGAACCTACGTTTCTGCAGGCCGTTCAACTATCCGCCACCTGTGACCCCACTGTGGCCTGAGCTTAGTGCCACCAGCCTGCCCGGCGTAGTGCAGTAACAGTACGCGTTACAGTACTCACAACTATATGGGGATCCGGACACATACTAGCGGTGCCGCTGCGTGCACGCGCGTTCCGATTGCGTTTTACTAGCGGTTAAAAAAACACCCAAGTCCCCATGGTGCCGCCCGTGCACGCAGGTTCTACAATACATTTTTTCGGGTATTATGGCGGGAAATGATGATGGAATGTACTTAAATTTATTTTATTTATTGCGGCAAAAACACGCAAGTTCGCTGCGCGCACGCCCGTTAAAAAAACGCAAGTGTGCACCGGCACTACTTCTCTATTAATTAGAAATTACCGTAACGCACACTTTTTCACTACATGGTATGAATTGTAATTTGAGAATTAGACATTTTGACAGCAGATTGATAACGTCGTTTCGCAATTGATAGTGTAGTTTGCGGACCGATAAAGCAGCTAATGCACCGGTTTCCGTAATGGCTCTGGGGTGAAAAGCGAATTCAATGCGGATCGGATGTACTCCCGGGGAGTACGATCCGCCGGATTCCGTTATCGGCATGATTATACTGATCGAACTCATAAATATTCAAAAATATAACACTGCATACATTGCGTTCTTAGGCTGCAAATACACGATACAATCGTTGTACAAGGGTTGTATACAATTTGGCTACCCACCAACCGACGGCTATACCGAATCACCCCGAATTGTTGCGCCACGGATTGTTGCGCCCCGTCTCCACGAGACATCTCCCAAGACATGTTCTTCGACTTGACATGCAAATGTCTCGTGGAGACCCCTAATTTGATGTCCAAACTATAAACATGTCCGCGATGTCAGCATTTTAGTTTTGTCTTCTCGGCAAACTGAAATCCTGATTTTTCTCTGACATTTGGCCATTTCGCAGGTAGATTTTCATTCGGTGGGTTTTTCGGTAGAGTGAACATGTCGCGCTGAGTTGGTTTGGTAGGTAGATTTTCATTCAATGGTATTTCCGTAGAGTATTTTACTGCTTTTAAGGCGAGAATTGCGCGCTGTTTCTTTCTCGACGACATTTTGTAGAATGAAATGTTTTGACATGATCTGCCCACCGAAGGAAAACAAAACAAAAACCTGTTTCTCATCAAGATGTAGTTTTGTCATAAATATGTCTCGTGGAGACGCGGTGTAAAGAAAGAAGGAAAGCATTGAGTACATTATCTACTATTGTTTTCACTTTGGACCATTCCGTAAAACTACAGATGTTTGAATGCTGCAACAATAGAATTTTTTGCGTTCACAAAAGTATACAAATAAAGTTGCGATAAACGTACTGCAAAATGTTTACATTTATGAACTCGACCACTGTTGTCATACACCATCGTACACGTATCTATTATATTATAAATAAAACTTGTCAGGATTATTATAAACTCGCTTTAATTTCTATAAAGAGCTGATAAGAAAACTGATAACACAATTTGTAAGCATGATTCATCTTAGCTAGAGCAGTATGGTTGCTTTCATATCTGCACTCAGTGAACGGCACTTTATAATGCAAAATATGCGAAAAATCAGACTAAAGCACCTATGTACATAATATCAAAGAATATATAATTACCAAGAAGACGCATCTCATACAAATGTTTGTACTGAAAATTTTTGTATGGCGGGTTCCAACGTTGGAACCCGCTCTCACAGCTTTTGTTATTGATTTGCTTTACCAAAAACTTTTTAATATTTCGCTCAGAGAATTTCCTAGAACAGTCCAAACGATATACAAAATACAACACACACGCCCAGCAGGAAAGTACGGTATGTATTACTTGGACAATCGAATACATAATTAGTTATTATAGATGAGAAATATAATGTATCCAAAAGAATCGACGTGGTAATGTCATATAATAACAAAGCAAATTGATTACCACGTATATTCCCACATCTGCAGGAAATGTAATCTAGTGTTTTTGAATTTAACGATTTTTCGGTTACAGTGTTGTCTGTCGGCGCCTTCATGTCGCCTACAAATTTCGCGTTTTATATTTAAAAACGCATCAAAAACTTATTTTGTGTTGCAACGCGTGACAGCGAGGAGTGAAAAAAGGTAGAAATGTATTCTAAACAGATTGGCGAAGACAATTAACAAAAAAAAAACTTTGTGCTTTGTGTGTGCTTTATTTTATTAATAATATTTTTTTTGTATTTAAATTCCTTTTTAATTTTATCCTAGAATTTGTTGTAATAAAATATTTTAAAACGAAACAGTGTACTTTTCATTTAAAGCTGAATACATTTCTTTAATTTATGTCGGAGAAATGCATTATGTTACTAATTATAAATGCATGAATTCTATAATACATTACAAAGAATGAATTCTATGATGCATTCTTAAAACATTTTCAGGTAATCGATTATTTTCCTAGGACATAGTCTGTGTTAAGAATAATGAATTCTGGAATCAATATTCTATACTAGCGATTGATTCCCTGTTCGATTCCAATAGATTACCTTTTCCTGCTGGGCGGCGACACAGTCATCCACACAATAGTACGTGTGAGGTGTACGATTACCTCTGTATGCCTATACCCATCAGGTAAACTCACATACCTATACCGACTAAATATTCTGTATAACCTGTTCTTGGTAAACGACGATGAGGATCGACGAAACTATCCTGCACAGTGCTTTTGTTTTTTTTTTTCTTTTATCTTATTTCTTTTCGGGTAAGATCAGAAATAAAGAATCCTTACTTTATAATACATGCATTCGTATATAAATGTATGCGTGTGATCGTTTTTCATGGTATATATTGAACATGGATCGAAGGAGGAATAGTATACAGTGCGCGCCGCTTAATATAATCCCAGTTAATATTATCATTCGCATAATATTATCACTTTGACACAGTCCTTAACAATTATACACAATTACACAGGATAAATTTCGTTTTTTGTAATCATCACATCGGTTATTGTTATTATTTTATCATAGGTATAAATATACTTTTTATGAGTTTATTTTTGAGTTTCCCGTTCTCTTCTACACCGGTTATTGTTATCGTCGGTTATTGTTATCAATTTAACCAGGTCCCAAAGTAATCATATTAAGCGCCGTGCACTGTATTTATATTACTAAGAGGAGCAGGAGATTTGTTGGATTTTGTCTTGTTGAATCTTCTTCCTTTATTTTGAATCGCAGTATGCAGTATTGGAGATTTCCATTGTGTATGTATACGTGGGATTGAGGTTGTATGAGAAAGAGCTTCTCTCCCAATTATTTTTCAGTCGGCTCTTTTTTTATTATTCAAGAAAGAGCTTTTTGCGTTCGATTTCATTTTCAAAGGCAGATAATACTTCTTGGTAATTATATATTCTTTGATAATATGTAGAACAGAATTCAAAACAAATTGACTTAGATAAACATGTATGTATGTTTGTGTACATACATATAAGTAAAGTAAAAATTTATAACATATAGGTAGGTAGGACCAGGGCTGCCGAAGTGAGTACTAAGGGAGTATTCGTACTACTCTCTCAAACACTGTACTCCCGTGCTCCCCTCGTCCTGATTGTACTCCCCTATAAAATATTTCCATTTTTTAAAACAAGTAATACTTTGAGTACCTTTTATTTATTGAATAGTACTTTGTTAAAATACTAACACGATAACGAAATACAGTGGCCGAAATAAGTATAAAGACAGACATTATTAAAATGTTCAATTTGATATACATACATACTGAACTGCTATCTAGAGAAGCCATGCACAAAAGGCGAAAGGTAGAACTTGATAAATTCTATTCATAATGGAATTTTCGAAGCTATGTAGAGCCGATGAGGTTGTACGAAGTACTGAGTTACAGTTTGATAGGTAAAACCCAAGCCTTAGTTATTTTAATGCTTAAATTTCTTACTGTTATAATTTTATACAATACTTCCTTTAATGTTTTTGGAATTCATTATCCTAAAAAACTATCCACGATGATTAAGAATTTTGTTTTTCTGTTGCTTTGCTATTTATTAAAAAAAAAAGTGAACATTTTTGAAAAAAATCTTGAGGCTGCAGTCCAAATAAAATAATTGAGTTTTACCCCCCTGTTCTGCATTTCGAGTGAAAGTGGATTGAAACCGAAATTGAAATTCACTCGGAATGGAATTCAGTGTTCTGCATTCCGAGTGATTTCGAATTTTTGGAATCCACTTCGAATTCATTTGTTTGAAATGTCAAACACAGCTGTCAAATCATTTCAAAATCAATGGAGGAGTTCAGTTCTTGATTTTTGTTTTGTGCAAGTGAATTAAACATTTAAGAAAAAATATATTTTATTAAAAAAATGGAAAAAATTTAAAACAACATTTTTAAATGATTGGTGAAAACCGCGAAGAAAACCGAATGGAGAGAGTTCGCAGGAAGATTTTCCGAGATAAATCTAACATTCTGGATCTTCCCGAAGTTAGACAACTGAAGAAAAATAATTTATTTAATGATTTTTGCATTTTTAAAAACAGTTTTAGGATGAGTAAGAAAATATCTGTTGATATTCTGCGAGAAGTGGAGTCAGAGAAATCTTGATCTTGGAAAATCTTGATTTTCTTTCATGTAATTCAAGAGAATACTCTCTTGCCTCTAATTTTTGTGTTGTACTATATTAAACAAAGGAATTATTTTAATACACTAATGGAAAGTCTTATTATTCTACTCATATTTTTAAAAATGATTCTGATCAACAAATTAATTAATTAATTCACTTTACAACGGCATGTGAATTCAATTCACATCAAGAATCTCAAGTGAATTCAATTCACTAAAATCACAGGATTTTTGGAATGCAGAACACGAATTTACAGCTGTCATCTTGAGTGGAATGCAGAACACCAAAATATTCACTTTCGAACATGCAATCCACAATTCATAGTTTCGCTCGGAATGCAGAACACCCAATTCCACTTTTGGTGGTTGAATTCACTAAAAGTGGAATGCAGAACAGGGGGGTTAGTATTTTAACAGACTAAAGGTTGTTTTTGATGTATCGTTTCTTTTTTGTACTCCCCTTAAACACAAAATACTCCCCTGTAAATGTCTAAAATACTCCCATCCGAATTTTCAAAACGGCAGCCCTTGGTAGGACACTGCAAGAGTGTTAACCAAAATGAATAGATTTTATACTTTAAAAAAAGCTTTGTGTCACACCGAGAAAAAATTCCAAAGGAAATGGGGATCCCCTGTCCATTGCCATGACCGTCTAATAAAAACAAGGTGCGCCTAGGCGATTAGATTAGAAAACCGTTCGTTATTGTGCACTCAATGACTATGTACAATAATGGAATTCTGCTTGTTTATTTCGAAATAAAATAAATTTTATTTACTTGAAACTTAAAATGTCTATATTACATTATACATATCTCATATGCGCCCTGTAGTCTTGTATAACCATCTCTAGTCACTGGTTTTTGCCGCCGCACCTGTCATGATAACATTTATTTACATTTTCCACATTTTCGCTCGCGGTGTCATATCTACATTGCATTGCATACCCCCCTTTTTATCTGAACAAACAGAACAGTCTTTATCGCTGTCGCTGTCAGTCCTCTCGTTCGTACTTTATTTGGCTTATTTCAGTCGATTTCTGTTTTTCAATTAATTCACTTCATTTTATTAAGAACGGTAAGTGCCTTTATCACTGACATTCTTCGGTCTTTGTCCTCGGTTACTGCGTAAAAAGTTATTTTTCATTACAAAATTATTCGTTTTTTAAGTTTTTTTGAGAATGCTTACTATTGAACGCCTGTGTTGCTTCCGCCTACACACTGCCGGTGTGCTTATCGGCTGGGTGGGTGCTGCATTTTCTTTGATAAATATTATCGTGAACGCTGTTGTCCTGTCCCGTTTAGACGAAATTATCAAATACATTATCGACAAACAAGATCCGGACTCTACTTTATCGGCGGAGACGCTTAAGACCAGTAAATCTAACGCTAGCTAATAAAAAAAGAAACCATTTCCTAATTACGCATTATTGTGAATTTACAGTTGCAATTGTAGCGATTGCCATCTATTTAACGCTGAGTGTGGTGAACCTGATATCATCCTCGCTACTGATTGCCGGTACCATAAAGGTTCGTGTTTCGTCAACATTCTAAACTTTTTATTTTGATTAAAAGGAATTATGAAACTTTATCGCTATGCAGTGCACTGCACACAGCGAACCGAATTGCATGAGTCTCAGGAGTGGAGTATACATTTTCTTTATTATCTTTTTCATTTAGGAACGTCACCTGATGCTGGTACCATGGCTAATCAACAGTGGTATTGTGCTTTTATTTAGTGCTTTGAACTTTGTCTACGTTATTTGTTACGCTATTTCGAATGGAGATTCATTTGAATCGGTCATCGGAATTCTGTTTACTACTGGAGTTATTCTCGGTAAGTTGCTTAACCTCTGCTATAAATGAGTATTGCTAAAAACTTTTGTCTTTTTAGGAATCCAATATATAATTTGGACGGCAATCTATTCACTCTTCCGACATATTCGTTCGTCAAGGGAGCAAGAGCAACTAATTCCAAACAAATCTGGATCAGCTTATCCATCCTACACAAGGATCTGAGTTCTTGACAAGAAACATCTACTTATCATCATAGCTTTAGATTTCATATAATGTATTAAATTGAATACCAAATATATACTATATTCTTCTCAAATCGCCGTTCGGAGAAGTTAAAAAACCAAGTCCTTTCCTTTCCGTTCTTGACACGATCACGGAGGGTTTTGAGAAGCTAGACTTGGTTGTTCATAGGACTATAGAGTATAGACCCATGACAACATGCGGTGTGTTTAAGCCACATCTACAGATAAATTTGTTTTATGGAAAATTGCAGATGTGTATGTACTGCGTGCAAGAAGTTTAACATGGATAAAACAAGACGTGGTGCAATGTACATGCATATATACTTATGTACAATACATACAATAATTCTTGTAGGTCTGTTCCTTTACTTTTTGCTCCAAAAATAGTAAATTATTGAATTTCAAGGAGTGGGGGTAAAATTCTCTCAGAGTAAGTCAAAATCACCAAAAAGTAAAGGAACGCGATTAACCACAAAAGCAGCTACAAACGAAATGTCAT